>CM052550.1:40136853-40155737 GCA_028533065.1 Trachops cirrhosus
GGGAAATGTAGAAGCTAAAGAACTTATGACACATGGACATGAACTAAAGGGGGGAATGTGGGTGGGAGAGGGTGTGCAGGGCGGAGGGGAATGAAGCAGGGGTAATGGGACAACTGTAATAGCATAATCAATAAAATATATTTAAAAAATAATGCTTTATGGCTATGTGAGTGATTCAGTGAGTTTTTGTTGTAAGATTGATTCGAAAATCCTCCTTTCCTAAGATTCTGAGGCCCCATGACTCTGGACCAGAAACCTAGGAGTGGAAGGTCGGGAGATTCTGGCAGGCCGAGTCTGCGGCTCAGAGGCTTTACACTGGAATCTGACATTTCCGAGCACTATGGTCTGAGCTCCCCACAAACCACGCAGGGGCTTACCTGAGGGCCATGCAGGAGTAGGAGTAGCCCACGAAAGGCAGGTGGATCCCCAGCGGCACACCCGCCCGCATGTCTGACAGCGTCTCCTGTGCCAGAGAATCAGACGGGAGGTGACCTCCGGCTGCCAGGGCCAGACCCTCACCCCTCCCCAGTCTTGGCTTCAGTGCCACCCCAAACCCTTACTTAGGGCCTAATCTTTCACTGCGTCCTGCTGTTTCCCTCAGGGCACTGCCACATTATCGCTATATTCTTCAGACTGGAAGTGGACGAGGGCCCAGGGCTGGCTTGGTCCGTGTGTCTCTGCATTGCCCAGTCCAGGGGCACCCAGGCTGAGTAAGCACTCCAGGAGGGCTTGTGTGACAGTTGAAAGAGAGATGTCTGAGGTGGGGGAGATTTCTCTATGGTGCTTGCCTGTCTTACACCTCTCACCCTTCCAGGTCTCAGCTCAGCCGGTGCTCTCCTCCAGGAAGCCCTGCCCCCTGCACTCCCCCATCTCAGCCCTGATCTCTCCAGGGTGTCCCTGTCTCAGGACATGTGTCCCCCCCAGGACTGTGAGTCTAGATCACTGCTGGCGTCCCAGCACTTGCTCAGAGTAGTTGTTCAGGGGACGAAATGATTGCAGGAGCCCAGGAGGTGGACGCTTTCCTGACCAGAACTCTATGGAGGGGGAAGCAGGGGTCGCAAGTACCTACCCCGCCCCCGCTCACCATGGCAGTGAGCCCGTCTTCCACCACGTCGAAGTTGCACGTGTCGGTGGCACCCTCAAAATCCGGAGTGAAGGGAGGCACGCTGTCTCGGAGACCATCCCAATCAAGGCCAAAGAAAAAAGGATGTTTCTGGAAATCGCCTGCTCCATTCCGGCCCAGCCGTGTCTCCGGGGGACACAGCAGTCGCTGGATGAGGTCACGAGCCTCCTCAGGGACTGCGGCGTCAGCTAACGGTATAGTCAGGTGTTCCTGTTCAGAGGGAGAGATAAAGCAGGGACGTCATTCTGGGAGCAGGTGCAGATTGATCAGGGGCCTCAGGGGCCCTGCTCACCTTGTAGTGTACGATCTTGCCGTAGGTCTCCGCCGTGGAGTCGGCGTAGAATGGCGTCTGCCCGTAGAACATTTCATAGGCAAACACGCCCAGTGCCCACCAGTCACACTCGGGCCCGTAGCTTCCAGTCCCCGGTCCACCGCCCACAGCCTGCAAGATCTCCGGGGACAAGTAGTCGGGGGTGCCCACAGCCACCAGCGACCGCACCTGAGTCAACAGAACCACAATTGGGCTCAGCCCCACCCCTCCAAGCCTTGGCACCGCCTCTTTCTAGCGGAGCCCCAGCGCTTAGTCCCTCCCCCTGCTTGAGGTAACCCAAAGCCACTGGCAGGCCTGGATCACCTCCTTCTTCCCCCTCCAAATTTAGTCCCGCCTCCACCCTAGCCCCGCCCTTAAGCTTCAGCCCTGCCCCCACACTCCGCACCGGACCCCATCCCTCACCGCTCACCGTTCCGTCCGGCCGCAGTTTGAGGCAGGAGCCAAAGTCGGCCAAGCGGATGTGGCCGCAGCGGTCCAGAAGGATGTTGTCGGGTTTAATGTCCCTGCCCAGCGGGAAGAAGGGAGTGGAGAGGAAATAAATGAGCCTCCTTCTCATCATCTCACCAGGCTTGGACCCCGCCCTCTTAGAGACTGGGCTCTCCAGGCCTTGCGCTCAGGCCTCCTGTCATCGAATTCCACCCCCTCTACCTATTCTACAGTTCTGGACCCAACTCCCCAGGCCTGTTTCCAATGGACCCAACACAGCCAGGTCCCTCTCCAGGCCCCGCCCCTTCTGGGGTCATGGTATCCTTCTGGGTCCCACTTTTGCTACTCCTCACCACGCGTCCCCCTCAGGCCCCGCCCCTGAGCCCCTGCAGCGCCCACCTGTGCACATAGCCCAGTCGGTGCACCGAATCTATGGCCATGACGATCTCGGCCAGGTAGAAGCGCGCCATCTCGGCTGGGATCCGCTCCCCGAACTTGCTCAGCAGCGTCAACAGGTCCCCGCCCACGTAGTACTCCATGACAAGGTACTGGGAGGGGGCGTGTCATGGGGGTTGGTAACCACCCTAGGTGCCTATCACTGATAGCCCTGGGCAAAGACTCCCAGGGACGCCCCCATTCCTGGGCAGAGATCCCGCAGCGGCAGCCCCAAGGGAGCACCAGAAATCTTCCAGGCCATATCAGAAACCCTCTTCTCCCCTAAACCCCGAATTCTTCCAGATGTCACTAGACAGAGACTCACTCCCCCTGAGAGAGGTAAGAAGAGAACCCAGAGACCTAATGCTCAGAGTGGAGTCCCCCAGGTACCCCCTGCCCGGCTCCCCCTCTCCGTCGCAGACTCTACAGAGCTCTCCGGTTCCACGTAAGACTCGCTCAAAGGCGGCAGCTTTGTAGGGCTCTCCGCCCTCCAATCAGCCCGGGAAAAGAACCGTAAGGACCACCTGCCATCCCAGGAAAGGAGGCCGGTTCCTACACAGACTCCCGCAGGCACAGACTCCCGCAGGCATTTCTAAGGTGGGAGGCAGCTCCCCCACCTTAGAACATCTCGCTGCCCCCGCCGCGTTAATTGATAGCCTTGGGGTAGAGGCCCGGCCCTCTAGTCACTGGGCCTCGGGCTCACCAGGTAGTTCTCATCCTGGAAGGCGAAGTGCAGCTGCGTGATCCAGCGCTGGTCCCCGTTCACCAACACATCCCTCTCTTCGCGGAAGCAGGACACCTGGGGGGCACCCCGAGGAGCTGAAGCGGTTGGGGGAGTTTAGGGGGAGGATCCTCAGTGCCCTGCACATCCAGCCACGGCCTCACCTCGCCTCTCTTCAGCATATCCCACTTATTCATTATCTTCATGGCGTACACCTGGCCCGTCTGCTTCATCTTCACCACCGCTACCTGAAGGCCGGAACAGGGTGCGGGGGAGGGGGGGCGGTGGCGAGGAACACCCGGGATCTCCCAGGTAAGACTCCCACGCCCCGCCCGCCCACCACACCACGCCCATTGCTCTTAAGCTCCGCCCCCACCCCTGCTGGTCTTAGGTCCTGAACTCATTCATCAATTTCTACGGCCCCGCCCCAACTCCTACGTCCCGCCCAAGGCACCAAAAGTCAAGGCTCCCCGCTGTGGCTCAGGGCTTACCTCGCTGAACGCCCCTCGTCCGATCACCTTCAGAATCTCGAAGTCATCCCTCTGCAGCCGGGCCTCCTTAAGCCTCGCCGCGATGGGCTCCACTGGGGCGCAGGGGGGCGGTGAGAACCGAGGGTCACTGGGACTGACAGTGGAGACCAGGAGGGAGCCCCACCCCTTGTCCTTCCGTCTCCCTCTCCCTGTCCTTCGTTCTGTCCTCTCAGTCTCACCCTCCCTCTTTCTCCCTCATTTGCAATCTCCCTTTCTCTCTGCCCCTCCCCTTACGGCGGTTTGCCTCCCAAGGGCTTCCGCACATGAACACTGTGTGTGGTTCGGGGGATGCAAACCTGCACTCCTACAGAGAGAGGTAGGATGCCTGGGAACTCCTTTTTGGGACAAGGGACTCTTGTGGGAGCAGGATGGAGGCCGCGGAGAACAGGAACGGGCCCAGTTCTAGCGCTCCCTGGCTTCAGACCCCCACCCGCACTAGGGCTGATGGGGAAAGGGCCCGCACATGCAGCTTTATCCTGTCCCGCCAGGTTCAGAGGCAGGTGGCTCTTGAACTACACTGGGAAACACTGAACTTGGGGGCGGGGTCTGAAGAAGGAATTGAAGAGGGGACGAGGTCAGAGTGGAGCGGTATCCTGGGCTCCAGGCCCTTTTCAAAAGTGTTCTCTTAGTCTTCGCAGCTCCAGGAGGAGTGCTCCATTATTGCCCCTTATTTACAGATGGGAACGCAAGGCTCACCCAGGTGGAGTCATTTGCCCAAGGTCCTACAGCTAGGGATGTTACACAGGGCAGTTTGGGAATGCGGGGTGGGGTGGGGGGGGGTTGGGGGAGGAGACAGGAGACTCAGGGACACCAGAGAGTAAGACCTAGAACCCCCTGGGAGTGGAAGGCACCGGGGACCTGGGGCAGGGAGGAGAAACGGATGAGAATGAGTAGGAATGAGGGGGGATGCAGTGAGTTATGGAGGGGAGAGGGACTCCCACAGGGTTTGGGGAGAGTGGGCTGACAGCGAAGAAGCAGCCAGGACCCAGGATGGGGGAGGGAGGAGAGAGCCAAGACATTGAGCCCTTTTAAGGCATCGGGAACCCAGGCCCCCCTCCCCCGCCCAGGCCGGCAGGGGAGGCGCTGGCAGGGTGCTGCTCCAGCCACAAAAGGAGTGCTCCTCTCGGGAGAGCCAGACCCCTGCCCCCACTTCAGGTCTCAGTTTACCCTGCAGGCCAAACTCCACCCTCTGTGAACATGGGGCTAAGAGAGTTGCTAGGGGCTGGGAGGATCTGAGGAGGTTCTTCCAGAGGCTGAGCGGCCTGGCCCTGGGTCTCCACCTTCCCATCTGCAAAATGGGAGGCAGAGGGAGCCCGGGCCAGGGTCTCAAAGAGACAGACACGAGGAAAGAAGGAGAGGAGGAGGCAGAAAGAGGAAACCACCGAGGGGTGGAGAAAGCCTGAGGCCCAAGAGCAAGCCGCTGTGGGACAGACCAGTGGAGGGACAGAGTGGCAGAGCAGCACAGGGATAGAAACCCGAGTAAGCCTGAGTCAGGAGAGGGTGGGGACGGCTCAGGCAGGAGGCTGCAGCTGAAGCATCTTTGCTCTGGAGGATGGGACCTGTTTCTGGGGAAGACCAGGCAGGACAGGCTTTGCAGGAGACATGGGAGGCTGGAGGCCATGGAGTAGGATTCAGGGATCTGGGGAGCCGGAGGGGAGTCGAGGCTCCCCCATGCAGACTAAAAGGGACCCAAATGGATGGGGGTACTCCTCCACAGGGGGTAGAGAGGGTACTGGGTAGCACTTGTCTACAGAGTTGGTTGTCCCCCAGCGCCTGCCTGAGTCACTGAGGCCTCCCAGTGCCTGGGCACCTGTTGGGGCAGCTGGAGAGGCTGGCGCCTAACACCTGTCCGTCGGCCACACCCCTGGCAGCTGCCCCATCCTGTCCCTTACACTAGTCCCAGTGCTCACCAGGGTAGAGAGCAAGAGGGCCCATTTTGGTATGTGGGGGTGCCCTAGGAGATAGGGCTCCCAGCGTGTCCCTAGGCCTAGGCTTAGGGAGAGGAGTGCAGGGGGGATCATGGGGGGCTGTCCCCAGCCCAGCCTACCCCGGCTCTCCCAAGTCATTGGTCCGAGTCATGGCTGCCCTGACCTCTGCTGACCCTACTCTGCCCAGCAAGTGGCACAGGGGTAGGGACATGCCACCCCAGACCCAAGCTCTGGGCCCCTGAATGGGAAGCTCTCCCCATGTCTGTCCTGCCCCCCAAGTGTCACCCCTGTGCCCAACTCCATTTCTTGCCTCTGCCCTGCCCCCACACCCCAGTCTAGGGGAGCCCATACAGGCCAGCACTCACCCCACTGCAAGAAGTCGGCCACATACTTGTCCTGGGCCAGGTCGGAGGCACCCAGCTCCTGGTGGACGCCCAGGAGAAGGTCGAGCAGGGGCTCCAGCCCCAGGAAGCCGGGGTCCAGCACCAGTTGCTGGAGCCGCCTCAGCCGCACCTCGGCTGACATGGTGGGCAGGCAGCACCATGGCCCCTCCCCGGGCCGGGGGCGCGGGGTCCTCTGATCACAGGGCCGGGCAGCCCCTGTCCAGACCCCAGGGCCCTGGCTGCATGTCGGACTGTCCCTGGCTGTCCCCTGGGCCTCTCTGGCCACTTCTCTCTGCTGGCTGCAAAGGCCTCCTCCCCTTCTCCCCACCCCTTGGCCGGCCCCCTCCTGCCTCCCAGCCTTAACCCCTCACAATCCAGGCCCCCCCAGAATGTGTCAGTGTGCAATTGGGGGGGTGGAGAATCTCAACCTTTCAACAGCCACCCCCCCAGTAAAAGGTGGAGCACAGAGGAACACTACAGGTGTGACAGAGGCCAAAGATGAGCCCTCCCATTCCCCAAAGGGGGCCCATTGAGGTCCGGAGTGACCTGGTAACATGCCTCCCAACCCCTGCAGTCGGGGGGAGGAGAAAGGGGTGAGGCCTGGGAAGGGGGACAGGAGGCAGGGCAGCTTTGTGGGTGACTCAGCCCGGATTCAGACTTTGGGACTGTTTAAATTTAGCCTTCAGGCCCTCTGCTTTACATTGATTTTTTTTTTTTTTTTTTGGCAGGAGGTGGGGAAGGGGTGGTGAGAGATTTGGGAAGGGAGGCCCTTAGCAGCCAAGACCAGGGGTGACCCACTGGCCAAAGCTTGAGGGAGGCAAAGGAGCCCCAAAATAGCTCCTTGGCCCCTGGCAAGCGGCCACATTCCTGCCCAGGCCAGGATTAGAAACAGAAACATTTCGGGGGGTGGAGGGCAGAGCAGGAGAGCCCGCCAGGAGGGATTTCATTGTCCTTTCCAGGGTGGACAGTTCTCCCAGAGGAGACCGTGGTCTTGGGCTGGCTCTGGATGGCTGGGCAGGGAAAGCCAGGCCTGGGGCAGTGGAAGGCCAGACCTGGGCTCCAGGCCACTCCGGGTCTCTGAGGCTGCCTGGGGGACCTCTCCTCGGGAAGACTCTGTAATATTGGATTTGGACAGTTTGGGCATTTTCAAGTAATTCTGCGAACTCCCACTGAGGGGTCTGAAGAGGGGACCTTGGTGGCTCTCCTCCTTCAGGGTTTTGGGGGCTGGTGCCCTGAGCAAGTCCCTCCTCCCACCCTATCAGAAGGGGGTGGGTGGGGTGGTAGGACAGGGCCAGGCACGCCCCTGGTTAAAGCGGATTGGTGTGGGCCCATTCAAATCTTCTCTGAGTGAACTTTCCTAAGTTCCAAGGGCCCTTCTTCTGCCTCTGTAACTGGTTTCCTGAGCCCACGCAGCCCAGCTGGCTCACTTCTACTACCTCTGTAACTTTCTAAGTAAACTTTCTCTTATTTAAAAAAAAAAAAAAAAAAGAAAGAGCCCTGGCTGGTGTGGCTCAGTGGATTGAGCACCAGCCTGCAAACTGAAGAGTCACTGGTTGATTCCCAGTCAGAGCACATGCCTGGGTTACAGACCAGGTGTCCAGTAGGGGGCGTGCGAGAGGCAAGCACACATTAATGTTTCTCTGCCTGTTCTCCCTCCCTTCCCCTCTCTAAAAATAAATTCTTCAAAAAGGGGGGGGGTATTGATGTAGCACGCAGTGAAGGCACACACACACACTCCCTCCACGCCTCCCAGGAAGGAACAGAGACCAGTGAAAACAGGGAACTTTAGTATAAATAAGGGGTGCTGGGGACAGGGAGGGCCCTGAGGGGCTTCCATAACTTAACACTCTTCAAAAGCACAAACAACAGCAAGGGTGGGGCAGGGACTGGGATTTGGGGTCAGGGAAGGGCAGGTGGCCCCCGCCCTGCCCACAGACGGAAGGGCACACTGCAGAGCTGGGGCTCTTGTGGGTGGGGGGCTTCTCCCCGCCCCAGTGACCAGTCACATGCTGGGGACGGGGATGAGGCTAACACTGATGTTTCAGCAGAAGGGGTCATTGTACTTGGCAGTGGGTGGGGACAAGGCTGAGGCCACGTGGGCCACTACAAGCCCCCAGGGGCTAGGCCAGTCTGGGGGGACCCTCTGCCCCCCAAATTTGTGCAGGGCGGGGGACCGGAGTAGTCCATCCGTCTTGGTTAGTCTTGTTAATACGTTGATCCGTGAGGTCTGCGGCAGGGTTATGGCTAGGAGGTGGGGTGGGGGTGGGGAACCCGACATTCGTGGCTTCACACCACTGTGCCACTTGGGGAGTTGCCTGGCTGGGAGGAGATGCCCTGAGGAAGATGAGAGGGGAGATAGAGGAGTTAGAGACCATCAGGCTCCCGCCACCATGGCCTTGCCCTTGGGTCCACCCCGGACCCCACACCCACCCTCAGAGGCTGCTGCTCTAGGTTCCGGAACTTACATCTTGGCTAACTTCCCTGTCCCAGCAGGCAGCACCTTTATACAATAATAATTAAAGTTCTCAGGTGATCCTGAGCAGAGGATGGGGTACAGGTGGAAGTGGGGAGAAGGAAAACGGGTCCCCTCCTGCGGGGTGCTGAAGATTCTGAGGGTAAAGAACTCAGGGACAGTCCTACCTCTACCACTGACTTGCTGGGTGACCTGGGCCAACTTCCTTCCCCTGTCTGGGCCTCGGTCTCCTCGTCTGTGAACTAGGGGAGACAGAGGGGTCTCTTTCAGGACTCTCCAGACTCCCCAAATCCTAGCACCCCACCTATGAGGCTCTGAGACTGCACCCTAAGTTCTAGGGATACAAGATGCTATGATCCTGAAACCTTCCTTTGGAGGAACCAAGCCTCAGCCCTCAGACCCGCCACCCTGGCCCTGAAGAGCTGAGACAGGAGCCCACAGCTGCAGTTACAAGGCGCCAGGCCTGTCTCCGCCCAGCAGGGGTCTTCCTGACCCCCAGGGCTGCCCAGGAGGTGGGCGCATCAACCCCTACCACCCATCTTCAAGCTTCTCTGTGCTAAGAGGTGACAGAGGCCTGAGGGGACAGGGACCTGCCCAAAGGCAGGCACACAGGTACAAGTGCAGAGCCGAACCCCGAGGGGGATCCCACAGTCTGTGCCTCCAGCCCTGGGCTCCGATCCCAACAGTGCAGGCCCAGGCTGGGAGGCAGGCCCAGGCTGGGAGCCAGGCCCAAGGCGCAGTCCGACCCGTAGACCTTGACCCACGATATCAATAAAGTTTCACTATTGAAAGATCACATTTTCACCCTGGCTGGTGTGGCTCAGTGGATTGAGCATTGGCCTGCCAACCAAAGAGTTGCCGGCTTGATTCTAAGTCAGGGCACATGCCTGGGTTGCAGGCCAGGTCCCCAGTAGGGGGCGTGCGAGAGGCAACCACACATTGATGTTTCTCTCCCTCTCCCTCTCTAAAAATAAATAAAACCTTTTTTTAAAAAATCACATTTTCCTTAGAAACACAGATCTGGCTTCAATTGACAAGTGGCAGACGTGTCTGTGCTGGGCCCATGGCCTGCCCTTCTGAGAGCTGGTCATGGCGCCCCCCACTCCCAGCTGTCTCTCCTACCTGACTGCCGCCACGGGTCCTAGAACCGGTCACTCGGGGTGTGAGAGGGCTTGCTCTGAGACACTACAATTTCCTGGTTCCCCTCAGCCCACGGGGCTAGAGGCTGTGATAGTGACAAGCCCCTTCTCTAATACCCGCCTCTTCCTGGCCCCTGGGTCGTACAGGCCGGTGCGGCCGACTCACCGCCTTGCCGGGCCGGGCCCAGGTGCAGATGAGGCCCTCCTGGCAGGCGGTGATGATGCAGTCCTCCAGGAAGAGGAGGACCGTCAGCCGCTCCTGGGCGATCTTCTTGCACACCAGGGGCTCGAGCAGGGGCACCTCGTGGATGCGCGGGCACAACGCCGTCCCCAGCACTTTGGCTGGGTCCAGCCGACTTCGGGGAACAGGGCCACTGGGCTTGTCCCCGCTGCCGCTGCCCCCGCCGCCCCCCCGGCTGATGTTGCCCAGGCTGTGGTAGCGCTTGTGCTCCTTGTCTGCCCCCCTGTCCCGCCGCTCCTGCAGCGTGAGTGTGGCAAAGCGGCCGATGCTGAATGGAGTGCCTGGCTCCGTCGCTGTGCCCGGGCCACCCGCCTTGCCACTGCCTGCCGGGTGTGGGAGGCTGTTGGAGCGGGACAGGGAGCGGGGCAGGGGCCCAGGGCCCGGCTCACCACCCCGAGAGCTGCTGGTGGCCGGTGGTGTGGTGCCAGGTGTGCCGGGGAGCGTGCGGGTGCGGGCCAGGGGTGGGTGCGGGTAAAGCACGTCTTCGGTGAGGTCCCACAGGCAGAACTGCGTGTCCTGGCCAGCCGAGCCAAAGCGGTAGGTGATGGAGCCAGCCTTGGGCATCGGGGAGAGAGGGGCTCCCCCATTCGAGCCTGGACCGGCTGCCTCAGGCTCCTCTTCCTCTTCGACACTCTGTTCCCCGTCACCGCTGGCTGCTGTCGCCTCCTCAGCCCTTGTAGTGTAGGGGTCGAAGGCCACAGCATTGACCCAGGACTTGTGGCCGTGGCCACGGGCCACCACACGGCCCTCGGTGAAGGACCACACGGTGACCAGGTCATCTTCACCGCCTGTCACGACGTAGCGCCCGTCAGGGCTCCAGCACACGCAGAGCAGGCCCCCGAAGTAGCTCTTCATGAGCCCCCGCAGGAGCATGGAGTCGAAGTGGAAGACGCGCAGGCAGCCGTCCTGGCTGACGCAGGCCAGGTGCCGGCCGTCGGGCGAGAAGGCAAACTCGTTGAGGGGCCCCTCGCCCACTGCCCACTTGGCCAGCGGGTTGCGGGGTGCCTTGCTCTTGGCAGCGTAGACGGCGAAGCCCTCGCCCTGCTTCAGCAGGCTGTACTGGGGAGGCGCCGAGGCGCACGGGTGGCTGACGTTGTACAGGTACAGGTGGCCGCTGGCGTGTGATGCCAGGAACAGGCTCTCGGACTCGGGAAGCCACTTCAGATACGTCACCTTGGTCTTGTCGATCAGCCGCTGCCAGGGGAGACGGTGGAGGTGGGGGAAGGCCATCAGCCCGAGGCAGGCCTCCTCCACAGCCTGCGGCCGGGGGCCTCGTAGGAGGGGAGTCCCCACTCCAGGCAGCGCGGGAGAGGGGCTGCTTGTGAGGCAGCCCCGGGTGCCCCACGGAGCCTCAACGTCCCGTCTCTGGCGTCTCTGGCGAGGGAGCAGTCCTGCCTCCCAGGGAGCTGCCCTCCACCTGCCTGATGCCCCCCACCGTCTTCACCACGTCAGTCTTAAGGCCGCACGTGGAGTCACAAGACTTCCGCCTCCCCAGGGCAGGGATCTCTGTCTCTTGGGTGCGCTGTTCCAGCCCCAGGAAACGGAGCTCTGCACACAGGCGGTGCCGCCCGGTGTCTCCCGGACAAGGGAATGGCCACCCTGTCCTGCCTGAGGTTCATCTTTGCTCCTTTTCTCCTCACAACTCACGTCCAATTCTTCAATAATTCAGAACCTCACCTCTGCTCACCCCTCACCCCAACCACCCTGGTCCCAGCCGCCATCAGTCCTGCAATGGCCTAACTGGTCACCACGCCACTGCTGCCCATGGCCACTCTTACACTGCTGCCAGATGGTGCTGTGAAAGTGGGAGTCGGCCCTGGCGCCCTCGCCCTCCGCCAGGGCAGGCCTTCCCAACCGGGGCTCCAGAGAGAACTGCTCCCTCACGCCCTCAGGCACCCACTGATTGGAATGAGTTCACCTGTTTTCTAGGTGTCTGAGTTGCTTCTCATTCTTGGGAGAATTGAGAAAATAATCAAATGAAGCCATGTCTATGTTCTATGGCTCAGATGAACCCCGGGGGAGCGAGGCTCTGAACGCCCGAGTCTTTCCCATGGCCTTGCAGCCCCTACAGGACCTGGCCCCTCCAGGGATTTCCCAAACTCGCCTGCCTACCTCCCCAACCCCTCCAAAACTCTCTGGCCAGGGCCTGCCTCAGGGCTTCTGTCCTTGCTGTTCCCTCCACTCAGAATGTCCTTCCCCACATAACTCTTCTTGCCTCCTTCACCCCGCAGTGAGGCCCTTCCTGACCATGCCACTTACACCCCACCAAGCACTCGCCGTGCCCCTTCCCCGCAGGGTTTTCTCCCCAGCACTCGGCACCTGCTGCCGTACAGCCCGCCTCACTTTGAAACTGTGTGTCTGCCTAGCTAGATGGAAGCTTCGCAAAGGCAGGCCGCTCTGTCTGTTTTGTTCACTGAGATGAGACATCCCCAGGGCTCAGCACGTGCCTGGCGCAGGACGAATGCTCAATAAATACCGTGGGAACGGGCGAGCTGGTGCACCCTGACCGCATGCACTGTCCACTCACTCCCTTCTGCCATCTGTGCAGCTGTGTAACTGGAACACCGAGGCGCCTCTGGACAGAGGACATGGGGAGGCCCTGCCTATGAGACAGGGCCGCCCGCTGGCATTCCTGTTGTGCCAAGTCTGCCCAGGACTGAGACTCTCCCTGCGTGATTTTACAACAACCCTGTAAGGCAGGGACGAAAATCCATTTTGCAGAAGAGGAAAACTGAGGCTCACGGAGGAATCGTCAGCTTCCCAAAGCCACACGGTGAGCAAATGTGGTGCAGCAAGGATTTGCATCCAATGCCCTCAGGGCCCAGAATTTGAAGACCAAGGGCTCTGACTTCCAACAAGTCTGAACCAGTAACTGGTCCCAGTTCTCTAATCTGCAAAATGGGCTTCTGGATCCCGAATCCACTGCTTGATGAGAACCCCAGGAGTAACATGTTCTGCCTGTGGCTACCAAAGCGCAGGGCCTGGGCACAGGAGGCACAGGTGTCACTGTCAGCTGCTACCATACTAACCGCCATCTGCCACCCACCCCACATAGCTGCCAGTGCACCCCTCCCCTCCCCCTCATCCTGCCCCTCTCAGAATGAGGGTACAGCTTCCGGGGGGCTGCAGTCCACTGTGTGTGGGAGGTGGGTGACAGGGAAGGGAAGGGGTCCCTCACCTCTTCATTGAATAGCTTGTTGGTGTCCTTCTTGATGAGATCCAGGTACTGCACCTGGCCGGCTGAGAACCCCACCAGCAGGGAGATGGTCTCTGTGGCAGCAGTGAACTGGTTGAAGTCGTGGCAGGTGGGCTGGGTGCCCTTATAGATCCGCTTGTCAATTGGCTTGTTGAGGTCAATGGACTTAAGTGGTGGGAGAGAAGGAGTTAATGGCTTCTACCACTGAGGAAGGAAGAGGGTGTTGAGGTTGGGGGAAACCACTAAGAGGAAGTAGGGTTAAACTCTTGAGGGAAGTGGGTAGGTAGGTGGGTGAGTAGGGAGAGAGGGAGCAACCACAGACAGGAAGAGGGAACCAAATCTCAGATAGGGCAGAGAGAGAAAGACAGGAAGGATGCCCCCGCCCCTGGCCAAAGACCACACGCCACCGTAAAGTTGGACCCTTCTGACTTCGGGGCCACCCTTACCCACAGCATCAGGGTTCAGGGTCCCCATAGTCCCTGAGCTCTGACTCCTTTCCAGTCGTGCCCCATAACCTCAGCCACCTGTCCTGGGTCTTAGCACCCCAACATTCCAAGTCCCCCAAAACTCAGGGTCACCCAAATCCCCAGGCCTCTAAAGCCCATCTCAGGAACCCCTTTACTTTGGAATTCCCAACTCTCAGAACCCCTGGACCCATTAAACCTCATAGTCCCCCACATTTAGGTACCTTCACCCCCTCTGGGCTCTCAGGATGCCCCTCACTTCTGGGGACCACGATAAGTTCCAGGGTCCCATCCCTTCTGGCACCTAGATCACTGTAGAGACATCCATCACACCCGAGCATGTGCCCTCTGGGCTCTCACCACCTCAGACCTCCTATCAGCTCAGGGATTCTCATTTACCTCCAGAACCCTAATTTTTCTCTGGGATCCCCATTACCTCTAAGCCCCCATCACTTCCAGAATCCTGACCCAAAGGTCAGGTGTGACTGCTCAAGTCTCAAGACTCCCTCCCAACGTCTCCAGGCCCCCCGTCACCTCAGGATTCCCAATCGCCTGCAGAATGCCTGCCACCCAGAACCTCGGAGCATCTACATCGTCTTGGATTCTCCATCATCTCCAGAATACTCACCATCCCACAACCCCCAGGGATCCCGCATGTCCCCAGGGTTCCCCATCACCTCTTAGAATTCTGCATTACCTACGAGAACCCTTTCCCCCTGGGCTGTCCATCATGTCTAGGATGCCCATCTAGGGCCCCTGAGCGTTTCGGGCCTCCTGCCACTTCTGGATCACTTAGGGACCCTCATCCTTTCAGCACCCAGGCCGCTCACGATGCAAGCCGCTCACCCGTTGGCTCCCGCGGCGGCAGCAGCCGGGGTAGAAATAGAGCTCGCGGCCCAAGTTGAAGCAGACGCGGTCTCCTCCGGCCCCCAGACCCGCGGGCGTGGCGGGCGGCTCCCCGGCCCCGGCGTTGTCCGGCTCTCCGAGGCGCACCAGGCTGAGGCGCACGGCAGGCAGCGCGGGCCCGGGCCCGGGGCCTGCGGGTGTCGGAGAGGACGCGGGGCCCGCGGCGCTGGAGGCGGAGGCAGAACCGGGCGGGGGCTGCGGCGGCTGGGGCGGCGCCGGGGTCTGGGCGGAAGCCGGACCCGACCTGCGAGCGGCGCCGTCTCCGGGGAGCAGCTTGTAGAAGCCCTCTCGGGTGCGGAACTGCGACTTGATCTCCGCGCAGTCCCCCATGGAGGTGCCGGGGCCCGAGCCGCCCTCCGCGCCGCCCGCCGCCATGTTGGGCGCCCCCCCCCAACCCGGGCCCCGCCACTGCCCTACCGCCGCCCGCCGCCCGCCACCAGCCGCCAGGCCCCCTGACGGAAGCCGCAGGCCCGTGCCGGAAGAGGTGGGGTCGTCGCCCGGGCGACGTCCCTTCGATTGGCAATAGGGTCGGGAGGCGGGACGAGCCCCGGCCGTCGCTCGGGTAACGGTTCTGGGACTGCGGGCGGAGCGAGAGGTGGGCGCGGCCTTCGTGCCTGAGACCGCTGTGTGGTTGGCTGTGGGGGCGGGCCCGCAGGAGAAAGAGGCGTGGTTTTTAAAAAGCACAAGTCCCTAGCAACGGCGCCCTGGGAACCGTTAGCCTAGCAACGGGGAAACCGTGAGGAGACAGGTTCTTTGCTCTCTTGGCCTCCTCGTGACCTCATAGAAGATCCCAGGTGAGACTTCCAACACACACCCTACCGACTTCCAGTGTTTCCCATTGACACCTTAATCTCCCCAACTGCCCATAGCATCTCCAGCCATTCCTCCGCACTGCTGATGATACCCAGAATCTCGCTGATCCCCATGTCTGCATAAAACTCCAAGTACTTCATCTGACCCACTACTGATTAATACTAACCCCTCAAACACCTCCATACTTTCCACTAACCTCCAATATATATCTAATTCCAAAATTTCACCGGTCCCCACGACCTCCCCAGTGTTCTAATGATCTGCCAGTAACCCCAAATCTCCTGACCCCAGCAGTCCCCAAAGATAGCCAGTGCCCCAGACTTCTGCCGAAGCCACTCTGCCCCGCTACAGGCGCTCCTCCACCCACTTATTCAGGGGCCTCCCAGATTTGTCATTGGAATGTCCCAGAGGCATCTCACTATCAACAAGTACTGCAATGAACTCGACATCTTACTGCAAATCCTACCCCTGTCCCGCGTCCCATTCTTAGGGCCAGCACTGCACCCCGCCTCCCCTCACTCTAGCCGGAGACCTGAATGTCTGCCTAGATTTCTACAATTTCCCACCACCCACTGCTTCTTGTCCCCAAGTTTGCATTCTGTCACCTGAAGTCCTCTTTTCCAGCCCCTTCCTCTGCCCAAATTCCTCCTCTTCTGCTCAGGGTCCCCCTGAATCAGCCTTGTCTCTGCTCTCCCAGACTCCTGTCTTCCCCCCACTTGGCATCTAGAGAGGAATGTCTAAAGCACAAATATGATCAGGCCCTCCCTCCTCTGCCGGAAGTCCCTCTGTGGCTCCCCAGTGCTCTCAGGGCAAAGGTAAGTCCCGAGTGATCTGTTTCTGCCTACTGCTTTCCAATTTCATCTCATATTACTAAGCCCTGACACCTTGTCCCAAAAAATGAGGGCTGAGCTCCATCAGGAAGGGCATTGGTGTTGGGAAGACTGTACCTACCATGTCTTCTGGTGCTTTGACAAAACCTCAGATGCGTGGCCTTCTGGCCAAGTGTCTGCCGTTTCGTGCAGCTGGGGCCATGCTTGTATTCCTGGGGGTTACCGATTTCTGTAAGTTTGCTGCGGTCGGACCAAGAAAAATGGCATATGGAGATTTTTACAGAAATCAGGATTCCATGAAAGATTTTGAGGACGTGAGGAAGGCTCGTGTCTTTCAGAGTGCAAAGTGATCTCGGAATGTAAAGAATTTCTTTGGGCCCTGGCTGGTGTAGCTCAGTGGATTGAGCGTAGGCCTGTGAACTATAAGGGTCGAGGTTCGATTCCCAGTCAGGGCACATGCCTGGGTTGCAGGCCAGGTCCCCAGGGGGGGGGTACGTGAGAGGCAACCACACATTGATGTTTCTCTCCCTCTCTCTCCTTCCCTTCCCCTCTCTCTAAAAATAAATAAATAAACTCTTTAAAAAAAAGAATTTCTTTGGGGTGAATTCTGCAGAGGTTTTTCGCTGACCTGTGTTTCTGAAGTATGAAACATAAATGTCTGAGCTAAAGAATACTTTCTTTCGATAAATAATTAAGAAAATTTAAAAAAATGAGGTTTGAGCTCCAGCTGGTGTGGCTCAGTGGATTGAGCACTGGCCTGCGAACCAAAGGGTCGGTGGTTCAATTCCCAGTCAGGGCACATGGCTGGGTTGCAGGCCAGGTCCCCAGTAGGGGGCGCACGAGAGGCAACCACACAATGATGTTTCTCTCCCTTTCTTTTTCCCTCCCTTCCCCTCTGTCTAAATATAAATAAATAAATTCTTTAAAAAAATAAAATAAATTAAAAATGAGGCTTGAGAAACTTCCTCAGCACATCACACTCTCTTGCCCTTGGACCTTTGCACGCACTGTTCCCTGTGCTTGGAATGCCATTTCCCACTCTGCTCTTGACTCTTTAAGAATCAGCTGAGGGGCTCCGTCAGGCCTCTGGGCTACCCCATTGGGGCTTTCATTGCCTGGGGGTGCGTCTGTCTCCCCTGTGGAGTGTGAGCCCTGGGACAGCACAGCTGAGGCTGCTTGGTCACCTCTGAGTTCCCGGCACCGGGCTGGGCTGACAGGAGACATTACAGCAGTTGTCTGATATCCAGATGAGTGACTAAATGAAACAGAATGGAGAGGCTATGCGGGGCAATGTCGGCATTCCTAGCAGAGCCCAAGAGCCCTGACGAGGGGTCATGTCAACAAACTGGCGAGTGAATGAATAAGTGACTGGGCCGCAATGCCATGGAAACATTTTATTTACAGCTGCCGCCTTCCTTTTCTTCCCCTGCCCTCCAGGGGCAGGAAGCAAACCAACAGTGAAAACCCAGCCCATATAGGTATAAGGAACCACCCGCTGTCTACCTGCTTGGGGGAGGGGGCTATGGGGCCTCAGTCATCCTGGTCCTCATCTTCATCTTCTTCCTCATCCTCCTCCTCTTCCTCTGCAGCTACCAGGGCCTGCTCCTGGGCGGCCTTGAGGGCCTGCTCCTCCTCCACCGTGGGGTCGCTCATCTCCATGATCTCCGGGCCGCTGGGGTATTCCTGCTGAATGGGGGCCGGCAGGGGCGGGTTCAAGTTCTCCGGACTGTACTTGTGGCCCCAGCCGATGTAGATGTTCTCGAACTTCCTGGAGGGGCGGTGAGACACTGGGAAGTCCTCCCTCCGAGGTCCCAGCCCGGACCTTCCCTGACGGTGGGAGCCAGCACAGACACAGCGTGAGGGACAGTCGCACGTGGTGGGGAGAAGTGTGCCCATCAGGGGATTCTGCTCATGTGTTCCTGTAGTGCTTACTGTGCTCCTACTAAGTGCCAGGCCGCATCCAGCGCTGTGCTGTCCAACTGCACTTGTAGCTACTGGGCACTTGAAACATGGTTAGTGCGCCCAAAACACTGAATTTCTCATTTGACTTACTTTTCTAATTTCACTTGTGATTTGTTCTTTGACCCATTGGTTATTTGGGGATGTGTTACTTAATTTCTACGTGTCTGTGAATTTTCTTCAGTTACTGATTTCTAATTTCATTCCACTGTGGTCAGAAAATTCTTTTGTGTGACCAATCCTTTGAAATTTATTAAGCCTTGTTTTATGGCCTAGCATACGGTCTTTCCTAAAGAATGTTCCATGTGCACTGGAGAATATGTATGCTGCTGTTGTTGGCGGGAGTGGATTTTATTTCATTTTAATTCATTTAAATGTAAACAATAGCCCTGGCTGGGTAGCTCAGTTGGTTAGAGCATCATTCCATTACACCAGCATTGTGGGCTTGATCCCTGGTCAGGACACATGCAAGAATCAATCAACGAAGCCCTGGCTAGTGCGACTCAGTGGATTGAGTGCCGGACTGTGAACCAAAGGGTCGCAGGTTTGATTCCCAGTCAGGGCACATGCCTGGGTTGTGGACCAGGTCCCCGGTAGGGGGTGCCCAAGAGGCAACCACACATTGATGTTTCTCTCCCTTCCTCCCTCCCTTCTCCTCTGTCTAAAAATAAATAAATAAAATCTAAAAAAAAGAAGAATCAACCAATGAATGCATCAATAAGTAGAACAAAAAAGCAATGTCTCTCTCTCTCAAAACAATAATTTTTTTTTACAAATTTAAATAATAGCCCTGGCTGGTGTAGCTTAGTGGATTAAGCGCGGGCCTGTGAACCAAGAGATCACGGTTCGATTCCCAGTCAGGGCACATGCCTGGGTTGCAGGCCAGTTCCCAGCAGGGAATGCACAGGAAGCAACCACACATTGATATTCCTCTCCCTCTCTCCTTCCCTTCCCCTCTGAAGATAAATAAATAAAATCTTAAAAAA
>CM052550.1:40156237-40335269 GCA_028533065.1 Trachops cirrhosus
ATAGACAGGGGAGGGCAAGAATAGTATGGGAAATGTAGAAGCAAAGAACTTATGACACATGGACTGAAGTAAAGCGGGGTGATGTGGGTGGGAGAGGGTATTCAGGGTGGAGGGGAATGAAGGGGGATAATAGGACAACTGTAATAGCATAACCAATAAAATATATTTAAAAAATAAATAAAAAAAAAGAAAAAAAAATTGTTAATTGTTGATTTGAGAGGGAGAGAGAGAAACATTGATTTGTTGTTCTATTTATTGATGCATTCATTGGTTGATTCTTGTATGTGCCCTGACCAGGGATCGAACCTGCAACCTTGGGGACTAAGCTCTAACCAACTGAGCCACTGGGCTGGGGCCCAGAAATCCAGCAGGTGCCTTGGCCTAGGTGGCTCATGGGTTGGGCATTGTCCCACACACTGAAAGGTCGCTGGTTTGATTCCCAGTCAGGGCACATGCCTGGGTTACAGGTTCTGTCCGCAGCTGAGGTGCGTGTGGAAGGCAGCCCATCAGTATCTCTCTCCATATCCTTCCCCCCCTTTCCCTCTCTCTAACATTAAAAAATAAAATTTAAATTTAAAAAATCCAGTGGGTGATAGCCCCGGGCTAGTGCAGGCACTGAGGCATGTCGTATGTTGGAAAAAAACTGATGGGGTCCTTCCTCCTGAGGTCAGTGTGACCTGCCCAGGGCCTCGGCCAGTGGTCTGGGCCAGGGAAATGCCTGCCCCCTTGCCCGATTTTGAAATCAGGATGGAGAGAAAGGGCGCGTCCGAGGCGGGATAGTGACCACCTAAAAGAGTCCCTGTCCTAATCCTGAGACCTGTGAACATGCGACCTTACATGGTGAAAGGGACTTGCACGTGTGATGAAACCGAGGACCCAGACATGGGGAGAGTGTCCCGGGTTATTGGCTGGCTCGAGGAAAGCACAGGCAGGCGAGTCAGAGAAGACATGATGGCGGAAGCAGGGGTTGAAGTGGGAGGGAGACCCGAAGAGGCTGTCCCGCCCCCCGGCTCTGGAGATGGACAAGGAAGGGATGCAGGCGGCCCCTAGAACGGGGACAAGACCAGGAAACAGATTCTCCCCCGAGCCTCCGTTAGCAAGGCTGACTTTGCCTTCACCTTGATTTTAGCCCGGTGAAACCCAGTTTCAGCTTCTGACCTCCAGAACTGCAAGACAGTAACACATCAAGGTGTCTGCCCTGACTGGGTAGATGAGTTGGTTAGCGCTTCGTCCCCATACGCCAAGGTTGCGGTTCGATCCCCAGGGGTCACAGCGCAAACGGGAAGCTACCAATGAATGCATAGGTAGGCGGGGCAACAAATCTGACGCTTCTGTCTGTCTCTCATCTATCTCAACTTCCCTCCCAACGCCCCCCCAAAAAGTTGTCTTTAGCCACGAAGTTTGTGATGATTAATTCCAGTGGCAACGGGGAACTAGGCAAGGGGCCAGCATCTCCGTGTGTCTGGAAGTGAAATAGGTGAACGTGCAGCGGCTTACCCTCCGCACGGAGATGGCGGAGGCTGCTTTGCGGAGAGAAACAAAGAAACTCAGGTCAGAGCTGGTGAGCTTGGGTCCAGCTACTCCTACAGTCCCGCTATTCCTACGGCCCCACTCAGGGAAGTGCCCGGATCCTAACAAGGGAAATGCCTTATTATCTTCATGATAAACCCCACCCCTCCCCTTTATTTCAGCAAGCTCTCGTTGGTGTGTCTATTACTGCAAGCCGAATAGTTTTGGCTCACACACCCATTCATCTCTCTTAACTTAGCTCAGGGGAAGAGGCTTACTTGTGGCTCAAGAAAACATATAGGCCTGGCCGGTGTGGCTCAGTTGGTTGGAGCGTCATCCTGTAAACCAAAAGGTTGTGGGTTCGATTCCCGGTCAGGCACATACCTAGGTTGCAGGTTCAGTCCCCAGCTGGGTCATGTACAGGAGGCAACAGATCGATGTTTCTCTCTCACATGGTGTTTCTCTCTCTCTCTCTCTCTCTCTCTCTCTCTCTCTCTCTCTCTCTCCCTCCCTTCCCCTCTCTCTAAAGTCAATAAGCATGTCCTTGGGTAAGGATTCAAATAAAGAAACACACATATAACGAAGACATATGAGCCCCACTTAAAGTCAGGACAAAAAAATCAGACCAAAGAGGTGAGTTTCTCATTTAAGGTCGGTGGACAGCTTCTGGAAAGTACAGTGATTCCTCAACAAGCACTTGAAAGCTCAAGGTAATAAAAAGTTCAAGGTGCCCTGGCTGGTGTGGCTCAGTGGATTGAGTGCTGACCTGGGAGCCTAAGGGTTGCCGGTTCGATTCCTAGTCAGGGCAAGTGCCTGGGTTGTGGACCAAGTCCCCAGCAGGGGGCCTGCAAGAGGCAACCAATGGACGTTGTTTCTCTCGCACATCGATGTTTCTCTCCCTCTCTTTCTCCCTTTCTTCCCCTCTCTCTACAAATGAATAAATAATAGCTAAAACCCCCTCCGGCTCCAAGTTCTGAGGGGGCGGAGTCTCCCAGGGAATTGAATTTCAATGAAGTGGGAGACCTGAGCTTGAGCTTGAGACCTGGAGGGAGGGCCTTCAGGGACTTGCTTTAGATGGGGGTGCAACCTGGGGTGCGGGGGAGAAGGGTGCAGTTCTAATGGGGCGGGGCCTCCCCAGGAAAGACTGTTGATCTGGAAACTTAAAACCATGTCCTCAGATAAAACTGTCCTTCGTGCCTGAAACTTGTATTCCCACCTGCACTCTGCTCACAAGGGCGCATTTCTTTGTCCAGATCGTGGTTCCTGCATTCTCTCACCAAGCCACCCCACTGTCGCCAGAATCCTAGAATCTCAGAAACACAAGATCGAGCACAGACCGAGGCATCTGCACATCGGGCAGAGGTTACAGGGGCTTTGGAGGTCAAGATCCTGCCTCCCTGACTCCAGCCCTCCCTAGCTTCCCGCCCTCTGAGCGCAAGTCTTTCCTCTACAAATGAGAAAACAGGCAGTGCTTGCCTTGCAGGGCCACTTCAGGGCTGAAAGCACTCAGAGGGCCTAAGAGGTGTCAGAATTATGGTAAACAGAGAGTCCTTGTTTCTTGAACGAGTGAAAGAATATTTCACCCAAATTTTAGGCAGTCATCCAATTCTGGAAACTAGTAGAATGTTAACGAGTCACGGAGTCACGGAGTCACAGGTGGAAGAGTTCTTCACAGGTCTCAGCTTACAAAAGGGGAAACAGAACTCAGGGGATAAGGGGCAGTTCCTGGTGAGAGACTCCAGGAGGCAGTGTTCCCCAGAAAACGTGTACAAAGCTGTTACTTCGTGAGGGAGGAGAAATGGATAGTAGGAGACACCAGCCTCCACCTCCACGTCTTCCACGTGCCAGCTGGAGTCAGCTAGCTAGCTTTCTTTCTTTTCTTTCTCTCTCTCTCTCTTTCTTTCTTTCTTTCTTTCTTTCTTTCTTTCTTTCTTTCTTTCTTTCTTTCTAGGATTCTATTTATTTATTTTTAGACAGAGGAAGGGAGGGAGAAAGAGAGAGAAATATCAATGTGTAGTTGCCTCTCATGTGCCCCCTACTGGGCACCTGACCTGCAACCCAGGCATGTGCCCTGCCTAGGAATCCAACCAGCAACCCTTTGGTTCACAGGCCGGGGTTCAATCCACTGAGGTGCACCAGCCAGGACTGAAGTCAGCTTTCTAAAGTGCAGAGCTGACCCACCAGCCTTTCCTCTGCTTCAAGCCCTTCCATGGCGCTCCAGTGGCCTCAGGAGAAAGCCTACAACTCTTAGCCTGGCGTTCGAGGTCCTCTGTGACAGGGTCTCGGCCCCCTCCACTGGGCACACAGACCAGACTGAGATGGTCTGTTTCCGGGCTGGGCTCTGCGCTCCCTCACTTCCAGGACTCCACCGGCTGTGCCCAAGCCTGGGCTACTGCTCACCGCATCCCCCCGCCCCACCCCTGCGCCCACCCCACTGGCTCGCTCACTCACCGTCTCCTCCTCTACCTCCTGCTCGCCCTCACTGCCACCACCCCGCACGAACAGTGCCTTCTGCTTCTCCGCCATCTCGTAGGTGGGCTGCATCTCCGGGTCATCCCGCAGTGTGTCCAGCTTGGGGTGGAACCACTCCATCTGCGCCGTGCGGTTCAGTGATTCCAGGATGGACAAGGGATCCTGGGGCCGCTGGTTCAGGATTTTGGTCAGCACGTTCACCAGGTGCTCGTACCTGCCTCCCGTGGAAGCGGGAGGTGGGGGACAGCACTCACTCAGCTCACTGCTGTGTGGCTGGCCCTGGCCTGGCGCTGGGGACGCAGGAGAGGAGACAAGGTCTCTGCCCTGGTGGAGCTAACATTCTGATGGTGGAGACAGACATTTGCCAGATATGCAAGATATACCGAGTGCCAGGGTGGTAATTTCCATAGAGACGACAAAGCAGGGCCTGGGGACTGGGACTGTCAGGGATAGGGGATGGTCTGCGATTCTCAGTAGGGAGGCCAGGACGGCCTCACCAAGGTGACGTGGAAGCTGAGGTCCGAGTGAAGTGAGGTTTCCCTTGGTCCGAGAACCAAGAGCGGGAGTGGGAGGAGGTGAGGGTGGGGGCCTGGCTAACGCACAAAGCTGACCCCCTCCCTACCTCAGGTTTCCAACTGAAAACCATGCAGATGTCGGGGGCGAGGACTGTTTCAGTCGGAGGGAACAGAAGGAGCACAGACCCTGAGTCAACAATGCCAAAACTCAAGGACACTAGGGGAAAGGAAAATTATAATTCCATGCTGATCTCATTCAGAATTATAGACGCTGGAGTCCTAAGGAAAATATTAGCAAATGGCATCTGGCAATTGCTCAAAAGGAAGACACGCCATGACAAAACTGGGCTAATGACAGGGATGCGAGACCGACTGCCACTAGAAAAATAGAAAAAATCCTCCAATTCCTCATGTCAGTGTGTTAAAGGGGATATATGTCACATCACTTCAATAGGTGCAGAGAAATTGTTTGATAAAAGTCAACACTCACTTATGATTTTTAAAAGCCTAGAAAACTAGGAGTAGAAGGCAATTTTTAAATAATCTGATAAAGGGTAGCCACAGGTCACCTACAGCACACACCAAACATAATGCCAAAAGACTATTTTCCACCATGAGATTGCGATTGCGGATGCCTGCTTTCACTTCTATTAAATATTGCACTGGAGGTCTCAGCCAATGCAATGTGACATGAAAAAGTATTGAAAAGGAAGAAGCCAAACGGTTATGGCATGCAGATATGCACAAAGGCCTTGAGCTGAGGGTGTGCCTGGCATGTGGGGGGACACTAAGGAAGTCAGTGAGGCTGCAGGAGTGAGGGAGAGGGGTTGTGGTTGGAGAGGAGGCTGGAGTGATAACAGTATGGTACAGTTTCCATTGGCCAAGGCAGGCACTATGGTCACCTGAGGGTTGAATTCTCACCACAGTCATATATTTAAAGAAAAATTATAATCCCCACTCTCCAGATAAGGAAACGAAGGCTTAGAAAAGTTGACGTCATGAGGTCACACAGTAGTTGGTAGCACAGCTGGGATTTAAAACTAGGTTGGTCTGATTTCAAAGCTCCAAACCAACCTGTGGCATGGAAACTCTTTGGCAAGTATTGGGGGTGGTGGAGGGCCATCACTGAATTGGGAAGGGTAAGGAGAGGTCAGAATTTGGCCAGGGCTTTTCAATAAGGGGACTTGAAGCTCTAGAGGGCTGGGAACTGTCGAAGAAGTAAATGTTAATGGTTAATTTTGACTCGATTTTAGATGAAATTTGGAGAGCAGGCAGAGGCTGAATTGTACAGGGCCTTGAAGGCTGTTGTGAGGAGCACAGGCCTTCCCCTGAGGGCACAGGGGAGCCGTGATGGGCTCTGCACACGGGAGGTAGGGAGGGGGTCAGCTTTGTGTGTTAGCCAGGCCTCCACCCTCACCTCCTCCCACTCCCGCTCCCCTCCCCTTGGTTCTTGTCACACCAGCTTCCTTGCTGTTCCTCAAACAGGGTGAGCCCTAAAGCCTTCAGACGTGCTGTGTCCTACCCCTGGCCCACGCTTCCTCCACACACCTGCAAGGTGCTCTCCCTCTCTGTCTTCAGGTCACTGACTGAGTGTCACTTCCTCAGAGAGGCCTTCCCTGTCCTCATGCTATTAAACATGCTCTCTCTATACCCCTCGCCCTGCCTTATTTCACCTTAGTCCTTGTCACCTGACCATTTGTAATAATTGTTGTCCATTCTCCCACTGGAATGTGAAGGGTGGACCAAGAGGTGTATGACGCCTGCAGCCAAGTGGCCTGGGCACATGCCTTCCTCAAGCAGGACAGCTTAGTGGCCAACAGGGCCACGAGAGCCACCCCACTGGTGCTGGAACCCGGGCTCTGCCACACCCTCGCTGTGTTATTATCTCGGATGTGGGACCTAATTCCTGGGTCCCAGTTTCCCCCACTGTAAGAAAGGGGACAGGAGATGTGCGAATCTCAGCCGTGAGAACTAGAGGTAACGTGGGAAGGGCCTGCACCCATGTCTGCTAAGCCGACGTCCTTTTACTTCTTAGTTCTTAGCATTTGTTCTGACCCCTAGTCCGAATCAGAGGGCTCCAGGGTAGTTGCCGATTCTCCCTCAGGGCCAGCCCCCTGTCTGAGGAGACCCTGGAGCCTGAGGCAGGGTCTCGGCTGGGACCCATCTTGCTGGGGTCCCACCCCTCCCCCACTCCGGAGCCCCCTCTCACAGGCTGAGGTCGCAGTTGATGCTGGTCTGCTGCAGGTAGGCCTTGGCGTTTTGCATGGCCAGCTCCCGGGGCTCCGGCTCAGACACCTCCATATCGAAGGGCATGAAGCTCAGCTCAGAGGTCGTAACTTGGAGGGCGGGGTCATCCCTCGTGTAGGGCCCGTGCTGGGTGCCTTGGCCGAACTGCGAGTCTTCTCTCCTGTACGCGTTGAACTGGCCCAGGTAGTCGGGCCGGGCATCCTGGTAGGATGACTCCAGTTGCTGGAGGAGGTTGCCTTGGCCCCGCTGTAGCTGCTGAAGCATGAGGTCGGCATTGTGGGTGGCCTGGACCCTGCCTTCGTCCACATAAGTTTGGCGATGGAAATCTGAGGGAAAGCCTGCACTCATGGACATGTACTGTACACCACCCTGGGGCACTGCCGAGTTGTCATATTGGCTCAGGCTGGCCCCTTGTGCCCACCCCTGGAGGGTGGCCTGGCTCTCGGGCATCTCAGCAATGCCACCCGAGACCTGGGCGTCAGGCATCAGCTGCTGCATCTCCTCGGGGACCGTGGCCTGGGACAGAGAGTGATCCCGACTGCGCCCCTCGTCAGAGACCTGGGAACTTCTCTGCCTCGCGGACTGCTGGTAAGGCGGCTCAGGGTCGTGCTGCGGGTCCCCCATAGTCCAAAAGCGGTGTCAGACTTCTCAGAGGGAGGCTTGCAGTCAGGCGGACCAGTTGCCCGTCCACACTAGCCCAGTAGCCGCTAGGCCTGCCCGTCTGTTTCTAAGGAGGGAGGGGCGGGCCGTTACCAGGGAAGGCCGCGAGGCTAGGCAGGGGCCGGAGAGCAGGTGCCTGCGCAGGCGCAGCCCCAGGCCCCAGGGGCTCCCAGTGGTCGGCAGGCCCTTCGGCACACTCGCTAGATTCCGCGCAGTTCCCCGGCGGACTCGCTGCAGAGATGCGACTTCACCCACACCCTAGACCCACGATTTGTTTTTTTTTCTTTTTAATTTTTTTTAAAGGCAAAACACCGCCCCGCCCCCCAACCCCCAGTCCCACTCCCCTCCCCACCAAGCCCCGTCAGCTGTTCCCCTTGGTCTCGGGTTCCCCAGTTTCCTCCGCGGCGGCGGCGGCGGGGCTGGGAGTCTTCACGGTGTCTTCTCCAGCAGAGGTGAGGGGCTGGGGGCTCCTCTCCTCCTTCGAGGTCAACCCGCCCGCTGCTGCCTCCTGGTGACAGAAGATGGGGCGGGACAAAGACAGCTGCCCTCACCTCCAAGCTTCTGTTCGGGTTGTACCCTCCCCGCCACCCCAGTGTGGGCACCCGACACACACACTTCACCCCGGGGCCTGGTGCTTTTCTTCGCCGCTCTGGGGCTGCCATCCCTACCTTTGGTAGGGGCCCCTCAAGACTCGAGTCCAGCAGAGCGGCCTCGGTCAGCCCCGAGTCGTCATCCATGCTGATGAAGATGGCGGGGGTCTCACACTCAGGCCCCTCCTCCCGGAAATCCATGGCTTCCTCCGGCTGGGGGGCGCCCTGGGGGGGGCCTGGCCTGGCAGAGGACGAGGATGAGGAGGAAGAGGGAGGGGCTGCCACGCCCCCAGGCTTCAGCTTCTGTTCCTCTTCCAGCTGCCGCTTTAAGGCCTTCTCCTGGGCCAGCCGTAGGCCGATGAGGTCCTGAGGGGGCCGGGGGGCGGGGGCCGGTGCCAGCGCCAGGGGCTCCAGGTCATCCTGGGGGTGGGGAGGGACACACCGAAGCTCAGGGACGGGCGGGGGTCAGGACCCAGGCTGCTCTCAGAGGACGGCGGGAAAGAAGAGAGGGGAGCCACCCGAGGCAGGCAGCAGGACGGGAGCAGGGAGTGAGGGGCTGCTGTCCCCCGCCCCCACCCGCTCTCCGCAGGAGCTGAGGGGACGCAGATGGCTAGGCTGGGTGGAGGGCCCGGGACTGGAGACCCTCACCTCTTCCAGGGGCCCTGCAGGAGGCTCCTTGGCCTCCGGCTCCTGCTTGCCACTGGCCTCCAGGATGGTCATGATGGAGTTGGGGATGTGTGCTTGCTGGGGGGAGAGCAGGAGGGGTGCTACTGGGGGCTCCGACCCGGAGACCCCTCCTGGACACCCCCGGTCCCTGGTTGGCCCCCGACCCTCCAGAACCCTTTACATTCTGATACTGCAGGGCTCCCCTCTGCCCACCCCCAGCCGGCCACCCACCCAACACCTTGGGGTACCTGATGGGGGGTGAAGGAGCGGACATGGGCCAGCAGGGGCTCCCGGAGCTCTGGGCACTTGTCAAAGACAGCGCCCAGCTGCTGGGGCGGCAGCTGCAGGATGACCTGGAAGCTCTGGGGCTTGGTGCGTTGGCAGCACTTGATGAAGCCCTCCCATACCTTGGGGTACTTCCACACCTGGATGGGCAGGGAGGGAGCAGGCATAAGGGAGCACGCAAATAGCCGCCCTTGCCAAGATGGGGCCTTGCTGGGGCTCAGATCCCTACCATCCAACAGAATCCCCTGGGCTACACAGCCCTGACCTCCCCACAGAGGACCTTCTGACTTTTGCTTCTAGATCTCAAGCAGCTGGGACAGGAGACCAACTTGGGGAGGAGAAAACTGACAGTGGCCCTTTCACCAACCGGCCCAGGCTAAGTGTAGGGAGCCTTGTCTCATTTCATTCTCACAGTAGCCTCCAGAGGGCGCCATTCGCCCTGCTAAGCAGACGAGTCTCAGGGAGATACCGGGACTTGTCCAGAACCATGCGCAGAACCAAGGTTTGACGGCCCGTCCTTGTGAATCTGCATTTACCCTCTAAGACAGATGCGGCGAAGTGAAAACCTGTGGGCTGAATTCAGTCTGGGGGCTGTGGGGGCCTGTAGATGAGGCTTGTGTTTTGTTTCATCATGGTGTTCCTAAAAAATGCAGATTTCTAGCTTCTCTTGAAAACCGACCACCTTTCAGCTCTAGGTGGCTTTGTGCCTGCGAGCACAGTGGTGGGGGCCAAGGGCAGCCATGCTTCTCCTGGGAAGTGCACCCCTGAAGTCTCCTGCCTGCTCCTACACCTAACCGCCCTCACTCATCCTGTCACCGCCTCGTGGCTGAATTACAGCCCCTGGAGTGCTGCTTTGTCCCAGTCAGGGGTAGGGCACAGGGGCAGGGCACAGGGGCAGGCCGGCCTGGGTACAGCTTGCCCTCCTCGTCCTGGCTCCCTCAAGGGGGTGGGAGGCAGGCAGCCTGGAGCAGCCGGGGCTCTGCCTCCGGTCTGTCTGCAGTGTCCCGCTGCCCTCGGCCCACTGCCCGGGGCCTGGATGGTCAGGGGCAGGTTACCTGCTTCATGATGAGGCGGGACAGGATGTTCATGACGAAGCCCCCCAGGCGGGGGTACATGGTCAGGGACTGGATGACGGTCCTCATGAGCAGCATGGGCAGGGGGCTCTGCTCCATCAGCTGCTGCATCACCACGGCCAGCACCTCCGACGTGTACACGTTCCGCTCCGCAAAGCACAGGTTGGTGGCTGCGAGGAGGCGGAGAGTGGGCCTGTCCTCTCTGCCCAGCTGCCCCCAGGGCGGGAGGTCCACCACCCTAAGAGAGCCTCAGCCCTGCTCTCTGCCCCAGTGCATGAGACCAGACCCAGCCTGGACTTGCCGAAGCTCCGGGCAAAACAGATGACTTCCCCCACCCAGCAGAGGGTCTCTTTCTAGGGGCAGACTGGCCTGGTCCTCAGAAAGCCTGGCCGCTTGGCCAAGGGGAAAGACACAGCCAGCTCCTGGAAGCCCCTCGCTGGACAAGCGGGCAGCCCGTGGTCTGTTCTCTTTGGGGACAACCCGTGGAGGGGCTGAGGCGGAGAAGACACTCTGCCAACACCTGGGACCCGTTCTGGTTTGATCTGGGCGGCATAGCTCCCCCACCCCACTAGACTGGGAAGCGGCTTTGAATTCCATGGGCCCCCCACCCCCACAGCGAGGGCCACCCACCAGCAGGCTGGCCTGGGGACTGCCTACTCCCAGCCCTGACCAGGGCCTAAGAGCTTGCACTACTGCCAGGAGACACCACCCAGAGAGCAGTAAGGAAGGGAGGGGCGACAGGAGGAGGAAGCCTGGGCATGTGTGAGCTCCCGGCTGGGCAGCAGGGCCCCAAGGATGGCTGACACAATGCAGGCACCTGCGGCCTTGGGGACTGCTCCCTCCGGAGTGGGCTGTGGTACCCTGAAACCAGTGGGAGAGGCGGTGCTCCAAGCCACTGTGCTAGTGGGGGGACCCCATGAACTGCCTCTGACCACCCTCTTCCCCAAACACCACTGGTCATGTGAGTCTGTCAGCCAGGAAGTCTTTATTGAGCCAGAAGAAAGGCCCCCAAACCTCGAGAGGTTAAAGCAGAACAGGGGTGGGCACCCATAAGGAATGGGGGGGCTCCCATAGGGAAAAGGGAGAGGACGAAGGCACTGCAGGTAGACAGGCAGGGAGGAGGCTGGACGAGGGATAGGGTGGGTTCCTAGGCCCAAGGGGCAGGAGTGTAGGTGAGGAAAGTGCCAGATCGGACCTGCCAGACCCTGAGGAAGCTCCTCCTCCTCTCCCAGGTGGTCCCTGGCTCCTGCCTATTCCACCCCAGTCTCCAGTGTCAACCCCCTCCCCTGCCCTCCCCCTCAGCCCTCTATCCACCCTCCATTCGGCAGGATGAAGAATCTTTGGGAAGCTCAAGCTGACCCTGCACCTCCCAGAGGCCCTCAAGAGATCAAGTCCAAACTCTCATTGTGGCCAAGAGACCCTGTGTGGGCAGGGCCCAGGCACGGTTTTCTCAAGGATTACAAGCCATGCAAGCGTATCTCTTGATCCGTGTAAGTGTTCTTCCTCCCTGGGATTGTCTCTCTTCTTCTGCCTCAACCCTACTTCTCACTGTGGCCTCAACTCAGGCGTCCCCTCCTCAGGAAGCCCTCCCTGATGCCCCTCACCAGGGCGGGTTGGGTGGCCCCTCTGGGCTCCCCTTTCCCACCCTGGCTTACTCTGAGTTGTTGCTGTCTGAGAAGGGCAGAGACAGAGCTGCCTCCATTCTTACCATGTCCCTGGCGCAGCCCAGCCCAGCCCAGCCCAGCCCAGCCCAGCCCAGGGCTGACCTGCAGGACTAGAGGGCAGGTCTAGTTACAGAAAAACTCACCACAGAAAGGGTGGCTTAAGCGGGGAGCAAGTGCCAGCAATGACCGCTGATACTATCAGCTACTGGGGATTCCGCCGCTGCACAACACAGGACGGGACTTTGGGTCTGGAGCTCACGGTCAAGTGGAGTTACAAGGGCCTGAGTGGAGAAAGTGCTCTGGGAACTGCAAGTGCTCTGGACTGGGTGCGAGGGACCCTCCGCTGGCCAGGAGCACGGCAGCATGGAGGCCGCGTGTGGGCCTGGGACAGAGGAGGAAACAGGTGGGGTGCTCAAGGCCAGACTGGGCCCGGCTGACATTTCCAGGGGGAAATGTCTTGGCCGCCTGTGTCACCTGCAGCAAGGCCCCTCTCCTCCAGGGCTCTGCTTCCACCGTGTGAAGTCAGGCACTAAGTCTGGGTCCACAAATGGGCTCAGTGGGGTAGTGGGGTCTGTGAATCCTCTCAGATGTTACGCAAATCCGTGTGAGCGTATCATTGGGAATGAGCCCATGACTTTGCTGAGATCATCAAAGGAGCCAGGGAGTGTAAAAAGACTGCCTCTGAGCCCCAGCTGGTGTGGCTCAGTGGACTGAGTACCAGCCTGCAAATCAAAGGGTCACTGGTTCGATTCCCAGTCAGGGCACATGCCTGGCTGGCAGGCCAGGTCCCCAGTAGGGGGCGCGCAAGAGGGAAGCAAACATTGATGTTTCTCTTCCTCTCTGTCTCCCTCCCTTTCCCTTTCTCTAAAAATAAATAAATAAAATCTAAAAAAAAAGAAAAGAAAAAAAACCACCCGTGGACTCCATGCTGGCAGCCCTTTTGTGAGGGGCTGAACCCAGTCTGAGGGCCTGTGGATGAGGTTTTGTGTCGTCACGGTTCCCTAAAAGCCCAGCTTTCTAGCTTCTCTTCAACCCCGAGGTGCCCTCGGCTCGGGGTGCCCCCTGCCTGGGGGGCAGGGGCAGCCACCAGAGGGCTCGGCTCCTCACTTCCAGCGCGGGCTATAAATGTTCACAAGCTCCTCCCTGGACCCCCAAAGGTTGCAGAGAGAACCTGCTGGGCGAAGCCTGGCGGTAAGTCCCTGAGGAGGCTCTTCCAGGCTAGATAGGAAGCTAAAGGGTCCAGGCGGGGAACCCCCAACCCCATCTTGAAGGGGACAGGAGGAATCAAAGGACAGCTGTGTTCTGAGTAGAGCAAGTGACAGTAAGGGCGTCTCCCTCCACCTCCGTGGGAAAGCATGGCTCCAGACCAGAAACCTCCTTGCGGGCAGAGGGGTGGGGAGTGTCGAGGAGAGAGAAGGCAGAGGGCCTCCCGTGAGTGGGACTGGCACAACCGGCCGGACCCGGCTCCTGTGCCTTCACTACAGCTGAGGTCCCGTGGGCCCCGAGCTGGCCACTGAGCCTCCCTGGAACCTTCATTTCCTCACCTATAGGATGGAAGCCCGCATACTCACCGGCTGTGGGTGGGGGGACTGGCCGGCAGGCCTGTGAGCCCCAGGTGAGTGCTCAGTAAATAGTGACAGCTGCTATCATGAAACCGCTGCGGTGGCGAGCCTGTCAGTTGGTCACACGCACCCCTTCCCCGCCCTGCTCTGCTGTCCCAGCTGGAGCCGGACCGACCGGCGGCTCCTCCAGGCCCGCTGGGCTGGGGCCTCTGCCTTGCCCACCGAGCGCACTAGGCGCGCACACTAGGCGGCGGCCTCTGCTGCTCTGCTCCTGGGGCTGGGCAGGGAGGGGTCCCCTACTTTCTTGAGGACAACTTTGTCAGCACATAGTCTGTGCACTGTCTTCTCAGAGGGAGTGAGGGAGGGAGGGGGGGAGGGAGGGAGAAGAGTAGGACAAGAACAAGGGTGGGTGGCAGAGTTCTGTGCTGGGGGTGTAGGTGGCAGTTGTGGGCTTTGCAGATTCCAGCGGGGGCGTGCGGGGGGCTCAGGTTCTTCCTGGGTCCATGGAGGCCAGGCCACTTAAGGGGGGCGGGGGGGGCACCTCACCTTTGATGATGGACTTCATGTCACACTTCGATGAGTCGATGTTGTGTAATGCAATCAGCAGCTCTCCAGGGTTCAGGGGGGACAAGGCTGAGTTCCCTTCACCTGCGGTGGGGGGTGGGCGGGGGGGGGAAGAGAGCATGGAAGCCTGAGAGGACGGAGTCCTCCAGACTGAGGGAGCAATGAGTGAAGCAGCGGCGCCCTCGGCTTCGATGGGCCTGGGGGGCCACGGGCTGGGCAGGGACAGCGAGACCGAGAACACATAGAGGAGCCGAGCGAGGCCCTCGGACGCCACTCCCTCTCCTCTGCCCCCTCTGGGCAGCACCTCACCGGTCTGGCCCTTTCTCTCCCTCCCCACTGGGCCGTGCACCCATGAAAGCAGGGCGAGCATGAGCTCACTGGGTCCCCAGTACAGCGCAGACACACATGCTGGCCGGGCGGGCTGGGGACAGGCGGTGGGCCTGCAGCGCCAGCGGCTGGGGGAGACGGCACTCTGCAGGTGCCACTTCGGGTCCCAGGTACTGTGTGCGTGTGTGTGTGTGTGTGTGTGTGTGAGAGAGAGACAGAGAGAGAGAGAGAGAGAGAGAGAGAGAGAGAGAGAGAGAGAGAGAGAGAGAGAGAGGGAGAGAGGGAGAGAGAGGGAGAGAGAGGGAGGGAGGGAGAGAAATTACCAGGCTGCGTGTGGAACAGCCTCCAACAACTCTGGTTTCAGCCACTGGGGTAGTTTTTCTAAGTTCCAACTTCGGTTTGTTTCTTTTTGAAGATCATAAAGGAAAGCCCCCCCACCATAGCTTGAGGGGTTCAGGCCAGAGTGCCTGAGGGAGACCGAGGGTAGCTGGGTCCCAGAAGGGAAGACACTAGTACAGAGGGTCAGACCCCAGCTGCACACCTGTGCCCCCATGTGGATGGAGGCATCATCCAAATGTTACAGGAGGGGGCCTGGGAGTTTCGGGACCAATGGTCAGACACTGCTGCGTGTGGGTGGGTCATAGACCCAGGCAGACAGATGAGCCCCTTTCTCCCTAAAGGTGGCACCAGACACCCCCAGCATTCCACGCCTCACTGCTGGGGCCCTTCCCCCTCCTGCCTGACCTCCTGGAGGGGCTGAGGCGCAGGGAGCCGAGGCTCAGGGAACGTGTTACCTGCCACCTACCGTGCTGGGTGCCCAGCAGGCGGTTGAAAACCTCTTTCACCACAATGGGGTTGAGTTTGATGAGCTTGGGCAGGGCCTGGATCACCTCCTTCTACAGGGGGAGGGCGGGCAAGACAACTTCAGCCTCGAGGAGTCTCTCACTCCCTCCGGTCCCTCAGGGCTGAGCGTCCCCCCTCAGGTTCACAGGTCTACAGCCCCAGCCTCATCACGCCCTGCCCGAGCCCCACTGGCCCCACACCCTGGGCCAGCTCACTGACTTCCCTGCAAAGGGAGAGTCTCATCACCCCCTCTTTACAAACAAGGAGATGGAGGCACACTCAAGGCCCCACAGCCCACTGGGAACAAGATCAGGGGAACGTGCTGGAGGCAGGGAGGCTCCCTGTGCACCTCGGGCACACCCCCCTGTGTGGCTTCACTAGGTCTCGGGACAGAGAACCAGGCTCAGAGAGGGAGCAGACGTGGCTGAGGCTGAGTCGACGGTGAGCCCTGGTCTGCCAAGCCCCGGAACACATCCAGAGCTTCTGACACGGTCCCCACCAGCCCCGCCCTAGTTGATGGGGCCTCTGGTCCGTACCTTCTCCAGCCCATTGAGCACAGGGATGAGGAAGCGGACGTCTGGCAGCCGCTTGTGGTACAGGTCGCGGACCCGCTTCACCAGCTCCGGGGAGGGCGGGACTGCGGGCGGACGGAGGAGGCCCGGGTGTCGGGAGTGGAATGGGGAGGGCGGGCACCGAGGCAAGGGAAGGTGGTGGTGGGTACGTGGGAGAGGAGGGGAGGACACTTCATTTCAGAGCAGGACTCCTCAGTCAGACACTGTTCTAGATGGACAAACTGATGACCGAGGACGGGGAGACACACCCCTCTGGAGACCCGGCAGCTTGAACACCCAGGTCCGGGGCAGGGAGCTGGAGGGAAAGGGTGACAGGTGGGGATCCCAGGGGGCACCTTTATCTGTGAGGCTGTGCAGACATCTTGTGACCAGCGTCTCTGCCCCCTTGGGACAGTTTTCCACCAGGAGCAGCAGCTCTGGAGAGTTCATGCCCATTCCTCGGATCTAGAGGCAGAGAGGGACAGGGAGGGCCTGAGGGGGGCACTGGGCCACGTGGGGAGGACCCAGGGGCCCAGGGTCCAAGCTGGGGGAAGCCCAAGTGTCAAGGACAGGGTGGCTGTGTGGGGAGGAGGTGCTGGGGCCCTGGGGTAAGGACTGGCGACAGCAGATCTTAAAAGTTCTCATCACTAGAACCAGAAGTCTGTTAGATGAATGTTAACTTGTATTGCTGTGATCATTTTGCGAAATAAACACGTTAAATCATTATGTTGTACACCTTAAATGAATACGATGTTCTATGCCAGTTTCATCTCAGTAAGACCGGGGAGGAGGGGCCGGTGGCAGGGTTCGGAGTGCGGGGAGCCTGGGGAAGGGGGCGGAGGGCTGGAGCACAAGCCTCTTGGTCCCTGCTGCCCAATCGCCCACGGATGCACCTCCTGCAGCTCTCGCGCCTCCACCAGCACCAGCCTCCTGCCTGGCAGGCGTGCCTTTTCTCCATGCCCTCTCTACCTAACCTGAACTTTAGCACCCGGCCTGTCCTTCGATTGCTCGGTGAAGCGCTTTTCTGGCTTCTGAAGGCATCAGGACGCCTGCCCAGCCCCTTCCACGGCTGCCAGGGCCTGCCGCTGCTCCTGCGGTCTGCCTCCGTGGGCGCCCAGCACGCAGCGGATGGCCCCTTCCTCTTCTCCACAGACATTTACAACCGCACGTGGAACCGGCCAGTCTGTGTCTTCGAGGAGCTCACAGTCCAGGGGGCTCACCTTCCGGGTGGGGAGCAGAATCTGCTTCCTCCTCACAGTGAGCCTGTGACCCCCATGTTACAGGGAAGGACGCGGTTGGTTCTGGTGGTGGGGGCAGGTAGGTGGGAATTTAAGATACCATACTTTCCTTTTAATTATGTTGGAAATTTCCCACAATAAAAAAAATTCAGGGGCAGAAAAAAGTGGTTTCAAATGCAGCTGCAACAGGCAAGACAGACATTCTGCATTTCAGGTCTAGTCCGCGACCGAGTGGCTTCTCGGTGGGCGACCCTGTGGCTGCAGAGGCAAGGAGGGCCAGCTCCCAAACGAGCCAGTGACGCATGCTTACACGCAGCCCCGACCGTGAACTCGGGGGACACTTTCACAGAAGGGGTGCAGGTTTGCCACGAGAAAGGGAGAGGCAGAGCATGCGCCCGGGTCTGTCCAGCACCACTCTCTTGACCGAGGGGGCACCCCTGCTGTCTTCTCAGCAGCGCGTGGCCCGGTGGGACCCACGGACTACAGAGCAGCTCAGCGTGGCCAGACGGCCTCAGAGTTTAGCTCTGCAGAGGCTCGGCTACCAGCGGAAGGGCTGGAGTCGGGGCTCAGCCCCGCCCACGGTGGGCGGGGCCTGGTGAGCTCAGGGGCCTCACCGGCTGTTCGATGACCCTCAGCACGGTCCGCTTGATGTCAGCGATGGCCTCAGTGTACACAGCTGCCAGCTCGTGGATCAGCTTGTGGTTCTGAGGCAGGAGGGCCAGGTACAGGTACAGACACTGCTTCACGGTCTCGTCCGTCCAGGGCGCTGCCACCTCTGATAGAGCAGGGGACGGGGTCAGGCTGGCCCCATGCTCCTCCCAACCGCTTCCCACCCCCGGTGTCTGTCCCTTCTTGGGGGACCAGCACAGAAGGGAGCCAGGCCTGGAAGCCAAGGGCAGGAAGCCAATCATCAGGGAAATGGGGTGGGACCAGGGCTGCTCTTTAGAAGCCTCTGTAAGGAATTCCACCGGGTCTCCTCTGCCCACCTCTGCCCACTGGCACAGGGCAGCCAGGTCTCTCTGAGGTGCAGTTCTGACCCTGCCCCTCTCCCACTCAGAGCTCCTGTCACCGCCCTGCGTCCTCGGGATAAATTCCTGGCTCCTCAACTTGCTCTACCTGCCAGGCCCTGGGGGCATGACCCCTGCCCCAGGGGCTCAGCCCCCCTCCCCCACTGTTGGAGCCTCTCCATGTGCTACTCCTTTGCTTAGAAGGTCGCTGCCCAGCTCTTCTTTCCACACCACCTCGTCCTCTGGCCCCCCTCGGCCAGGGCCCCTCCTGGAAGCCTCCCCGCACCCAGGCCGTGCCGGGGCACCCTGTGCTCCCTTCCACAGCCTGGACCTTCTGACTGCACGGCCCTGTTTCTTGGGGCCTGGCTCTGCCCCGCTGCATTCTGGGGGAAGAGGCCTGCAGTGACCCTGCCAGCCCTTCCCGGAGCCCCATCACTGGCTAGCTCCCCTTGTCCTCCAGCTCTTGGCACTGTCCCCTGCTCCAGGACCCGCTCCCTGACCCCTCAGGCTGGGTCAGGCACCCTTGGGGCTTCCGAAGCCCCTTAGTTTCACTGCCCCGGGCCTGCTGCTTCCGGTTATTACCATCTGGCTGTGGGCTTCCCTGGCAGGCTGAGCGGGCTCAGCTTCGATCCAGCTCTGTGCCCAGGACCCCGCCCAGAGCCTAGGACAGGACACGTGCTCAACATGCATCTGATGAATCTGCACCAAACCTGTGTCCTTGTCAGCTCCGAACAGCACGGACGGCGGGTTGGGGTGGACCAGCAGCTGCAGGTAGTTCAGGGCGAACTTCTCCACGTACTCGCGCAGCTGTTCCTTCTCGTACATGCGCTTGATGAACAGCAGGGCCTGGGAACGCACCTGAGGAGAGCGACGGTGAGACAGTAGAGCGGGAGGCGGCGCCTGCACTTGGCAGCACCGTGCAGACAAGCCCAAGCTCGAGAGAGGCCAGGCCCAGCCGAAGCGCTTGTGCCTGAGGCCCGTCAGCCACTCGGGGCCCGAGTCGCCTCGCCGCCAACCTGCTCAGCCCACCTCGCAGCTCTTCTTGCCCTGCTTGCTGCGCCCCAACCAGACTGAGCTTTCCTCAGTTCCTCCAAAGTGACAGTAGTCTCCCTGGCCTTGAGACTCGGCCCAGAGGCTCCCACTGCTGGGACTGCCTGTCACCGGCTGCGTCCTGTCTCACTCAGACTTGCCCTGCGAGGAGTCTCGAGGACTGACGGGCTGATCTTGGGTACCGCTCTGCCCCCAGTGACCATGGGCGGAGCCAGGGTGTGCGGAAGGGTCTGCTGAACGAATGGACACACACCACCGGGAAAGGAGTGGGTGAGAGGCTGCAGCGGGGACGGGTCCAGGGCCCGCTCCATCACACTCCCTCCCACTGCCCGGAGCACCCGCATCCACTCACTCCGGGCCTGGGCTCACAAGCCCCCTCTTCCAGAAGCCCTCCTTGCACCATCTCCCACCCGCCCCCAGCACACAGGCCAGGGCTCCCAGCCGTGCGTGCTTCTTCGCCCGCACGGCTTGCTGCCTGTGGACGGCTCGCGCTGCTGCTCCCCTGCTCAGCACCTCCACCCTGCACAGCGCCGGCCTTTAGGAGGGGCCCATCGGCACGGTGGGGCGGGGGAAGAGCGAGAACGGGACTGCCCTTGCTGGTGGGGGGAGCGCATATACGTGTGTATATTCTAAGCAGCTTTGTGACGTCGTACATGGAAAAACAAACACCACCCCAGAACTGCTGCAGCCAGAAGGGTAACTCCCGGGGAGCGTGGCAGAGGCTAGGCTGGCTACTCGGGATAGCGGAAGGGCCACGTGCAGCCGGGCACGAGGGGTGGGGGGTCACCTTGTCCTTCTCGTGGGAGCTGAGGTCCAGCAGGACATGCAGGTACTGGAACTGGCGGGACGGGCGCTTGAAGATGAGGTCTCGAAGAGTGGACATGCCCAGGTAGGTGCGACTCTGTGGCAGGAGGGAGGGGCCGGAGCTCGAGTTGTCTGGAGCAAGCCTTTGGGGGGGCTCCCTCGCCTTGCTCAGGTCTGGCACGGTGCCTCCCAGAGCCCCTCCCACGAGGTCCAGGCTGTGTGCCCCTCGGCCCCCACATGGGCCCTGGCCCCCACCATGGGCCCCACGACGCTGGGCACCGGCCTCACCTCATCCTCGCAGTACTTGCGAATCACCTCCAGGGCACTCTCTGTGATCAGTGGCGCCTCCAGCACCACCTTGGTGAAGATCCTGCCAGACAGAGGGACAGGGATTGGCTGCAGAGAGGCCACCGGCCCCCAGCTCTGCTGGATGGCCCTGCTCAGAGGTGGCAGGGCCCTGTGGTGGCCAGTTCGCTCAAGCCCAGTTACAGAGCTCGGTGGGGAAGAGAGCAGCGGCCAGATGGGGCCGGCTGGGTGACCTGGGCAGAGACTTTACCTCTGGGAAGCTCAGTTTCTACCCTTTGTCAATGGGGACTCCCACCTCTACTCATTTCATACAGAACGGGAGGGGAGGATGGGGGCGTGCTGTTTCACATGTGGCAGCCGTCTGAGTCAGTGCTGGTGGGTGAGGGGCCAGCCATGCAGCTGGGGGGAGAATTCCAGGTAGAGAGACAACAGTAAGTTCTCTGAACTTGATACATCCAAGAAACAGAAGACAGAAAGCCAGTGTGGTCATGTAAAGTTTGGGGGCACAAGGAGCAGAGGGGCAACAAAGGAGGCTAATGAGGTAAGGACTGGATTCCACAAGGGCCCAGGGCACGGGAAGGCGCCTGCAGTTGATCCCAAGAGCAATGGAGAAGCAAGGAAGGTTTTCGAGGGGAAGCGACCAGACAGCATTCACATTAGAACCTGTCAGCGGGCTGCAGTGTGGAGAACGCGGAGTCGCAGGAGGCTGAGGACGGGGAGGAAGGTACAGAACCCGCTCAGGCGAGATGCAGGGGGAAGCCGACGTCCACGACATGCCTGGGAGGCAGGCACTGTCGTTCACAGACGTGAGAACGGAGGCCCAGAAGGGGAGGGACCAGGCAGGAGGAGAGCACACAGCAGTGCAGATCCGGCCCCGGCGCGTGACCCGCAGCCCACGCTGGGCTGCTCCATCCGGGCCTCCAGCCAGCGGGCAGAGAGGGGCGACACGGGATAGGCACACGCAGGCAGGCTGACAGGTGGTGACGAAGAGGGAGGTGGTCAGGGACCAGGAGGAAAGGCAGCACGCAGGAGGGCGACTCTCGGGGGCAGGGCCATCCCCTCACCCATCCTTCTGGTCGGGCTTCTCCTGCAGGCCAGACAGCAGGCGGATGAGGCAGTCCTCGTACTTGTCCAGGGTGCCCGAGGCCCCGGCTGCCAGGTAGGCGTTGTACTCCTGGTAGAGCCAGGCGAAGGCCAGGTCCAGGCGGGCCCGCACGTCCTCCAGGATGAAGGCCAGGACCTCAGCCTTCAGGCCCGAGTCGAACTGCGTCACCAGGCTGGCCAGGATCTTGATGCGTGCCTGCTGGGGGAGCGGGCGTGGGTCGGCACAGGGTGGGCAACCCCGGCACCCCCACTCCCTCGCCACGAGCGTGCCTTGAAACTCCTCCTGCCCGGGCTCAGAGGACCCCAGGACAGACCCAGTGTTAAGTGAGGAAGGCAAGATGAGAGACCTTATGCCCAGCATGTCCCATTTGTGGGGGAGAAAAATGAAAACAGAGGGGAAAAACCAATCATCACAATAAAGCGATGGGTTTCCAGGGGCAGGGCTCATACACACCGAGAAAGATCTTGAAGGGCTCTCTACTTTGTACATTGGTCACCTCTACGGAGGCGGATGGGATACAGACACCTCTGTAGCCTGGAAACAGGTTTTCCACAGAGTACATACACTTACTGTGTGGTTAAAAACAAACTTCAAACAATGGAAAAAAGTCACTCGACTGAGGTTACAATGCCAGCGAGTGACAGAATCAGGACTTAAGCCAGGTGTCTGAATCGACAAAGAGCAAGAGTAAGGAGAAGGTGGACCCGCGAGGAACACGACAGCGGCCCTCAGTCCTGCGGCAGGCACGCCTGCAGCCAGCCCGTGCTGGGCGAGGGCACGCGCGGGCCCACGCATCTCCTCCCCGCACCGTCTGGAGCTGCTGCCGTGGCCTCCGCCTTCCGGGGAAGGACACAAGCAAGGCCAGAAGAAGTGGCTGGCCCGAGGCCCTGTGGCCGGAGAGTGGCCGAGCTGGGAACTGGAGCCAGGGAGCGACCCGTCTGTTTGCCATGAGGTAGGTAGGCTCTGGGGAAAGGGACAGGAAGGGTGGACTTGGGGGACAGGGCGCACCTGGGCTGCCCCGCTGCAGGCCACAGCCTTCTCAGCCCGCAGGATCCGCTTCACAGCGCCCAGCTTCATGGCCTCCACCTGCGCGTCCGTCAGGGGCTTCAGCACGTCGCTCAGACGGAAGATTTTCTTGCGCCCGCCGGCACCTGCCAGCCTACGTGGGAGAGACGGACAAGGAGAGAGCCTCGGAACATGCCTTCTGGAGCTCAGCCCAGCCGGTGACTCTCCAGGCCGTACAGAGACCCCCACGCTGCCTCTCGAACTCCCTGTGGCCCTGAGGCACGACAGAGCACAGGGTAAAGAAGAGGACGCCGTCTGGTTTTTGTAAAGGGTGTCTCGGGGGAGTGGCTGCGAGGAGGAGACCAGGGAGCAGGGATCTGAATGGAGAGAGGGGACGAGACGCACGAATCCCGGCAGAGAGCAGAGGAAGGGCAAACGCCTTCCAGTGGGGACCTGCGGCTGTCCAAGGAACAGCAAGAGGGAACAGAGGGCCTGGGGGACGGCTGGATCTGGGTCCCTGAGGGAGGTGATAACAGTAACAGTCACGACCAGCAGCACTTACGGCATGATGGGGACCACGGTCACTCTCAACCCCGAGAGTTAATCACGTAACTGTGACCGACTCAATTTCATTCTCTGTTAATCCTGAGAGGCAGACACTATCGTCCCAATTGTACACATAAGGGGAGGTTTTTACGTGAAAGAAACAACTAAGGCTCGGTGGTTACGGCGCAGACTCTGGAGTCAGGAGGACCCTTGTCCAGACCCACCTCTGTCTTTGCCACACACACTCATGCACACGCGCCACACGCAGGCCCTGGTCTCATACCAGCACCCGCAGGTGGACTCACCGGGGCTGCGTGACAGGGATGATGGGCTCTGGCCTTCTCTTGGCCTGGGGGGCCTCCTCCTCCAGCGTGGACATGGAGCTCAGGGAGCCCACCACCGAGATGGCCTGGCCCTGGGCCGACAGGCGTCGCTTGATCAGGACGCTCTCGGGCTTCGCCACCTTCTCCTCCTTGGGCTCCTCCTTGGACTGCTTGGTCTGCTCCACACCTGCGGGGGCAGCCAACGGGCTCCAGCACGCCTGACCCACCCGCGCCCACCCGAGAACCTGCTGCGTCCAGGTGCTCCTCTAAGCCTCAGACACACACGGCTCATCTAAACCTGCAAAGCGCATTCTCGCATGGGCAGGCCTCTCATCACTGTGGGGGGCAACAACCGGGGGAGGGGGCATCTTGCCGTGCGGCCACTCTGGACGCTGCTGAGCGGCATCCATGGCAACAAACACACCCGAACACGTGACCTCACAGGCCCACCGCCGGCACAGACTCGAGATAAATGAGGGCACGTGTGCATGGGAACACACACACCAGTGTTCTCTGTGGCCTGTTCACCACGGCCCAGGACCGGGAACCACCACGGGTCTGTCCGCAGGGGGCGGATAAACGAACAGTGGCCGGGTCACCTAAGGGAACCAATCACGCTGAGCAAGAAGAGACCAACTGCTGGCTCACAGGACCAGGTGGATGAATCTCAAAAACCTCTGCCGAGCGGATGAAGCCAGACTCTCCGTGACCCCATTTCTATGAAGTTCAAGACTAGGAAAACCCCAGTCTACAGAGACAGAAATCAGAACAGCGACGATCTCTGCGGGCAGGACGTGTGAGTGCCGACCAGAGGGAGCGGACGAAACTTCGGAGAGCAGTAGAAATGTCCATCTCTCCTCACTTTACCGTCCTCTGGGTGGTGGTTACACCGGTGTGCTCACTGTGTGAAACTTCACCAAGGTGTGCACTAAGGGTTGTGTGTTTCCCGGTAAGAAGTTTGCACCTCAGTAGCACTGGTGGTGAAATGGGGAAACACCCGAGACTCAGAGAGGTTAAGAACCTTGGCCAAAGTCACACAGCTATTGACTGGCTGGGACAGCCTAATCCAACTCAGACCTCAAAGCCCAGGGCTGGAAGTACTGAGCACTCGAAAGACCTACTACGGGATCTGTGATCAGGGACACCTCACGTCCGCACCACCAGGAGAGGGGCTCTTCCAGGAAGGAGAGTCAGGAGGCACCGTGCCAACCCCAGGTCTGGGTTAGCTCCTTGTGACACTCACCGGGCCCCAGTCCCGCGGCCGTCATCTGTGTGGCCATGAGCCGAGCCAGGTGCTTGATCTGGGCTTCGGTGCCTGCGGACTCCACCGGGGTGTAGATGGCTTGGAAGGAGGCAGGCATGGTCTCCGGCAGGTACACCATGCTGATCAGGACCTGTGGGATGCGCGGGAAGAGCAGCCCCTCCTCACTCACCGAGTAAGGATCCATGCCCAGCCCACTGGGGACGTGGCAGTGACTACGACAGACCCGGGCCTGCTCTCACGGGGTTCCGAGCCCTGGGGAAGGCCGAGGGGAAACGCGTCCAGATGCCATATGGTGCATGGTGCAGAAGGAAAAGCGGGGGAGGACTGGGAGGCAGGTCAAAGAGCTTAACGCCCAGGTTTCTGGCTTGGAACCTAGGAGGCTGGTGTGCCAAGAACTCAGGAGGGGCCACAGGCCTTAGCAGATCATAGACAAAAATTTCACGAGTTTGGTGTTGCTGTGTGGGGTGTGAGGTGCCTGTGGGACATCCAGGAGGAGAAGCTGCAGGAGGCGGCTGCTTACCAGGCCTGGGGCTCAGCAGAGAGAGCTGAGCTGGACAGAAAACTCCTCCTCACCGCACCCCCTGACAGACATTCCACTCCGTTCACGCAACAACCAAACCCCGGGCACTCTCCGGGCCGAGGGGAGGGAAGGCTGAGGGTGATTGCCGTCCATTGTGGGCAGAGCGCCCGAGAGAAAGGTCCGGGTGCTGTTGCGGTCGGGCGCTGCTGTGAGACCCGCCCGCCCCAATCAACCCAAACCAGTAGTTCTCTCTGCGGAGCAGGGCATCTCCGAGAATCTGAGGAAAATGCGGGCCACCCTGCCCCCCGCCCCCCAGTGCTAACCCCACACCACTCCGCACACAGGCCGTGGGCCCGCCCCCGTCAAAGGACAGCAGAGAGAGGGTTTGAGTGGCACTCGGACCACCTACAGCGGGACTGGAAGGGGTGCTGACAAGTGACCCCTGCCGCAGTGAAGATCAGAGGCTCCAGCCAAGGGTAACCGGGCCCGTGGCCCACACCTTCTCCGCTGAGAGCAGAGAGAGGCTTCGGGCCTGGGGCGACCAGCAGAGGCGAAGAGCGTGGAGCGGAGGCAGGTGAGGAACGACGGACCCTTCCTCCCGGCCCCTCGGGGACGTGCCCCACCCCAGCTCACCAGATTGGCCACGTTGTCGGGCGTCAGCAGAGGCTGCAGGAACTCGGCTGTGATGTCCGTGTCCGACTGGCCTGAGATCTGGGCTGAGGCCTTCGAGGTCCCCGACGGGCCTGGCTCCAAGTCCTTGTCCTCGTCATCTTCCCCCAGGTTGGGCTCTGGGAGAGGGAAGGAGACGAGATGCTGGCCCCACAGAGGCAGCAGGTCCTCCCTCCCCGTAGGGGGCCCAGTGGCCAACCCGGCAGCCGCAGCCAACAGGAGCGGTGCAGTGGACGGAGACCGGCTGTACGTCCGGCTCTGCCCACAAAGGGCCGCGTGCCCCTGGGGACCAACCGCCTCGCTCTACGCTTCCGTTCTCAGCCGGGAAGTGGGAGTAAGCCACAGCGGTCCAGCCGATCACACTGACCTCCAAGGAGATGAAAAGTGTAACTAATAATCTCCACAGCTTTACTGTTTAAGAACCGCTATCTTTGAAATAGCGCTCAACTCCACAAGGTCCACGGAAATGTAGAAACAACCTAATCAGAGCATTTCTGCCTCTGTGATCGACAAAAACGAAAAAGGCTCGGAGTCCTGGCTTTAGTAAGGGTATGGGGCACAGACTACAGAAATGTAAACTGATACAGCCCTTTGAAAGGGCAATTTGCTAGAAGATCCAAATTTTATATTTTTTTAAAGATTTTACTTATTTATTTTTAGAGAGGGGAAGGGAGGGAGAAAGAGAGGGAGAGAAACATCAGTGTGTGGTTGCCTCTCATGCGCCCCCTACTGGGGGGTGAGGGGACCTGGCCTGCAACCCAGGCATGTGCCCTGACTGGGAATCGAACCAGCGACTCTTTGGTTCGCAGGCCGGCACTCAATCCACTGAGCCACACCAGCCAGGGCCTAGCAGGTTAGAATTTTAAATGTGCACACTTCTTCAACAGAACAACTCCACTTCTAGTTACTGACCCTACCAACTTAGAGCTGCACCTAAGGCACAGTGTGCAGAGAACTCACTGCGCACCGACTGCACAGAGGGGTGGGAAACGGTCTCCATCAGTATGAGCAGGCCGGCTGAATGCAAGCGCAGTGGCCGTAGCTCAAGGGGGGAAAAGCCAAGTGTCTGAACCTTAGCGAAGAAGCTTTGATAAACAATCATGTTTCTTGAAGCTGTCTTTATAAACATGGAGAAGGTGAAATGTTCACTAGGGCGACGATTTAAGTAATTCATGGCAAAAACAAGATGAAATGTTACTCAGTCTTTTTACAAAGTCTGCAGCACTGCGTTAACCAGAGGCACATGCAATTTGTTACAGAAGAGTGGACAGCCCAACAGAACGGGCACTTCTCAGAAGTGCACACAGCTGGCAAATGTGAAACAGCGTGCGGCCCGACTCCGACACACACACGAGAGCAAACACGCCTCCGACACGGTGTGTGCCCAGAGCGCTTAACAGAACGTCCAGGGCTGGTGAGAGTGGAGTATGTAAACCCCAGTGCAGTCTTTTGGGAAAAATTTTGGCAATGGCCATCAAGAATTTAAATGCGCCCTGGCTGGTGTAGCTTAGTGGATTGAGCATGGGCCTGTGAACCAAGAGATCACGGTTCGATTCCCAGTCGGGGCGCATGCCTGGGTTGCAGGCCAGTTTCCAGCAGGGAATGCACAGGAAGCAACCATACATTGATATTTCTCTCCCTCTCTCCTTCCCTTCCCCTCTGAAAATAAATAAATAAAATCTTTAAAAAAAAAAAAAAAGAATTTAAATGCACCCAGCCCTGGCTGGTGTAACTCAGTGGATTGAGCACAGGCTGTGAATCAAAGGGTCGCCAGTTCCATTCCCAGTCAGGGCACATGCCTGGGTTGCGGGCCAGGTCCCCAGTAGGGGGCGTGTGAGAGGCAACCACACACTGATGTTTCTCTACCTCTCTTTCTCCTTCCCTTCCCCTCTCTAAAAAGAAATACAATCTTAAAAAAAAAAGATGCAGATTTCTATGTGCAGATATAGAATGAGCTCCGAAATGATTACTTAGCAAATTAAGGTATAGAACACTCTGTTTCGTATGATTGTGGAGAAAAAAAATAGATCCCTACCTCGCTCCTTATATCAAAATAAATTCCTTATTTTTTTTTAATTAAAAAAAAAGATTGTTTCATACATGATCTAGAAACACACATGAGTGATTTTACAGAAGTGTCTGGAGTCAGGAAGGTTGCCAAGGGTGACATGACATAAATAACACAACCATCAAAGAGTGACTTTGAAAGGGAAACCCACTAGGTGGAATAAGAGAAAGGAGAAATGACACATAGGAGGGAAGTGTTATACTTGGGGAGTGGTTACTTTTGGGAAGAGGCAAGAGGGAGACTACTTTTATTTTGCTCCTTTCGATATAATTTAAATAATTCAGTTACTTTTAAATACATTCTACACTCTGATAATTCTACCTTGACATCGTCTATTATGCCATCGTATTTCCACAACGTTAGCTATAATGTGAATACCAACGCAGCCTGCAGCTGAATGTGAGTGACCGAGCACGTCAGCGAGGCCCGCCCCGGTGACCCCCTCCCGCCAGGCCGGACTCGGCGCCGCAGCTCACCCAGCTTCATCTTCTTGAGTGAGGAGTCCGAGTCGTCCCGGGGCCGCTTGCGCGCGTCCTTGCTGTTGGGCATGTTGCGGGCGATCTCGGCCTGCGGCGTGCCCAGGTCCACCAGCAGCGTGGTGATCTGGGCCTGGAACTCCAGGGAGGCCGGGTGCTTCAGCACGCTCAGCAGGTGCAACTTGAGGTTCTTGCGCACGCTGCTCACCTGAGACTTGGCCAGCGTCGGCGGCAGGTTGGCTGAGGGCAGAAGCAGGAGAGCTCTGCTGTGGGCAGAGCTCGTGGGGCCTGTGGGTCACTCCCCGAGCCCCGGCAGTGGCCGCGGACACGTCTCCCAGGAAAGTTCGTTCGCTCTCAGGTCTATCGGGAGGCCCCCTGCCCTTCCTGTACCAGCTTATGCTTAAAATCCTCAAGACACTGCTGTCAGTACCAGTCAACCTTAACGCAAAGGGCAAACTTACCCTTCCTTGCATTAAACACAGTCTCAGCGCCCTCCATCTCTGGTCTGGAAACCAATACGCCTCCCCTGGGGGTGACTATAACCACCGCCTTCACCTCCAGAACGCCCCCACTGCACCGCTAGGGCAGTTCGGTGTTGGCCCCTGCCCCTAGAACAACTTTCAAATGCCTAACAGTCACCTTGGTGAGCGGGCCTCCCCTGTTCCAAAGCAGAAGAGGAGGCCTGTAACTCTGCCTGCCCAGCGTCCTTGCCCCCTTCCTCAGCCAACAACACTCCCATTCTCCTTTGGGGGAACCACCATGGCTCCATTCTCAGTCCCAGGGGGCAAAGTCTCAGGCCAGTAAGATCCCTTAGCTACTGTGATTGGTTCAGAGACAGGCCTGACATCTCTTCTCGGCCAATCAGAAACAATGAGCATCAGCCAGGGGACTTCTGCTGGAATGATGGGGAAGGAGACACTCTCTCTGTGAGGTTGCCAAGTGAACAGAATTTCCATTCTGGGGACAGTGGGGGCCATCTTTGCTATCCCAAGGGAGGGGACACAGGATCCGACACGGAGAAAATCAGAGCCAAGAGATGGAGAGAGATCTGTGACCTGCACACACATCTCAACTCACCTTTCCAGCTTTGACACAGGCACAAAAGTAGAGAAAACGCACACCAAATCACCATGGACCCATCAACATTTTGCTTAGTTTGGCACATGTATCCTCCCTGCTTTCTGGCGTGAGGGGGGAGAGGCTGGAACATTTTAAGGTACTTCACAGACATCACGCCATTTCACCCACACTTTCCTCACTACTAAAGCCAGCTTTGAACCAGGCTTCTGTCACCTGCACCTGAAAGATTCCTGTCTAATCCACAGGACCCTTCTTTGAGTCCACAACTAACTAGATTACTGACGGATCTCTCGGGCCTACAACCTACAGCTCGAATTTCCCCAGCGAAGGGCAGACTGGCCGGCCCGTGGAGGGGCACCAACTCACCGTGCAGGGTTTCGTAGGCCTGAATCACCTCGGACATGAACATGGGCCTCTGGCGGGCGATGTTGGCCAGGGAGCCCAGCGCCGTGGTCAGGTTGATGGAAGAGATGGCGGGGTGCACCATGAACTTGAGCAGCTGCTCCAAGGCTGCCTTGCCCTCCTCCCACAGCACATCTAACGAGGGGGAGAAGGGGACGAGTTAGGAGGAGCCCTTCTCTCAGGACTCTGGAGAGAGCAGCCTTTGGGGCCAAAGAAAGACCTTGTACATGAATGGCTGAAAAACAGAAAATTTAGTGCTGATGGGTCTTATGAGACTATTAATGATATAAAAATGCAGTGATGAGGCTGCTCAAAGCATGGGCTTGCAACAGTGACCGACTAGAAACACTCCCAATATCCAGCCATCGGAACCTGACTGTATGACTACGTTGATGTGAACTGAGTGTGCGTCTGTGCATTTGTACGCACAGACAGAGGACCCAGAGTCCTGCCTACCCCCGCTCTCCTCCGTCCAGTCCCCAGAAGCTAACGCTCCCCAACTGTGGTGGGTATCCTTCTTCGCAAAACACCCTGGATGTCACATGACTTGATACAGTAAATAAAAAATAGAACGTGACGTCACCACACTATGGAACGTTGTATAACAATTTGAACGTGATTTTCACAGGGAAAGATACAGTTTAGGATAAGCCATCGAGTGAAAAAGGCTGTCAATCAGCATGTGACAACAGCCAGCAGCGGTGGAATGCTGACTTGCCAGCCACGTGAATTCCCCATACCCCACAGCAGACAAGGACCCCCAACCACCAGTGAAAGAACCGCAGGGGAAACCTGCCCAGCGACGGAGCCGAGATTTGAGCACAAGCCACTACTACATTCTAAGGCCTCTCAGCTGTAAACAGAGGGCGTGGTCCTGGTTTTGTGCATAAAAGTCATCACATGTAGAGACTGTGAATATACTCGGGCAAATGTCTGATGGGCACAGAAAAACGCCTGGAAGGAAACAGCATTCTCAGCGGCATTCAGTTCTAGAGGCAGGCAGGGTGGGGGGTGATTTCCCCGTTAGACCCCTCCGTATTTCTTGCTTGCACTCTAGGCATGGGCACGCACCACGTTTATAATTTGCAATCAGGAAAACCGTAAAAGCAGCCAGCATTTACTGCGTGCTCCCCTCCTCATGGAACCTCACTGCGAACCTGGAAAGCCACCATCACCGCCATTTCACAAAGCGAAAGTGAAGTTCAGAGGGATGTAACCTGCCCAAGTTCACGCAATGCGTGTAAGTGGTACGTAAGTGCTGAGGCAGGGCCTTGAGTTTCGTGTCCAGGGACTGACCACTGTTTTACGCTGTCTTGTCTCCAGAGACTGAAAACCGAGACACAAGAGGGGGAGGGAGGGGGAGGGGAGGGGGAGGGGGAGGGGGAGGAGGGCCCACACGGTGACTGACAGATGGCACCAGCTCCCGGGGCGCTCACTGTATTGGATGTAGGGGTGGTCGCGGGGCACGCGGTCCAGGCTGATGTCCTGCTCGTGGCGCCGGGGCACCTCCGAGTCAGCCATGCGGGGCGACAGGGTGACAATGAAGGCCTCCACAAACTTGATGGCATGGGTGCGGACACCGTCGTTGTCAGAGTCCAACATCAGGATGATGTCCCCAGCCATGGCAGACACCATGTCCCAGCAGGCCTCCTGCAGCTCGCTGATGACCCGCGACTTCACCATCCACTGCGAGCGGGCCGGGAGGGGCGGGCAGAGAGAGACACGGGACAAGACATCAGTCGCCGACTCCCCACTCCCCACCTACTCCTGAGTGATGATGAAATTTCGCTTGGGAGACATTTACTAGGTTCCGACTTTGTCCCCAGCCCTGTGCTCGGTGACACTGGGAACAGACCCAGTGGTGACCAGGACAGGCTTGGTCCTGCCCTCATGAGGTTCACAGACAGGGACAACCCGGAGGGATGGAGGCTCAGGTCTTCAACCAGACGAAGGAGCACAGTGCGGGCCTGAGGCAGAGCGGACTGAACAAGACCATCTCTACGTGAGGTAGGGGCAGTGCGGCACAGTGAGCTCTTCTCTTGAGGGCGCCACCGACAGTCCCACGCCACTGTCCCTGTGGCTCGTCGATCGCTCGGGCATGTCCAGGGCAGGGCTGGCCCCACTCGTTCAGAGGAGCCACCTGGGGAGTGTTTGCTGAATGCACAGACGAACGGACAAACGGGCCAAGTGCGGGTCAGCGGTGGCCCCTGACCATGGGCCCCTTTGCTGTCTGCTCCCAAAGATCAACAGTGCATCTGGCTCACAAAGGATTCATCTGACCCTGGTTTTGAACGCTAGCAGATGAGTCTGTACACGGGCTGTGTCGGGGCGGGACGCCCCGGTCAGGTGGGGCGGACGCTCACCTGCAGGGCCACCTTGTAGAGCTGGGTCATGGTGAGGATGGCCCTCTTCACCACGTTCACGTTCTCGTCCCTCAGGAGCATGTTGAGGTTCGCGATCAGTTTCAGCAATAACTCAATGTCTCGCTTGCTGGGGGATGGAGGGAAAAGGGCAAGGTCAGGGTGGTCCTCGGGCGGGCGAAAGGGACCTGGGCTCCAGGAGGGAAGGGAAACAGGGTCCTCGGGTCAGGAGACCGGATGGAGGTGGGCAGGTCCGGGAGCGCGCCTGTCTGGTTTGCCGGCACAGCCGGGAGCTGAGAGCGAAGCCTGGCCCCTTCGGGCACGACTACCCCTGAACCCTGTCTAGGCTGCTCACGCGACCCCCCAGCTTGCCCTCCTGGGGCCCTGCTCTTCACGTGCGGGGCAGCGGGGCCAGACAACTGTGGGAATCTGGGCAACCAACCTCGTCTCATCTGCAAGAGTGCCCACCTCACCCTCACTGCGAAACTGCAGCGACGCACGTGACCTGCTTCGAGCACTGTAGAAAGCACCTGACAGACACGAGCCACCACTGCTTTAAACACTTCGCTTTACGTAACCACTGGCTTTGTGCACTAGTTTGCTGACCCGAGCTGAGGGCTCTCAGGGAGGGGACCCCTTCAGTCCGAGTACTGGTGGTCTCGTTTTTTGTTGGAGGAAAGAATGAAAAGCCTTCAGTACAGGTAAGAAATTCAAGAAGGCCACACCCAGAGCTCAGAATATGAACATCATTTTCACAGCACGATACAACTTAAAATGGACCACTAAGCTAATTAGTCAAAAAATACGAAACTCAACTGGCAGTTACGGGAAAGCGAGAACAAAATCCGTTTCCACTCCCGGGTGCGTTCCCGCAGCCAGACACAAACACCCGGCACACAGCAGGCACGAGGCACGTATCGGCTGAACGGATAGGTTTTTTTTAAATTTTGCAACTCAGAAAATGTACCACAAATTCTCCCCGTGACAGATGGAGACTGAGAACCGGGCGATGGTGTCACAGACGAGGGTCACAGTCCCAGCTCTGCCACGTACTGACTCTGCGACCCCAAGAAACCCACTTCCTCCCTCTGAGTCACAGTTTTATCTTTGGTGAAATGGGCCAAACAACTAATGCATCATGGGTTTTTTTGAGGATCAAATAACAAAGTGGGTAAAGCATTTGGCACAGCGCCCGACAACCAGAAGTTTCACGAAGTAAGGGCTACCTTATTACCTCCCAATTATAAAGCATCCGGTAAACGTTTAATGAAGAAATGACTCGGGCTGAGCAAGCCGCCTGAACATCCTGAGCCTCAGTTTCCCTTTCCGTAAAAGGAGGACAACAGCCTCCATCCCGAAGGCTGCCGTGAAGCTCACAGGCGAGCAGAGGACAGGACTTAATAGGGCGTGTGGCACAGTGAGCACTCCACGGCGACACTACCCTGGTTAAAGTCTCGTTCCACAGATACACAGCCAGACCCTCCCACGGGCCAACACCACGCTAGACGCTGGGCTACAGCGCTCTGCCATCCACGGAAGTCCTGCCCCACGGAGCCGATGGTTTTGGGGGAAGCACCGAGGGGATTCCAGGAGCACTCCGGAGCGAGTGCAGGTGGGGTGCCGGGGTCGGGGCTGCGCCTGCACGGCCAGGAAGGGCTTGCTGAAGAACACCGGAGGAAACGAGGCCCTTGCAAGTGGAGAGGCTATGAAGCAGAACAGCATTTTTTGAGGAACAGAGAGGCAAGGGGACATGAGGGAAGGTCACAGAGGCCGCCAGGAGGAGGGAAAGCCAGGTGAGGAGCGTGCGTTTCGAGCTAAGTGGGACAGTGGCCCGGGAAGGTCTGAGAGCCGGGAGCGCCAAAGCCGGCTTCAACTGCGGCCGGGCCGCTCTGGCTGCCGTGTGCAAGAGGACGCAGGCGATGGGCACAGCGTCTCCTGTGGGGGGACGAAAATGTTGTGGAACTCGATTGTGAATGTGAGATGCCACTGAAGTGTTCACTGAAAAATACTCTACGTTATGTGAATTTCACTTCAATTAAACAAAAAGGAAGGTGACAGCAGGGGCGCTCCCAGGGGCCCCCGGCACCGCCACGTACCATGCCTCCTCGATGAAGCCGATGACAAATTTGCGCACTTCGATCGACTTATCCACTTGGAAGGCGATGATCTCCTGCCGACATCAGAAGAAGGCGGGTCAGGACTGCGCCGGGTCCACCCGCTCACCCCCGCGCCCACACCCCATCTCCCGTCGGTCACTCACATCCAGGAAGTTGTCCAGCAGCGTGGGATCTTTGTTGATGATCAGTTCCTGGACCTGGAGGAGAGTGGGGGTGGGGAGGAGGAGCACACAGGTGAAACCAGGGTCCCATCGGTGCAGACAGAAGTGTGTAGGGGACAGGAGCAGGCTGTAGACACGCTCAGCTCAAACCCTGGCGCTGCCACTCCCTACCATGGCCTGGTAAGTGGCTTCTCTGAGTCTCTTCTGTGAATGTGGATCTTAAACACCAACTCCGGGGGCTGTTCTGAGGCTCCAATAAGAAGACCCTACCACCTGGCTGGTGTGGCTCAGTGGATTGAGCACTGGACGTCAAAGCAAAAGGTCACTGGTTTGGTGCCTGGTCAAGGCACATGCCTGGGTTGTGGGCCAGGTCCCCATAGGGGGCGTGCGAGAGAGGCAATCACACATTGGTTTTCTCCCTTCCTTCCCCTATTTCTAAAAATAAATAAAATCTTTTTATTTATTTTTTTAAAAAGCAGCCCTGGCTGGTGTAGCTTAGTGGATTGAGCACGGGCCTGTGAACCAAGAGATCACGGTTCGATTCCCAGTCAGGGCACATGCCTGGGTTGCAGGCCAGTTCCCAGCAGGGAATGCACAGGAAGCAACCATACATTGATATTTCTCTCCCTCTCTCCTTCCCTTCCCCTCTGAAGATAAATAAATTTAAAAAAATCTTAAAAAAAAAAAAAAAGCAGACCCTACCAGGCACACATCCCAGTGGACAGTGAGTGCATGAGGCACACGGGGCTAACGAGAAGAGGGCAGTGCTGCAGGACCCTGCCTTCCTGAGGCTCATCCACCAGTCCACCCCCTCCTGCTTCGACTCCCCATCCACACTGCCACAGGCACTCGTGACAGCGACAACCGGTCCCTGAGGTCCTCATACTTGCCAGGCTCTTTGGAATAAGCACCTCCCACAGGCATTCCCACAGAAGCCCAGTGCCTGCACAGGCCCGGCTCCTGGGACCCAAGGTGCTGCTGCTCGGTGGTCCTCACAGCCCATGCCGCCTCCCCCTGCCATGAGGGCAGCCCATCCCCACCCGCTCTAATGCAGAGGTGGAGCCAGCTACTCCGAGGCCACACGCTGAGCAAGTAGCAGACCTAGGGTTCAGAACTGGACCAGGCAACCTGATCCTCTCCGATCTCTGAACTCCACCTGTCTCCTGTTCTGAACCACAACTGTGCCGCCCCTTCACCCCTTCCCCTGCAAGTTTCCCATGTCCTCTTCTTAAGTCTCTCCCTTTCTTGGCCAGTTTCTCTCCTTATCCTCTAGGTCTCAGCTCAGGTGTCCCCTCTTCCAGAAAGCCCTCCCTGACTCCCTACCCCTAGGCTGGGCCAGGAGCCGCCTGGACTCCTCCATCCCAGCTCAGCTCACTCTGAGTCCTCACTGTCACATGACCTGCCTGTCTTGCCCACTGGACAGGACCCTGGCAGAGAGGAAATGCAAGGATGAAGAGCACAGGCTTTGGACTTGGAATCCGGTTTTCAAGTCCTAGTTTAGCCAGCTCCCAGCAGAGTGACCCTGGGCTAATTGTTTAAGCGCTGAGACTCTGCTTCTTTCCACATAAGACAGGGATGAAGTTGCCCCGCCTCACGGAGCCTCGGTGAGGACTGAACATTAGCGCGCCTGCACAGCACCGGGCCCCACAGCAGCGTGTCCGTAGCACTGAGATCAGGGACACAGTGTTATCACCAGAGTCTTCCTTCCCCAGCCCCCCACGCCCCGCCCCCTCACCTGTTTGAGCACAGTGATCTTCGAGTCGCTGGTGATCAGTGCTGCCTGGTTCAGGAGGTCCACCACCTGGAAGGAGGGGAGAGGCAGGTGGTGGTGCTGGCCCGCCAGCCCAGCCCCCTCGGCGTGCCCGGGGCTGTGCCTCCCCAGGCGCAGTCCCTCTCCCCACACTCACTCTCTCTGAGGTGGTCATGACGTCGATGCCCAGCCCCTCCTCTTGTGTGAAAAACTGTGACGCCACACTCCGGCGAGTGACACTGTCCCCACTGCTGCCCGCCATGGCTGCTGTCCACTATTCCCTGGAGAAGAAAAAGATGGGCTGGACCTTTACCTCGCCATCCACAAAGGCCCGACCCTCCTCTCCAGCCTGTTCGGTCCCTGCTGAGTCTTCTGAAGGCCCTCCCTGCTCCAGGGTTTGTCTCAGACTGTAAGTGGACATGAGGGCTGTAATTTGGGGGAGACTGGGTCTCAGGTCAGAGGCAATACCAAACCTCAGCTCCAGCACTTTACACAGAGCGGGCTGACCACAACCATCTGCTGAAGGACGGAACGAGAGAGCACACAGCAGCCGCCAGGCTGGACACTCCGGTCGGGACACCAGAGCAAGCTTCCTAAAGCAGGGCCCCCAGGAACGCCAGCTGCAGAGCCCTGCACACAGTAAGTACCCAATACATCCGAGAGGGCCTAGGTGAAGAAAGTACGTTTCGCCCTGACTGGGGTAGTGCACTTGGTTGGGCGTCGTGCACAAAGCAAAAGGTAACTGGTTCGATTCCCGGTCAGGGCACAGGCCTGGGTTGCGGCCTGGTCCTGCTCAGGACACCTGCAGGAGGCAACTAATCGATGCTTCTCTCCTTTTCTTTCTTTATTCCTTCCCCTCCCTCTAAGAACAAATAAACAAACAAACAAACAAACAAACAAATAAAACCTTTAAAAATAAAACAATTATGTTTCAGCCATTTTCTGGAATATTCTGGAGTTGTATTTAAAAAGATGTAGGGTAGGGTGGGGAGGGGGAGACGTTTGGGCATCTGCCCCGGAGTCACACTGGCACAACTGTGAAACAAGGATGTCACTGCAAAACTGCTCCTAATAGCAAAACACCATCAGCAACCCGAGTGGTCTCAATTAAGGAGACTGGCTGAACAACTATGATACATCCACACAACAAAATACTATGCGACTGTAAAAAGGAATGAGGAAAATCTCCATACACTAATAAACAGAGAGCTTCAGCATATATTAAGTGGAAACATGCAAAGTGCAATACAAAGTTTACTGAGAAAATTACGTATAATTGTTTAAAAAAAGAAAAAATACCTGAAAGGATAAACCAAAAAGTAGAAGAGAAAGGAAACTATAAAAAACACTTTAGTGGCCCTGGCTACTGTGGCTCAGTGGATTGAGTGTGGGCCTGCAAGTTAAAGGGTCGCTGGTTCGACTCCCAGGCAGGGCACAAGCCTGGGTTGCAGGCCAGGTCCCCAGTAGGGGGCGTGTGAGAGGCAATCACACACTGATGTTTCTCTCCCTCTAGCCCTCCCTTCCCCTCTCTAAAAATAAATAAATAAAATATTTATTAAAAAAAAACACTTTGGTGGATCTCGGTGTACCCTAATCATAAAAACATGTCCCTGACAGTCTCTTGTATCACAGAAAATGTGCCGTTCCATCCATTTTTGTCAGGTCTGTGCATGACACACAGAACGACCCAAATTGGTTTCCTCTTCTGTGACGCAGGGGTGGTAACAGTGTCAACCGTTCAGGCCTGTCCTGGGAGCAGATGAATTAGCATACCTAGCAAGGCCGAGATAATACAGCTGCTACTTTTATGTACACGGGACAAGATCCCAAGGATGCCCTGGCCAGTGTGGCTCAGTTGGTCGGAATGTCATCCTGTAACCAAAAGTTTGCGAATTCAATTCCCAGTCAGGGCACATTTGTAGGTTGCGGGTTCCATTCCCCAGTCCAGATGCGTAAGATCCCCGGTCAGGTGTGTATGGGAGGCAATCAATCAATGCTTCTCTCTCACATCGATGTTTCTCTCTCTCTCTCTCAAGCCAATGAAAAATGTCCTCAAGTGAGGATTTTTTAAAAAAAGATCTGAAGGTACTGTGTAAACTGTAAATAACAATTTGAGGAGGGTGGAAATGAAAAAGATGCATTTTTTAACTCAATTTTTTAAAAAGATTTTATTTATTTATTTTAGAGAGGGGAAGGGAGAAAGAGAGCGAGAGAAACATCAATGTATGGTTGCCTCTCATGCGCCCCTTCCTGGGGACCTGGCCTGCAACCCAGGCATGTGCCCTGACTAGGAATCGAACCAGCGACTGCCTGGTTTGCAGGCCGGTGCTCAAACCACTAAGCCACACCAGCCAGGGCCAACATCTTTTAAAAGGAACATATACTGTGTGCTAGTTATTCAACAGGTATCTGCTCAACGAATGACCAGCCAACAGCCTCCTTCCTAGTCTCCCTTCCACCTGTCACCCCACATCTTGCTTGAGTGAAAGCCAACATCTTCCCCAAGGCCTGCTAGACCTTGTATGATCTGGCCCCTTCTACCTCTGCCTTCACTTCCCTCACCACTTTCTGTTCCAGCCATTCCAGCCTCCTGTTGTCCCCTGAATACGCCAAACATGCCCCTTCCTCAAAATCTTCGTGGCTCTCTCCCTTCCGCCCGGACTACTCCTCCCTTAGATATGCTGACACAACCCTCTCCCTCCCCAGTCCCTTCAGCTTTCAACTGAAACAGTGAGGTCTTCCCTGACCACCCCATTTCAAATTTCAATTCCCTTTCCTGCCCCATCTGTGTTGCTTTGCTTTTCTCCATGGCATTATTATCATCAACAAACCACCTATTTGTAAGCTCTGCGAGGGCAGAGACTTGTGTGGGTGTGTGTTCACTTATTATTTCCTTACTACGAAATGGGGCTTGGCACCTAGTAAGTGTTCAATAATTATCTGCTGGGTGAACTGCAAAGGGCTTCTCAATTGCTGAGCTTAGTATCCCTGCCCTTTGGCTCTAAAATGTTTGAAAAATATTGCTATTACTAATTGAACATTTAATACGTGCTGGTCACAATTCTAATACACGTTAACTTATTTTTAACCTCACAACACTAACTCTTCGAGGTAGGTATTTTTTTTAAGATTTTATTTATTTATTTATTTATTTTTAGGTGGGGGGGGGAGAAAGAGAGGAAGAGAAAAATCAATCGGCTGCCTCTTGCACACCCCTCACTGGGGAACTGGCCCACAACCCAGGCATGTGCCCTGACTGGGAATCGAACCAGCGACCCTTTGGTTCACAGGCCAGTGCTCAATCCACTGAGCCACACCAGCCATGGCTGAGGCAGTTATTATTTTTAATCTCCACTCTACAGCTGAGGACACTTGAAGGTGAGGGAGGTAACGTCCCTTAACTGAAGTTTGCAAGACACAGCCCTAGCGGTACAGTCGCAGCATCTATTCCCCCTCACCCCGCGCACACTGCCTCTCGGATAGGAACCGCTTCTCCACCGCAGTCTGTCTGTGCAAGCCAACCGCAGGGGCTCCCAAGGACCAGCAAACTGCGGTTCCCCGTCAGAACATAATGAACCTTCTCATGATGAGCCTTCCACCCTTTTCACGATGATAACACGGTCAGACCCGCCAAAATGTTTCCCTGTGTCCTTCCCTTCCACTTTTTGATTTAACCTTTTATCTTTCAAATGTATACACCTCATTTCCCTTTCTTTTATAAAAAGGGAGTATGTAATAAACATCCCCTTCCTGTTCTTTTTTATTTTATGTTTAGAAAGAGAGGAAGGGAGGGAAAGAAACATCAATGTGTGAGAGAAGCAATCAGTGTGGCCTGTGCCCTGATGGGGGAAGGGAACTAGCGACCTTCTGGGCCGCAGGCCGGCCCTCAACCCACTGGGCCGCACCAGCCATGGCACCCTGTTCTGTTTCATTTGCTTTCACTTAATATATACTGGAGCCCACTTTCCACATAAGTGTACAGGGATTTTCCTCGTTCCTTTTTACAGTTGCATAGTATTTTATTATGTGGCTGTAATCTGTTTTTTTCTGCCAGTCTCCCCATTAAAGATCATTTAGGGTGTTCGTAGTCTTTTGCTATTACCAACAACCGTCGTTTCCCTTCCTTCCAGGTGCACTCCTCATGGAGTACCGCGGCCCCACTCCCACCTGGGAGTATGACGACTCCCCTCACATGCAGAATGACCCCAGGAGTGTCTTTCATTCATTCAACAAACACTAACTGGGCGTGTACAGTGTGACCAGCGCTGTCCTGGGAACACAGCAGTGACAACACACACGCCATCCCTGTCCCCGTGGAGCTCACGGTGTTTGATTATTCAAACACCCAAACAAATAAAGGTCCAAAACCAAATCACAAAGGGATGGGACGGGGACCTACGAGAACGTTTAACAGGCGGATTTCGGGACGGAGGGCGAGAAAGGAGCGCTGCGCAGAGGAAGTGACGTTGGTGCTGAGACCCGAAAGATGAATGGGAGTTAGTCAAGCAGAATGAGTAAAAGGATGTTGCGGGCAGAGGGGGCAGCATGTGCAAAATTCAGGAGGCCGGAAGGCGCGTGGCGAGTTTGAGGAACCGAAAGGCCAGTGCAGCTATTCGAAGTGAGGCTTGAGTGGAGGCAGAGCCGAGGCCGACCGGGCGGATGCGCCTTGGGGGCCACGTTGGAACTTTGCCCCGAGGGCACTGGGGAACCACAGAAGGGACCTGAGCAGGGGAAGAAACTAGAGTCCCAAACGTCACTGCTTCCTTCTTCTCGAAGGGCCACTAGCCCTCCGCTAGGGCCCCTGCAGCCGCACGGCCCCTCCTTCCTTGGTCCGCGGGCCCCCACGCCAGCCCCCCGCTCACCGCGGCTCCGGCCTCCGTCGCGTCGCGTTGTGCACCCTCAGCAGCACCTCTTCGCAGACGCCGCCACCGCCATCTTCCGCTTGCCGCCGGGACACTGCGCACGCGTCGCACACGCGGTGCCGCCGGGAAGTGTAGTCCAAGCAGTAGGCTGACCCCACCCCCCCACCCCAACCTCAAGCCACGCCAGCGGCCTTCGGTCCTCCCCCAGACTACTCCGGGCAGCTCTTAGTTTCCGTCCTTCGAACCGCGTGCCTTCTGGGAACTGTAGTCCCTCGGGTGGAGGCAGGAACACAGAGGGTTCTGGGAAATGGAGTTCAGAGTAGTTCTGAGTCCCTGGACGGCTGGAGTTAGAGAGAATGGAGAGTCCGGGTTGTGAAGCTCCCAGGTCTTGGAGGTGGTCTGGTGCCCTAGTGGGGTCTGAACAGCGGCTCCAATGCCCTCCACTTTTGGTCCTGACCATTTACGTAGTTCAGAGCATTTCTAGCTGTCGGAAGCTTCACTATTCCAGTCCGTCCAATGGGAAGGTGGTTGCGAGTGTCTCTTCCCGGTTTCATAGCCGCATATCTGGAACCCTGGAGTCTACCGCGCTCTGAGGCCCCTTTCCTCCGCGGCGGTCATGCTGAGCTCCGGCTATTCGCCTTCCCCTGTAGAGATGTTGAAAACCTCTGGGGTAGAAGGGCCCCAGAGTTCTGCCTTCAGGGTCTTTATAATCAGCCGTGTCTCCTACCAGTAGCTCCCTCACTCCTCAGACCTATCCAGCTCTCGTGTCTCGGGGTTGCGGCTCCCGGCGCCTGAGGTCTACCTCCTTGCAATCCCGCAGGGGGCGCCCCACTCCGAGCGCGGGAGGGGAGCCCGGGAGGGCGGGAGCGGCGGGGGTGGGGGGGTGTCCCTGCTATAAAGCTTGGCCGCCTCCCGCGGCGCCCTGGACGGCGGGGACCCTGGGCAGTCGGACGGGCGGTTGCCGGTCGGAACTCGGGCCGTGCGGGCTGGGAGATCCGAAGCGCTTGGTTCCCCCCCCGGGCCGGAGAGGGGGCAGGTGGGGGCGCAGGCCCGGGGGATGCTGGGCTCGGTGAAGATGGAGGCTCATGACCTGGCGGAGTGGAGCTACTACCCGGAGGCGGGCGAGGTGTGTCCGCGGGGATGGCGGAGCGGGAAGTGGGGGACAGGAATTAAGGTGCGGGCTTAAATGGGGTCAAGGATCGCGGTGTGGGCTCAAATGTGGGCCCCAACTCGAGTTGAGGAGCAGAGGAACTAGAGACACGGAGACCAGGTGTAGGAGTGAGGGAGCTCCGTTTCCGTAGGTTAGTCGGAGGGAGGGATAAACGGGGGTCAGGAAAATTTAGGCAAGGGGTCAGGACACAATTTAAACGTGAGGGTTCGACGCTGGCGACTCCAAAAGAAAGCCAGCGAAATTAACAAACCAAAGCTAGGAATCAGACCTCCAGGATAGCAGGATAGAGGCAGCGCTGAGGGATTAGGAAGCGGGTCAAAATCGGGGGAAAATACAGGAACTATGAGGTGGGAGAGGGAGGTCACCATTAAGGGAAGTCTGCGGTGGGAGCTCAGGGTTAGAATCTAGTGTTAAAGATGGGAGTTCCGGGCTAGAAATCAGAACTGGAATTCGGGGATAGAGTGGGATCTAAGATAAGGTCCGAGATAAGGGTTAGTGCTTAGGGATAAGAGGTCGAGTTTGGTTTTTGAGAGAATGAAATAACAGGTGGGTTAGCGTTGGGATTCAGATAGAGGAGGGCAGAGTTGGGAGCGGGAGAGTAGGAGAGGGGTCATTTTCCATTCCCCACCCCCCACCTCTACTCCTGACCCTTACCCCTTCCAACTGAACTTCACTGGTTTAATTGTTATTAGAGACCCTCAGCAGGGATTCTACTTGTGAGAGGCTGGCGGGTTTCAGGTTTCGCACCTCTTCCAGTAATCTCCAGTAATTGCTAATGTCCTCACCAGCCCCATTTCTTACTAGACCACCCTGGATTAGGGGGGCGGGGTATAGCTTTAATTCCCTCACCCCAGCAGACAGAAAGTCCTCCCCCAAGTCTAACTTACATTCCTCTTGCTGCAAGGACTCTTCCTTAGCTCACTTTCTCTGTAGTCAACATTGTGAAGTGGAGAGGGGAGCAAGGTTCTAGTCGAGGGTTCCCTGGGATCTGGACACTTAAAGTCCTAACCCAGAAGGGGACTCTCGGCTTGAGGTGGGGGAGGGAGACTGCAATAGCTGAGTTCTCCAAGGAGACTGAATCTGGGGGTTACAGGGCCCCCACGTGCCTGAGTACGGGTCTGGGGTTTGCACTGTAGGGTGAGACCCCTGGATCCCCAGGCCTGCAAGGCTTGGCACGGTGCCTGGGAGGGGCCAGTCCTGGGGCTGCAGAGGTGTGAGGTGCACGTGGGGTGGGGCAGGCCGGCCAGGGAGGGGTTTGGGAGTGTGGAGAGGGTGGAGATCCGTGGCTGGAGGTGTCAGAAGGCACAGACCAGGTTGGAGGTGAAGGTTCCCAGATAGTGGGGGAATCCCAGCTGAACCCCCGGAGAGTTCAGAGTCTGGGAACAGTATTTGTGGGAACCAACTAGAAATCAGTATTTAGGTGGGCACATCTTAAGCAAATTGTGGTGGGGCCTAGGATGGAGGAGTCTGAAGTTGAGGGGACAATTTGTGTGGAAATTGTGTCAGAAATTGAGGGACAGTCTAGAGATGATCAGCCCTTGGGGACCTATTTTGGGAGAGTCGATCTATGGGGGGGGGTTGGAGATGGAAATACTGTTTGAGGGTCACCCCAGCCTTCTCAGCTGAGCTACCTCCTTCTCTTGCATCAAAAAGGTGGGGAAAGGAAAATTTGCACTCACTCAGCAACTGAGAGCTGAGAGGTGCCCCATACTGCTTCTAGTCCTCTGTGCCTTCTTGCTAGGGTGATGTTGACACCCCCAGGCTGGCTCCCTGTCTGGAAGGAAATTATCCCCGCTGGCCTCCAGTTCTCACACATCAGCTGGTCCGACTCCTCCCCCCTTTTAGAGATGGAAAACCTGAAGCTTCCTGGAGAGTTGGGGGCCACTTGAGGTCCTGGGTGGAGACTGGGACTAGAAACCAGGCTTCTGGCTTCACACTGTTTTCCTCTGCTCCACACCTCCCCCAGAGACAATAAGGAAATGAAAGGGGAGAAATTTCAGCCTCCTGGGGTGGGGGTGCAGGTCCTCTGAGGGCTTCCCCCCAGTCTCAACCCCGCCCTGGCAGGGAAATCCGGCTCAGACCCGGACACTGGGGGTTCATCCCAGCCCCGGGGCGTGGGAAAGCTTATGGTGGATTAGGGCAGCTGGAGTGCTGGAGGTCAGACCTCAGGGAGGACTTCCGGATGGGTAGGTAGCCAGGAAAGGAGGACTTGGGGTCCCCATCTATCTTCCTTTGTGATACACTGTGAAGCAAGACAGTCTGACTGAATTGGACAAGTGGGAGGGGGCTTGTAGAGGGATTTAGGAATTCTCTGTAGATCCCGTGAATCTGTCCTCTTGTCCCCTTATCTCTTATTCTGGGGAGGGGGCAAATCTAGCTAACGGGGCTTGGGAGACCTGTGCATGGGGAGGGGAGTGGCTGTGGCTTGGATTTCAACGTGAGACTTCTGGCCAGAGGGTGATGCTGAGGGAAGAAGGCAGACGGATGGACACAAAGGTGTGCTGAGGAGGAAGAGAAACGGGAGCAGCAGAGGAGTAGGGTAGAGAGAGACAGAGGGAGAGATAGGGTGAGGGGAGAGAGAGATGGGGTCAGGGAGAGTCACGAGCAGGGGAAGGCAGAGGGGAGACATTGGGGAGGACAGAGATGGGGAGAGATGAGGGCTGAGAGTGTGGGGAGCAGAGATGGAGTGGGAAAGGGAGAGACAGGAAAGCGAGAGCGAAGGAGTGTGGAGGTAACGGGACAGGGAGAGAGATGGACAGACAGACACGGAGAGGGGGAGAGTCAAAGAGGCCCTGGGTGGACATGTGACAGAGGAGAGAGTTTCCGACTGGAACTCAGACCCGAGTTGGTTGCCAACTGTCCCTGACGTCCAGGGTGACCCTGGCAGTTCCCTTTGCTCTCTGGACATTGGGACCTGCACATGCTTACAGTGACGGGGCAGAGAGGGGACCCACTGCCTCGCAGCTAAGGTGGCTCCCGCAGAGCTACAGCAGCATCCCCAAGGCCATGAGACCCCAGCGAGGACAGGGACAGGGACGGGGAGCAGGGTAGCCTGGCAGACGGAGGACAGAGGGGGAGAGGATGGAAGACCGGATGGAAGGAGTAAATACACACGGAACGAGAGAAATCACCATTTACCGCACTTTGTATTTTCCCCTTGTTCCCTTCCTGCTGGACTGTCCACTGCACGAGGGCAGGCGTGCCAGTCGGCATGGTCACGGCTGTCACAGCATGGTCCAGAAGGCTGGTCTGCAGCCCGTCTGCCTGGTCTCAGAATCCCGGTTCTGCCTCTTCCTTGCTGTGTGACCCCGACAACCTCTCTGGGACTCGGTTTGCTCAGCTGTAGAATGGGGGTCATAGTGGCACCTCCCCGTAGTGTGGCTGTGAAGACAAAAGGGGGCCTTTCCTCGATGTGCCGGGAGCAGCGCCTGGCACGGAGTAGGTGGCCGAGAAATCTCGCTGAGTGGATGGAAGGAAGGCTATGTAGAGAATTACTGAGACGGAGCAACGTCCCCCATATTTCACTGATGCACATTTTCCCCCTTCTGAATGTTTCTGAAAATGGAATGGGTTTTACAGCTGGTGGTGCTCAGGGATTATAATTCACAGTGGGTTCCCCCCCATTCTTACTGATACCGAATACCGACCGCAGTTTACAAACAGCGATGCCTTAGATTTGATGATCTAGACAGGGTCTGGCACAAGTAATGCCCCTCTTTATGACAAATTCATAGGCATGCAATTCTGTAACAATAATATCACGCAGAAGCACACCATATGATATTTTAGGTGAAATGTTCAAGTTAAAACTATAAATTATCACACCCATATTATTACTCTATCAACCACACTCAAGCAGGTGTTACTTCTGCCGGACGCTGTATATAGTAATTAGATGATGAGGTTGAAACGTGATTTCTGGTAAACATTTTTAAAAAAATTATCTTATTTTATTTTTAGAGAGAGGGGAAGGAAGGAGAAAGTGGGAGAGAAACATCGATCAGTTGATCGGTTGCCTCTCGTACACACCCCAACCAGGGACAGAACTCCCAACCTGAGCGTGTGCCCTGACTGGGAATCGAACCTGTGACCTTTCACTTTGTGGGACGACGCCCAACCACCTGAGCCACACTGGTCAGGGTGACAGTCAAACATTTGTGGCCTATTAAAGATTGTAATTTTATAACCTAAAAGATGGTGAGAGAGTACATGGATAGATTAGGTTATTCGATAAATCAGCAGGTATCAGTTTTTTGGGTCTCAGGACCCCTTAACACTTTTAAAAATTATTGAGGACCCCAAGTTGTTTTTGTTGGTGTGGGTTATGGCTATCTTAATGGTTACCTTATAAGAAATAACTGAGAAAAAAAATTTTAATGGATTAATCAGTTCTAAGACAGCAATGATTCGTTAGTGTGAATAATGTATTTTTATTAATGTAGCGATATTTCAAAGCACTGAGAGGAGTGGCACCGTTACTGTTCCGCGAGTCTCTTTAGTGTCGGGTCGCACAGAGAGGAGCTGGGTCCTCGCAGCTGCATCTGCATTCCGTCTGGCGGGGGTTGCGCGTCCCCTGTCTCCCGGAAACCTCCCCTGGACACTCACCGGGGAAAGGGAGTGCAGAAGGCCAGTCCTATCAGCACCATGGGAAAGCAGCTTGACCTCTGGACACCTAAACCCCAGAAAGGTCTCCGAGACGCCCCAGGGTGTCCCCTGGGCTACACTTTGAGAACCTGGTAAAGCAGGAGCTTCAGTGTCTTGGAGTGTGGGGGGCGGTGCACAAGGAGGGGTGAGGGAGAGACTTCCAGAGACGGCTGTTAACGGAGAAACGTAAGGACGGAAGGGACTCATAGTCGCGACAAGACAAACAGACAGACACAGTGGGTCCAGCAACCCTGTGCTGAGCAGCGAGTGGGGCCTCACTGACCCCTCTCCGTCTCTTTCTCTCCATGCAGGTTTACTCTCCAGTGACCCCAGTGCCCACCATGGCCCCCCTCAACTCCTACATGACCCTGAACCCTCTGAGCTCTCCCTACTCCCCTGGGGGGCTCCCTGCCTCCCCACTGCCCTCAGGACCCCTGGCGCCCCCAGCCCCCAGCGCACCCCTGGGCCCCACCTTCCCAGGCCTGGGTGCCGGCAGTGGTGGAGGCAGCAGCTCAGGGTACGGGGGCCCGGGCACGGGCCCGGGGCTGGTGCATGGGAGAGAGATGCCGAAAGGGTACCGGCGGTCCCTGGCGCACGCCAAGCCGCCGTATTCCTACATCTCGCTCATCACCATGGCCATCCAGCAGGCGCCGGGCAAGATGCTGACGCTGAGCGAGATCTACCAGTGGATCATGGACCTCTTCCCCTACTACCGGGAGAACCAGCAGCGCTGGCAGAACTCCATCCGCCACTCGCTGTCCTTCAACGACTGCTTCATCAAGGTGGCGCGCTCCCCAGACAAGCCAGGCAAGGGCTCCTACTGGGCCCTGCACCCCAGCTCAGGGAACATGTTTGAGAACGGCTGCTACCTGCGCCGCCAGAAGCGCTTCAAGCTGGAGGAGAAGGTGAAGAAAGGCGGCGGCGGCGGGACCTCCGCCCCCAGGAACGGCGCAGGATCCGCCCCCTCGAGCGCCACCCCGGCTGCCACCGTTTCCTCGCAGCCGCAGCCGCAGCCGCAGCCCCCACCCCCCGAGCCTGAGGCCCAGGCTGGGGAGGACGTGGGGGCTCTGGACTGTGGCTCGCCGCCTTCCTCCACACCCTACTTCACTGGCCTGGAGCTCCCGGGGGAGCTGAAGCTGGACGCCCCCTACAACTTCAACCACCCTTTCTCCATCAACAACCTGATGTCCGAACAGACACCAGCGCCTCCCAAGCTGGACGTGGGGTTTGGGGGCTACGGGGCAGAGGGCGGGGAGCCCGGGGTCTACTACCAGGGCCTCTATTCCCGCTCCGTGCTGAACGCCTCCTAGCGGGGGGGCGGGGCCGCGGCGGGTGGGATTCGGCGGGAGCTGACGCCTTCGGGCTGGCGAGGCCTGATTCTCCCAGCGAAGCTGCGTCCGTCCCGTCAGTTCAACATCTTGGCTGGTCTCTTGCTTACTGTGGTGACTGCCGCTTCTGTGGGCGTCGTGGCAGTCCGTCGGGTACTGTGAAGTCTGCCATGTTGATTGATATAATTGGTCGACCCACTGGGCGCTCCTGATGGCCGCCATCGGGGATGACATCCTGGTTGGCCCTTTGGACAGGGATGGACGTCCTTTCGGCTGACCCTTTGGTTGCCAAGGTGATGCTGGTTCAGGTGCATCTTCTTTGGCCCGTTGGGTGCTGTGATCACTTTTTTGGGGTGGACTTCTCAGCCCAGTAGGTGCTGAGTTGGCCACCATCCCATGTAACATCTGTTTTGGTCCACTGGGGGCCACGGCGGCCACCATGCTGGCTGGTGGACATAATAATCACTGTCCCTTTGGTGTGAGCTGAGGGAGGGATGGAGAGGAACATGTTTCTCGGTTCTCCCTGGAGCCCATTCCCCGCTCTGGTCCAGGAGAGGCCAGAAAGGACTGCTAGGGGTGGGCAATTTCTACTGAAGTCTGGGTCTTGCCTGGGAAGTGGGATGCTGGCTGTGTTTGAACATTAAAGGCACCGTTGCTGCCTCACACAGAATGTCTCTTGTCCTTGGTGGATGGGCCCTGTGGAACTTGAACCCCTGAATTGCTGTTTCCCTGACCCCCCTCCTTCCTGCCCCCAAGAGCTGGCTGCCTCTGGGGGAGGGGCTGGGGGAGGCATCGACCTGACCTTTGGCTCTTCGCTGTCCCTGACCCCAAGGACAGTTTGCTCACAGATAGCAGCCCCCGCAGCCCGGGGCCAGGGCAGCAGGGGGAGGTGGCTGTGCAGTGACCAAGGCCATCGCCCTGCCCCCACTGCACAGACGCACCCCCCCAGCTCTGAGGCTTGGGGATCCCAGGGGCCGCTCGATTTGGGGTTCGGCTGTGGAGGAGGAGAGGGGACAGACACGGTGTTCCTGGAAAGAGACTGTGTGTTGGAGCCTCCATGTCTGTGTGTGTTCGTGTGTGCGCGTGCCCCCGGGCCCTCGCTGTCCTGGTGAGGCCCCAGGGGCCGCACTGTGATTGTCTCTGTCCCTCATCGTGTGGGTCTGCAGTCCGTCCCCGCTCTGGGTGTGCACTTCCCATGACGCCCAGGGAAGCAGGCTCTGGCACGTGTGTCTTTCCCGTGTCATGCGAGTGGCCCCCTGGGTCTCTGTGCATTGGCGTGTCCGCAGACCCGTGGCCTGCAAGAGTCTGTGTGTGACGACGTCCATGTGGCGGGCGTGCGTGTCATTGCATGTTTCATGTGTATCTCTGTGTCAGCACCTGTCTGTGTGTTGAAAAGAAAGGCTGCTCGTGCTCACGTGTGCCTGTCACCGTGGTCGGCTGACCCTGGTGTGTGTCTGTCGCTATCACAGGAGGGTGTGTGGGGAAGGAGCTGGGTTCTCCTCCAGCCCCTGGGGGCCTATCCCTCCAGGTCTCTCCCTGGGCTCAGAGTGTCTGTCTGTCTGTATGTCACGCAGATGTTCTGAGGACATGGCTCTCTCAGGAACACTGTGCACTTCACGTCCCCTGCTTTACTGAGCGGAAACTGAGGCCCAGAATGGGGAGGGACTGGACCAAGGTCCTTCAGCCAGTCTGGAGCAGGTGGGCAGGGTTGGTCTGAAATGTGTCTTTCCTTATGTCACATTTGTCTTTCTTGGTCATTGGCTCCCTATCACTCATTCGGTTACTCAGTCACCCGAAGACCAAAGGCCATCTGTTTATCCATCTGCATGTGAGTGTGATGTCTCTCCCAGTTCCTGTGTCTGTCTTTCTCTGTGTCCCTTGGTGTCATCTCTCTCTGATCTCTCCATCCCTAACCCTCTCTCTGTGCCTTTGTCTCTGTCCCTTGTTCTAGTTTTTTATTTTTTTTAATTTAGTGATGTTAGAGCGAAAAGGAGAGAGACATGCGTGCACACACACACATATACTCATTTAAGCATTCCTTGGTTGATTCTTGTATGTGCCCTGACCGGGGATCGAACCCACAACCTTGGTGTATCGGGATGATGCTCTGACCAATTGAGCCACCCTGCCAGCGCTCTGGCCCTTGATTTTTTTTGAAACCGTTCACTCATTCTCTACATCTGTCTCTCATATGGTCTGCCTTGCTCTCTTTCTCTTCCTCACTCTTTGCATGGCTTTGCCTGTGTCCTTCCCTCTGTCTGGGTCTCTGGGTCTTCCTTTTCTCTCAAGTGGACTCTCTAGGGGACTTCCTTTGGGGGCCACATGCCCTCAACTCCTAGGATCTCTGGCCTCTCTCCTCCTTCTCTGGTCTCCCTCTCCCAGCTCCCTAAGTTTCCACCCCTACCTGCCACCTCGCCCTGGCCGGGCCCTCTATTTTTGTCGCTGTGCCCGCCCTGCCGACTGTGTCACCCCCGCCCCCTGCCGTGCTGGCTCCCCGTCAGCCGTCCCACCAGCCTCGCTGTCCTGGGCAGGCTGGGGAATTCCTCCTGGTTCCTGGAAAAAACAACTGGGGCCGAGAGAAAGGCCCTCAGTCTCCCCGGGCGCCTGCCCCCCTCCCTCGGGCCTGGGGGTCTCTCCCCGAGTCGGAGCGGCCGGCCTGAGGCAGGAAGCCCTGCGGTTTCTGGCTTCTCCCAGGCGGCCTCCGGATCTGGCCCCCGCCCCCCACCCGGCCAACAGCCCAAATATTATTCCGCAGGAGGAGTCGGTGGCAGCGGGAGGAGGCCCAGGCTGAAAGAGGCTTTCAGGGCGGCCAGGCCTGGGGCTTCCTGTCCCCAGGCCTGGGCCTCAGGCCGCCCCAGTGGGGACCTCAGGTGGCCGGAGGGGCGGGTGTTGTTGTAGGGTCCTGGGGGGAGGGTGGGGCCATCCGTCAGGGTGTCTAGTGGCCACCAGCTCGGCTGGCGTGGGCAGGTGTGACCCCCACCCCAGGGACAGCCGGCTGGTGTCCAGCGTGGAAAAGTACCACGGTCAGACGTGGGACGCATGGACAGACATGAGGACGCCAGGGATCAGGGATGGAGGGACGGCTGTGGGGACACAGAGGAGCCTGGGATGGGAGCACACGGGCCTAGAAACCGTTTGTGGGCCTGAGGTGACACGGTCCAAGGAAGGGCCCATGGGCGGGGAACCGGGGCCGGAGCAGGGTCCCCACTGTGGGCCGAGGGCCATCTGCATCAGGAGGCAGGAGGTGATAAAGATGAAAGTAATAACAGCCACCAGGGTTTACCATATGTCAGGTGTCGTGTGAGCACCTGACAGGTTGTAAACCGAACGCTTCCCACACCCCGTTTTATTATAGGGGACACTGAGGCACAGAGGGGTGAAGTGACTTGCCCCCCACCACGCAGCTAGGGGTGAGTAGGGAAACGGGGACTCGAACCCTACCAGTCCGGCGAAGAGTCAGGACCCTGGACTGCCTGGCTGCTCTAGAGAACTGGGAGGGGTGACAGCAGCGCAGGGGCCCCGGTGTCCCCAGGCCCCCACCGTCACCCCCGCTCCCGCCACAGCCTGCTGAAGGAGGGGGCACTGTGGAAGGCAGCAGTCTGGGCAGTTCAAGAGTGTGTGGTGTGTGCGTGTGCGTGTGCGTGTCACTGGGTGTCGTGCGCATATCCTGCTGTCATTGTGTCCGAGGGCTTATGACATGTTGACTGTGATGTGTCCCTGGTCGCCACGTCAGCGAGTGGTGTTTGGTGGCGAGGTCAGGCACGGGGTCTCTAGCTGTTGCTGTTTGGGTCCCTGTGTGTGTGTGGGTGTCACTGTTCTGTCATTGTCTTCTGTGCGCCTGTCCCTATGTCCTCTGCCTGTCACCCGTGGTGTGTTGTCGCTGTGTCTCCGTGCCTAACGACACGTTTGCCTGTCAGTGTGTCCTGCTCTCTGTTACCGTGTGCCTGTCCCTGTGTCTGTCACAGTGTGTCTTTGTCACTGGGTTCGTGTGTCTGTTTATGTCTCTGACACTGCGGGCCTGCCTATATCTGTCTCTGTGTGTCACCGTGTCTGCCCCTCAATGTGTCACCATCTGTCCAGGTGTCGCAGGGTTACTCACCGCCCAGGCCACAGGTGGGTGTGTCGGGCCCACTGGTGCCAGAGTGGGGCCCATCCCATCCCACCCTCCACGGACCAGGCCGGGCGCCTGTTTGCAAGGCCTGCCCCAGGTAAACACCGAGATCCGGAACCCAAGGGCCGCCTCCCACACCTCCGCCCCTGCCGCCCGGCCTGCCCTGGGCCGGGCTGGACCGGAGTCCCACAGGCAGTGCCCCCAAACTGGAGACAGGCCCGGGCCCCCTCCCCCCCACAGTCACCAGCCTCCCCAAGCCCCAGCCTTGGCCCTGCCGTCTGTCTGTCTGTCTGCTTCTCTCTCTGTGTGTGCCTCTCTGGGCGTCTGCTGGCCTCTCCGTTTCTGTCCTTACTTCCTCTCCCCTGGGATTCTCTGTGGCTTTGCCTTTCTCTGGAATGACCCTTGTCTGCATTCTGCCACTGTCTCTCTACCTCGAACTTTTCTGTCTTTTCTCAGTGAAGTGTGACTTCCCTGTTCCCCTGCTCTGTCTCTGCATCAGCCACTCTCTGCCGGTTCTAATTCCAGGGCTCTCTCTGCCTGCCTCTCTCTCTCTCTCACACTTCGTAAGTTTCTTTCTCTCCTTCTGTCTCCGTGTCCCTCTCGACTCCAGTCTCTCCGTGTCAGCCACGACGTCTGTGTGTCTCAGGGCCTCCAGCCCCCACAAGATCAGACCTCGGCCACAAGATCATGCCAGGGCCCTTGGGGAAGTGTGTGGCCCCCAGCCTCCCGCCCCCAGCCTGCTGGTGTGTGCATGTATGTGTGTGTGTGTGTGTGTGTGTGTGTGTGTATATATATATATATATATAAAGATATATATACGTATTATTTATATCTGTACCCCGGGGCAGGAGGGCAGACACTGGGGCCTTTGTGTAGCCGCTGCCCGCTGCCTGCCCGCCCGCCACTCCTCTCCCTTCGTCCCTGCTGCCCGCCCGCCTCCACCCCCCCCGCACAAAAGGTTCCTGTGCGGCCTGCCAGCTTCCTCTGCCTGAGGTGTGAGTGGGCACGCCACGGGTGAGGCGGGCAGGGGAGCCTGGGGGTTTTTTCCAGCTTCAGGAAAGCTCTCCGGGTGGGGAGGGCTCTGAAAGAAGTGGGACTTCTCAGCTGGGCTACTGTCTGTCTGTGTCTGCTGTCCCCGGGCGTCCCTGGGAGCCTGTCTGTTCCTCTAACGTCGTTCTGACCTTTTCTCTGTCGGTCTGGGTCTACTTCCCTCATGTACGCGCTGTCATCGAGCAGATGTGCTAGGTCGTCTATTCGGCCCTAGACACACGGATAAGCGAGGCGCTTTGCCATTTCTGCCGCATGCGTCCATCCCTTCTTTCTGTGTTTGAAAATCTACCCCATTCAGAACTACATCTGAAGTCCTCACCATGGCCTGCAGGGCCCCCGCTCCCTCACTGTCCTTCTACCCTCAGAGCCGCACTGGCCACGCGGCTGCTTCTGGGACAAGCCGAGCAGGCTCCCGCCGCAGGGCCTTTGCGCGTGCTGTTCCCCCGGGTTCTCCTGACTCGCTCCCTCGTCTCCTTCAGTTCTCACTGTCGTCTCCTCGGTGAGCCCTTCCCTGCCTCCCTGGTTAAACAGCAACCTCCATCACGCTCTATCCCCTTTCTCTGGCTTTTGTTTCTTCTCCTTAGGACTCACTGCTCCCCAGCTGTCACATTTTACGGGACTGTCTGTACCTCTCAGCTGAATGTCAGCTCCGGGAGAGTAGGGGCTGCAGTCCGTTCCCTGCTGTGTCCACAGCACTCACCGCAGTGCTCGTCACACAGTGGATGCCGCATAAACGTTTATTGAAGGAGAGGAGACCATTAATCTATCCAGCCTTTACACTAGCCCTGTGCGGGGGGCATTGCTGGGGACAGAGTGGTGACTGAGATACCTGGCCCTGCCCTGATGGGGCTGACAGTCCAGTCCCCAGTGATGATTCGGAATGCGCAAGGTCTGTCAGAGCCCAGAAGTAGCACCTGACAGACTGGGGTGTCAAAGAGGGCTTCCTGGAGGAGGCGTCCCTTGAACTGGGACCGGGAGGAGGAGTAGGCCTTGAGCAGGCCTTTCTGAGGGGACCAGGTGACCATGACAGATGGAACTTGTCCTCCATCACAGTGCTCCACTCTCCCCCTCTCACAGAACTGTTAGGTTTGAAGATGTCCTAACTCTCTGGTTCAAGCCTGTACCTTTTTGGTTTCCCAGTCTCTCTCTCTCTCTCTCTCTCCTTTGCTCTTTTTTCCCCCTCTCCCAACCGCAGTCTTCTCTCTCCCTCCTGTCTGTCGTCATATCTGGATATTTCTCTCTCTGTTCTGAATGTCTGTCTCTCTGCCTCCTCATCCCCCTCACTTCAGAGGGTCCCTTGAGCTCTCCTTGTCTCTCTAGATTTTTCTTTCAGTGACCCGGTCTCTCTACATTTCCCTCCCCACCTCTGCTGTCCCCCACCTTTCTTTCAGTCTCTGGGCTCTTTCTCTTTCTTTTTGGAAGCCTGGTCACCTCCTCATGGATCCCTCAAATAGATCCAGAACCCCTTTCACTCTGGGCCCACCCTGGCACTGGGGGAGGGGGGCTGATCCAGCCCCCCACACCCACACAGGTCAGGTCTTCTGCTCTGTTAATGGTTAACCCAACCTCTATCTAGAATACACACACCGGGCCAGGCTGGGGATGACTCCCCTGCCCCCCACCCACCCACCAGCTGTTCTTAAAGGACCAGGTGTCCTCCACAGCTCTTTAACCCCCGCTGGGGTGGAGGGCCCTGTATTTGAAGGCCTCTGGCTCTGAGGATGGGGGAGGGAGGGAGACCCAGTGCTTGGGTCTGCAGAGCTGTGTCTGGGGCAGCCACAAGACTGCCCAGGAGGGGTGAACAGGCAGGTTACACCATCCGGCAACTCGCTTGCCCCAGGCTTATCGCCTGGTGTATTTAATCAGGGGTGGTTTTCCCAGCCCTGCCCAGAGCCCAGGCTGGCAGTGCCAGGGGTGACTGAACACCTGAGACCTGATGGCTGGGGGAGGGGGTGGGACCCCTCAGTCCAAGAACTAGGGTTTTAAAAACTCAAGATGTTGACTGTGGCTGGGGAGCTCAGTTGGTTAGAGTGTTCTTCCCATACACCAAGGTTGCAGGTTCGATCCCCGCCCAGTTAGGGCACGCACAAGAATCAGCCAATGAATGCATAATGAAGTGGAACAACAAATCGATGTTTCTCTCTCTCTAAAATCAATTAAAAAAACCAAACAAACCAACAACAAGACTCAAGATGGGGAGGACAAAACCCCTGCTGGGGTCCCTAATGACATGTGGGTCTGCAGGATGTGTGGGCGGGACACCTGGGTAACCAAGACAATGGGTCAGAACTGGCGGGGTCTTCCAAATTTAGCTGATGTGACACCGGGCTGCCTCCCGAGATCTGGAAGAACCTTGGGTCTTGGCTCAGGACAGTGCTGTGCCGTGGCACAACTATCATCCCCCACCCCAGGCCATTGCTAGCCTTTGGGTTCGGCATTTCCCCTCCCCAGAGTGGCCACTTCAGGGTTGCAGGGGTGGGGGCTGGGCTCCTGGGCTGCCCCTCCCCTTAACCCCTGCTCGCCCACAGCCGGCTCAGGCCCCGCCCTGTGACATCAGCGAGCAGGAAGTCCTGGTTAATGATCAGTCCAGCCGGACAGGTGCGGGACAAGGCCTTGCACATCAGAGGCAGCCGCAGGTGGGGGGAGTGCCTTTTACCCTGCCAGTCATGGATGCCAGTTCTAGGCATGGCCACCCACCGTTGAGGCTGGTCTTGCCAGATGAATGCGAGGAACCCGGTCTGCTTCCTAGGTGTCTGCCTCTGGTGCTCTTACACCACGAGGCCAGAAGTAGCCACCACCACCGTGTTTCCAAGGGCCCTGTTAGTGTAACCCAGAGGTAAATCTCCTTTCCTCGGGCACCTTCTAGCAATCGTATTTAATTCTGACTCTGCCCAGCAAGAACTCATTCCCCATCCCTCCTACAAAGCTTCCTAATACATCTTCCCTGCCCCTCCCCCCACGGGCACCAACTCCGCCCTACCTTCTGGGGAGGTACAAGGGATGGTGCAGAAAGGAAGCCTAATTCCTGAGCTTGGCCGTGGCTCCCATGCAACAGCCACCTCCTCTGGGCCTCAGTGCTGCCACCTGAAAAAGGGGCTCACCGCTAGACCAGTTGACCCTTGGCAGGCGTCTGTAGACAGCCAGTGGGCTCGCCTGAGTCAAGGGCGCCACCTGGAGGAGACAATGCGAGCTCCCCTCCCTGCAGGATCAGCTCGGTCCTGGAGGGGGCGCAGCATCTCACAAACTAAGGGACCAAGAAGAAAAAAACCCCATCTTTCAGTTTATTGAAGGAGGAAAAGGGGGCAGGGGAGGGGAGCAATAAAATGCTTTTGCTTCATTTATAAAGAGCGAGTTTCCAGGAGGCCCCTTCGCAAGGAGGAAGGAGGCACCTCTCCCCCAACTACCAGCAGCAGCAAAGCCAAGCCAAGGATGGGAGAGGGAAATTGGAGGGGCCAAGGGACCCCAAACATGCCCTTGCACAGAAGCCACGAACTTTCTCCCCACCACCCTCAATGCGTTTACCCCAGGGGACCTGTTTGGGATGAGGGAGGGGTTATGTACACAGGTGGGGTGGCACTGGGCTGGGTGGGGGAGGGAATAATTTATCCGCAGCAGCGGTGGGTGACAAGGGGACAGGGGGCAGTAGACTGGTAGCAGTGGTGGTCTAGGGGTCTCGCTCTTTCTTAACCTTGATGTCTCCAGCAAGGATGGTGGCGATCTCGCCCTGCATGAAAGCCCAGGGGACAGAGGAGCCCACCAGCGGGCACTTGTCTCCACTGGGGCAGTACACCTCACCAGCAGGGCCCTGCGCCTTGATGAACTCTCGCGAGCAGGGAAAGCAGAACTTGTGTCCGGGCACTGAGGGGCACTGGACGAAGTGGGTGTCTTCCAGCCGCTCCCGGCATAGGGTACAGCACAGGGGGGCCCCAGGGGTTGCCCCAGCGCTGCCACCACCCCCACTAACAGCTTCTGCTCCGGCGGTGGGGCTGACTTCGGCCTCACCATTGCGGGCCACGAGACGATGCTGGGCTGCAGGCTGGGCCGTGGATGCTGCTGGACTGGCACCCCCTGCTCGGCCAGGGCCCCCACCCCCACCAGGGTCCTTGGGGGAGTGGCCCAGGGCTTCAGCCACATTCTTCAGGGCAGCGATGGGTGAGGGCACGCCAGGGGTCTCGGCAGAGTATGGGCCACCAGGTGCTACCCAGTGTCGCTGCTGCTGCTGCTGCTGCTGCTCCTCGGTGGTCATCTTCCCAGCTGCCTCACCCTCGGGCTCAGGGGATGCTTTGCGACGGCGTGCCGTGGGCGCCAGGTTCCTGGATGGGGCCCTGGGGGGTGGGCCACAGAGAGCTGCAGGAGCTGGCTCTGGGTACTGCTGGGGCAGGGCCTCAGCAGGAGCTGGCTCGCGGAAGCTTCGGACACCATCGGTTAGCAGCTCCCCCAGCTGGCGCCATTCCCCTGAGCCGTGTCGGCGTTCGTATTCGAGGTACTTGAAGCCTGATGAGGCCAGTGCCTTGCCCGGCTCCCGCAGAGCATCATGAAACATCTGGCGAGCCACGGCCAGGACTCCTGCGTACACGTTGCCAGAACCACAGGGATATTCGGTGAAGAGCTTCAGCTCAAACTCGTAGCCTGGAGGGCGGGCAGTAGCATCGAAGGCGAATACCCGCCCCACCAGTCCGTGATCCTTCTTGAAGCGAACATTGAAGGGGGCACAGGCGGACAGCGCCAGCAGCTGTTCCCGCACTGCTTTGGGGCGCCCGTGCCACTCCTCTGCCCTGCCCCGCATGGCCTCATTCAGTTCTGCCAGACAGTCTGCATTCCTCTGCTGCTTCTCCTTCTCGAAATCAGAGCTGAAGATCGGACGGGCAGGACTCAAGCCGGGTGCCAGCGTCAGACCTCGGCTTCCCAGGCCAGACACTGCAGCTGCCAGTAGCCCAGGGGGCACCAAGCCAGGCATGGAGCCAAGCAGGGCCCTTCTCGCCCCCTCCACCACTGCATCCTCGCGGCTCAGCCCATTGGCCAGGCGGGACCCCAGGGTATACTCCAGGGCAGGTGAGGGCAGGGGGAGGCGGCCAGATGATGTGGCCCTGTCATAGCGGTCCTGGCCCGAGACGCTGCTGCCAGTCCCCGAAGGCTGCGGCTGTGCCTGCGGAGGTGGCAGCTGGGGTCCCTGTGCAGTAGCAGCAGCCAGGTCCTTGGTGGTCTGATGCTTGAGGGCCGGGGGTCCTGGTGAGCGGCCCTCGGGGAGCACGTGGCTGCGTTTAAGCTGGCGGGCGGCGTCGATGAGCAGCTCGATGCGATCCGCGCCCTCAAAGTTCACGCATCCGCGGCACACAGCCTCACTGAAGTCCCACACCATGGCCCACGGCATCTTGGGCAGGTCGCACAGGTAGCACCACTGGCGGCGGGACGCCTGCACCGACGCCATGGCCCCTGCGCGCGCGCGCCGAAAGGCCCCCGCGTTTCACCCGCCGCCGACGTTCGATCCGCGCCGTCGATGTTCGATTTCTGTCTCCAGGAAAGCCCGAGCCACAGTCGGGCCTCCGGCTCGGCCTCCCCGCGGATCCAGGCCCGGCCCCCCTTCCCCGCCCCCTGGGCCCTAAGCCTTTCTCCTCACTCCCGCCTCCTTGAAAAGGAAGGCAGAGGCACGTCGGCGCCCCCGCCCGGTCCAGGCTCCGAGCCGAGCCGCACAGCTCGGGGCCGGCGATGGGCCGCGGGCGCCGCCGCCTCGGGCTCCCGCCGCTCCCGCCGCCACCACTGCAACGGCCACCACCGCCTCCACCTCCTTCTGCCCCAGAGGCCGCTTCGCAGGGAAAGTTACATAACGTGCCGGCAAAGCCTTCTGGGAAATGTAGTCCCGCCGGGGTCGGTTCTTAAAGGGGACCGCTGGCGGCTGGGGGTGGTGAAGGGAACTCTCAGCTTCTATGCCGCACAACTCTTACCACTCACTCCTCACGAAGGGCAGGGAGTTCAGCGCGCTCGGAGGAGCTCGGGCAACTAGAGATGCGAAGAGGATGTGATACGAATGGTTAGAGCTACCAAAAATTCAGAAACTGTAGGGGGCGGATATGATTCCGGGCGTCCAATTTCTGCTCCGACTTGCTGTGCGGCTTTAAGCGAAAGTCTTGCCCTCTCTGAAACTCAGTTCTCCGCCCATCAAAGGTAAGCCAATGACCAGTTAAGAAGGCAGGCGCTCCTGGGGCGGGGCGGAGGGGCCCTGATTGGATGGTTTCTGGGTAAGGGACGGGAAGTTGGCAATTTGAGGATGGGGGTGGGGGGGAGGTTGTCCACTTGGTACTTTGTTTTCCCTAGAATCCTTCGTAGCAGCCTCTGACCCCGGCCGGCAACAGCCAGACAAAAGAGAGGACTGAAGGCCTCTGCCTCAGTTGCCTTATCTGCTGGAGTTGTAACTGCCCTCCAACTCTGTTGCAGCTTTGCCACGCGCTTTGGTCTCCAAAGGGTTACACTGTCAATTTCTCCGCCCGCCCCCAACTTCACTACAATTCCCAAAATGCTCTGCGGGGCGGATAAATTGACGCACTTCCGCTGTCTGGGAGGTCTGGTGGGGGGGTTCTTCCCGATTCCTGCTGCCTGTCTTACCCCCCTCCCCCCACCATCAATTTTTGGGGGCTCTTCCCGTGTTTTCAGAGCACGAAGTTGAGGGGATCTTCGCACTCTACTGCTCCCTAACTTGGGGGAAGGAGGCCAGATATGGCGAGCAAGAGTTGGCGGGGGGCGGGGGTCGTTTCTGGGGAGAGAAGCGCCAGACCACCTTTCTACTACCTTGACTGCTTACTACCGGATAGGCCCCACCAGGCCCTGGGGACTCCTATGTTTTTTCTTCCTAGGCGGGTACAGTGCTAGGTCGGCTGGCGTGGGGGCTAGAGCGGGAAGACAGGTCTCCAAGTTCTAATTCCCATTAGCCTTTTCCTAAGCCTGGGCTTGTGTTAAGGATGCAAAAATATTTGAATGTTTTGCCAGAGTTGCATTCATGTTTTTGAAACTAATCAGGGGCTATCTACCCCTTTTCTCATCCAACTGAAACCCTAGCACAGGGGTGTCAAACTCATTTTCACCAGGGGTCACATCAGCCTCGAGGGTGCCTTAAAAGGGCTAAATGTAGTTTTAGGACTGTATAAATGTAACTACTCCTTAACTAGGGGCAAGGAGCTCGGCGCTGCGGAGATGGAAACAAGGTGCAGGTGGTAAAACAAGGTGGAGGGCGGATTCCGCCCTTGGGCCTGTGTTTGCCACCTGTGCCCCAGCCCTAGCAGCTCTGATTTTGTTACCCATCTGTATTATTTTTCTTAAAACAGACTCCTTTGAAAAAGACCACTTTTGGCCTCATCCTAAGCAATGCCATGTGCCCAATCATGGGTTCTTACTGTACTAGCTGTATTTTTATGTAAGTCAAAGGGTACATATAGAACCACTGAAAAGACCACCCATGTATCACTGAAAATGGCCTTTAGGTCATTTTCTAGTAAACTCTAGTGGGAGTCAGGAGTTCTGGCCACAGGCCAGCATCAGGCAGATGGGATTGGCACTGGACAAGTTCAAGGCAAGTTTCTAAACTATTCAGGGAAAAAACGAGGACCCCTAGATGCTGCTTTTCACTGGGTCCATTCGGGTTAAGGTGCAAATATGCATATACATGCTGAGCAGGGTGCCTGGCCCAGAAACGAGGCGCTGTGGATGAAGTTTTTAAGCTGCTCATCATCTCAGATCCCACCCCTCTTCCGCTTTGGGAAATGCTGATGATGCAGTAGTGACAGATCAGCCCAGGCCTCGCCCTGACGGGGCTCAGCCTGGTGAGGGTGGCAGGTGTTTGATTTAAATGTCATCAAATTATTACTTAACTGCACTTTTTGGTAACTGCTTGGGGAGAGGGTATCAGGAAAGGCTTTCCTGAGGAGGTAGTATCTGAGCTGAGGCCTGCATGGTAAATAGAATGTAGTTGTAGGTAGTACAGACTCCTAAATCAAAAAGATGCCCATTTTACAGATGAGGAAAATGGAGTCCCATGGATACACACTTGGCCGGGCAACACCAGGGGTCGGGCCAGGTCTGACTGAGGCCAGGGTGGTGGCTGTTACCTCCTTTGCTCCAGGCTCTGCCTTAATGAACTTTGGAGGAAACATGCCTTAAAATAAAAGGCATGTTCATTTGGGGACACTAGGAAAAAGAACCAGAGGACACAGAGAGAGAGAACCTAAGACACAGACCCATCCTAGCCTCGGGAGAGAATTCGGCATGTCTTCCTGGAGGAGGTGGCGATCTGGTGGTACCTGAAGGATGAGTACATAGGAATGAGATTTGAACACGGGCCTTGATGGCTTGGGGGGAAGAAAAAAAAAAAGCTCCAGCCCCCTCTACCTTCAAGGGGGTATCATCTGCACACGGGGGGTGGGGCAGGAGTAGGTGCTGGAATCCCAGGCCTGTCTCAACCAGAGCCTCCAGTAATTGTATTAAAAATAAGTTTATTGATTATCTTGTCACCACTGAGGAGAAAGGGCGCTGAGCTCTGGAGGTCAGTCTGCAATGGGAGGCAGAAGGCCCAACCTGTACCTCCCTAGCGAGAACTCGCCCCCTCTCCCTCATTGTCGCCCACATTCTGATTGGTCTCGCAACCCCCACTCCCTCCAAAGTCTGGATTAGGGATGTGGGGAGGCCTCAACACAGCTCAATTCTCTTCAAGTCTAGACCAGGAGTGGTTAGGGAAGGGGGTGTGTGTGCAGACCCTCGAGGTTCCCTCTGCAGCCCGCCAAGGGCAGTAATAAATAACATCAGATTGATGGCTTAGAAGTCAGGGTCAAGGGAAGCAGCCAGGCAGACAGTGCTGTACTGGAGAAAGGGTTGGAGGGCGCATCGGTGAGGCCCCCCGCGAATCAGGCACTAACTAGTACAGGGAGTGGGGTGCTCGCGCCCCCGCAGCAGGGAGCCAGGGTGCAGCTGGCGTGGGAAGGTGCGTGGCCCTCCTCCGCTGGGCAAAGCTGGGAGCGGAGGTGCAGGCAGATACAGCGGAGACAAGCTTGAACCCAGTGGCAGATTTCACGGAGATTTCCATCGCCCCCGCCTCTTCCGTGTGGGGAAACCTTTCCTCCTCTTGTGTGGGGGGGAGTCATGGGAAGGAAGTGGGGCTGCGGGGGGCCGGGGGGCCCCTTCCTCACTTCTAGGAGCGATGATCACCCCCCTGGCTGCCACCATGGCCCGATCCACGACAGCAGCCACCATGGACACAGGCTCTGGGGTGATCTCCACCTTGGGGGTGGGTGGGGGCAGGACAGGCCTGGGGGGTGGGGGTGGGGGCAGAGGTGGGGGCAGTGGGTCAACTGGGGTTCCAGGCAGAAGGGGCAGCAGGGCGCTCAGGGCCTCACTCAGTTTGGTCAGTCCCTGCCGCAGGGTGCCAGCCAGCTCCCTGATGGCATTGGCAGTCTCCTGCTGCGCCCGCAGGAAGTCCAGGGAGGGGTCCGGGCCGGAGAGCACGGGCAGAGGCGGTGGAGGAGGCAGAGGGCTGGGGGGTGAGGGTGCGGCTGGGACCTGCTGCGGTGGCGGGGGTGGTGGAGGTGGAGGGGCTGGGGGCGGTGGAGACAAAGCCAGACGGGGCAGCTGGACGGTCTGCAGGGCTGGAGGGGGCGAGGACTCACGCTCCTTGGGCGGGGGGCAGCCCCCTTCCTGGGGATTGCAGGAGGGCCGGGCCCAGGGCTCCGGGCTGCTGGAGCCCCCCTTGCTGTGGGCTGGTGTGTCTGTGGAGAGAGAGAGAGATGTAGGTAAGGCGTGCGGGACCCTGCAATGCTGTCTGGATTTCCCCTTTCCACCTCCCACCCACCTTGGCCCCAGAGCCACGTTTCTGAAACTTAAGTTTGATCATGTCTTACAACAGAAGCTTTTGTAGCCAGAGGAGAGAGTCAATATATTTAACAGGAACCGGGCGGCCTATGCCAGCCTTAGTGGGAACAGGGTCCTGGAGGTGCCCAGCTGAGCCGGGCAGAGCCAACATTCTAGAAGGCTCTGAACCATCTGGATACTCCGCCCCACCCATACCTCTCAGGCCTCCTTGCCGGATCCTGGGGAGGTAGAGAAGGCCGGGGAGAGAGATGTGGTGGCTGGAGCAGCAGGGGGCACTTCTGGAGGCGGGAGCAGGGGCTGTCTCCTGCCAGGATGACAGGATTTCAGCCTCAGCTCTGGTCTGTACCACTCAGCCCCAGGCTTGCTGGGCACCCTTCCTCTCCTCTCCTCTCACCCGGGACCTCACTCACGCTCCTGAACTCGAACACCGTCCCTGCAGAGGCGCGCAGACTTCCAGACCCAGCCCGAGCCTCTCCCTCCAGCTGTGTTCATCTAACAAGGCCTCACGCTCACGTGCCCACAGCTGAGCTCCTGGTCCTCCCCAAACCTGCCTCTGCCCCGGCCACCCCCATCTCGCTGCACGGCAGCTCCATCCTTCCAACTGCTCCGGCCGCAAACTTTCACTCTTTTTCTCTCCCAAGACCCCATCCATGTACAAACAGCATGGGCTCTGCCTTCAAACGAATCTAACATCCAGCTGCTTCTGTCCGCCTCCACGGCCCCCACCCTGGTCCAGCCATCATCTCCCACCCCGACTAAGGCAGCTGCCTCCTCACTGGGCTCCCTGCTTCCAGCCCTGTCCCTTACAGTTTGTTCTCTATGAGAGCCTCAAGGGTCCAGCTAAAATACATGCCAGTTACGCTACAGGAAAGAAGCCAGTCACAGAGGACTCCATGTCACATGATCCATTTATATGACAAGTCCAAAATAGGCAAATCTACAAAGACGGAAAGTAGATTAGTGATTGCCCAGGGCTGGGTGGAGATGGGGGGTCGGGGGTGAGGCGAGGGGGTGAGGGCCAAGAGGTGTGGGGTTTGCTTTTGGAGTGATGAAAATGATCTGACATTGACTATCGCGATGGCTGCAGGCTGTGAACACACTAAAAGCCACTGAATTGGAGGCGTGAAATGGGCGGGTTGCATGGTATTGGAATTCTAGCTTAGTGAAGGCATTAGCCAGTTCAGGTTAGCTGTTGTCTTTCTCTGCCCAGCCTTCCTCAACTTGAGGAAGCCTTGAGGCTCTCAACTCACTCAGAAAAAGCAAAGTCCTCAGAGACCCCCACGGTTCTGCACGATCTCCCTCCCTGCTCTATCCCTTTATCTTACTCACTTGGCTCCACCATCTTGGTCGCCTTACTGGCCCTCAACACACTGAGGTGCTCCAGCCTCAGGGCCTTTGCATTTGCTAGTTGTTCGCTTGGCCTGGAAAGGTCTCTGCCGACACCTGCCTGGTGTCTTTTGGCCTCACCTCCTCAGGCCTCTGCTCAAAGGTGGCCTCCCTGGGAGGGCCTTCCTTCAGCCTCTGTCTTAAGTAGCTTCCACCCCTGTCCTTTACCCTACCTGATTTTTTTTTAAAATCCTCACCCAAGGATATGTTTTTATTGATTTTTTTAGAGAGACAGAAAGGGAGACATCCATGTGAGACAGAAACATGGATTGGTTGCCTCCCGTATGTGCCCTGACTGAATCGAACCCGCAACCTTTTGGTGCACGGGACGACACTCGGGTCAACTGAGCCCCCCCGCCAGGGCCCCTCCTGATCTATCGCACCGATCTCCCCCGGCATGGGACCACTCTGTGTGTGCTGTCTGTCCCCTCCTGCTGTCGGCTCCGCCGGGCAGGGCTTTGGTTTGTCCACTGCTCTTTACCCAGCGCTTTGAACACTGTCCAGCACAAAATTTTCAGTTTAGTGGAAGAATTGTGGCTCCCAGGGAGTCAGCACTGATGGGGCCCGCAGGCCCCAGGCCCTTGCAGCAACCCTCCCAAAGCTCCCTAGCATCCACAGGGGACAGTCCGGTGTCTCCTTGGGGCGACTCCTTGCCTCGGGGCCAGTGCACAGCCCGTCCCCCCAGCCCCGAATCACCCCCACTCCCTGCACTGCCCCTTGGCCAGTTCCAGCGTTCCTCCCCAAGGGAAGCCTGCTTCCCGGTCCTAGGTCACAGCAGAGGCCCCCTCTTCTCTTTCGACGACAGCCAGCCCCCTGCACTCTGGGCCATGCAGGGGGGAGAGGGAGGGGAGGCCAGGAGACAGACGATGACCACAGCTGACGGCTGTCACACACTTTTCTGGCCAGGCCCTGGGCAAAGCCGCTAAGTGTTCCTGTGTCACTTCCCAGGGTCCTCTCAGACATCCTCTGGGGTAGGCTGCTGTCATTATCACCCCTCCTTACAGGTAAGGTGACTGAGGCCCGGAGAGGTGTCACAGAGCTGGTGAGTGGCCAAAGAGGGACTCGAACCCAGGCAGGCTCCCGAGCCCACACTTTTAACCACTACCTGGGCAGGGGCTGTGGGCCGGAGGGTGGCGAATCTCACTTATTATAAGGGGCCTGGGAACTGCTGTCACTTGAAACTGTGGCTTCTCTGTCTACTGAGTAAAAGGAACAGGAAGAGGCCTACTCTCCATGACCACAGGGCTCACGGGGTCATGGAGGGGTCATCACACGTTACAATCATATTTATTCGTGAAGTTTGAGCCTGGGGATGCGTGTGAGTGCCTGGGACTGAGGGACCCGATGACTGACCATCTTCCTGAGGGTCATGACTGGGAGCCAGGCACTGAGTTGCCTCAGCACCAGCCTTAGTGCCTGACAAACAGTAAATCCTCAGTGTCATTACTGTCATTGTCCCTCCAATGTCAACAAGCAGACCTCAGGCTGCCCTAGGCTGCTCAGTCCTTTTGTGAGTTTTACAAAAATGGGTATTCTGTGTGATGTTCTAATCAAGGATGCTTTAAGCACATTCCTGCCTCAGGGCCTTTGCACCGGCCATTCCGTCTAGCTGGAGGGAGCGCTTTTTCCCCAAATGTCCGCCCACTTGGCTCAATCCCTCTTTTCAGGCCTCTGTTCAAGTCTCAGCTCCGCAGCAGCCGCTACTACACTCTTCCCGGAGCAGCCCTCCTTCCACCACGTAACATACTCTTAACGCTTTTTCTTCTCAGTCCTTATCACTTCCTGCACATGATCTGCTTTGGGTTCCTTGTTTCTGGTCTGTCTCCCGTAATCAGAATGTCAGCTTCATAGGAGAAGGAAAATGCTCTTTCTGCACTGCCTTCCCAGTGTCCACAACCTGGCCTGCCTCTGAGGCGGGGCTCGGCCACTCTCTGTGGAGTGAATGAAAGAACACAGGGTGTGAAGAAGTGAGTTTGCCGTGTCCGCTCCAGTTCCACGGGGCCCTGCCACAGAAACGCTGAGGTTTGAGTCACCCTGAGAACACGCGTTCTAAGTGATTGTGTCTCTCTCCTGCTTGGACACTTTCATGACCTCCAAATGCCCTCAAGATGAAGTCCAAAGTCTGACCTCCATTTACAAACTACGTGTGACCTCGATCTGGCGTGCTCATTAACTGTCAGTCGATATTAATGGTTGTTACTGCCTGGCAACCCAGCCCAACAGTTAAGTGAATGGACTGTGAGTTGGACACAACCCGTGTTCCCGTTTGGTTCTTTCTTTATTTGAGAGAGAGAGAGAGAGAGAGACACCGATTTGTTGTTCCACTTATGTATGCATTCGTTGGTTGATTCTTACATGTGCCCTGACTGGGGATTGAACCCACAACCTTGGCTTATCAGGATGTAACCAACTGAGCATCCTGCCAGGGCTGTATTCCAGTTTCAACTGTACTACTTACTTGCTGTGTGACGTTGGGTGGGTGAATGAACCTCTCTGAGTCACATGATCCTGAACTGCTTTGTTTGATCACGCCCCTCCCTTTCTCAAAACCCTTCAGTGTCTCCCCTCAGCACTTACATGTAACAGCCACACTCCTCACCTCAGCCTACAGGCCCTGCAGGGTCTGGTCTCAAACCTCATCTCCAAATGTTTCCTTTCTTCAAGCTTTCCACTCTCCCTCTCCTCAGCCAAGAAACTTCAGTTTTCTCAACCGGTCAAACTTTCTTGCTTCCAAGCCACTGCATGTGCTAGTCCTTCTATTAGGAACACTTTCCCAGCTCTTCATCCGTACTCTGTATCTCAGCTCTGATCTTTCCTCCTCCAGGAAGCCCTCCTTGACCTCCCAGGCCGGGTCAGCTGCCCGCTCTGAGTCATCACTGTCCATGTGTGCATCTGCCTTTCCCACTGGAGCGGGAGCCCCAGGAGGGCAGGGCTGTGGCGTTTCAGTCACAGACAGAAACACTGAGGTCTGATTCACGCTAAGAACAAGGGCCCAGCTGATTGTATCTCTCTCTCTTGCTTAACACACTTTCATGACTCCCCAGTGCCCTCAAGATGAAGTCCAAAGTCTGACCTTCAGCATGTCCCCAACACGGCCCAGCACAGGGCAGGTGCCTGGGGAAGAGCTGCAGAAGGAATGATAATTCAGGGTCCAGGCTAAGTGGGAAGTCTTATACTCAGCTCTCTACACCGCCTCTACTCCGGCCAGGACCTTAGGAAAGTTACCAAACCTCCGTTAGACTTTGGTTTGTGAAATGGTGAAACAGTTCCTACCTCACAGCACTGGCAATCGTATCCAGATCTAACAGTGCGTGTGCAGGAGGCCATATACTAAGCAATTTGTGCATATTAATTCATTTCATCTTCACAGCCACCTTTGCGTGGGGACTGCTTTTTATCCCCATTCGACAGATGCAGAAACCGAGCTGCAGTAACTTGGCCAAAATGACACAGCTGAGAGGCAAAGTTGTGCCTGGAAGCCAGGCTGCCTCCAGAGTCACTGCCCTACAACGCGTTTAGTGAATGCGACCAGAGCTGATGACCCCCATCCGGCCCCACCAGGGGTGGACTGTGGGGCCAGGCCTCCTAGGTCTGGATTCTGTTACTGACTTCGGTAGGCACTAGCTGTGAGACCCGAGGCTGGTCATCCCACCGTTCGGAGCCTCAGTTTCCCCAGGTTTAAAACTGGGATAACAGCATCCACCTCACAGGGTTGTGGTGAGAATTTGATGAGCCACGTAAAGGGCTTGGACCAGTGCCAGACACACAGCAGACTTTCTGACTGCTTGCTCTTGCTAAGTTGGTGGTGAAGGAACTCACCTGCCCGTCGGTCTTCCCTGCGGTCCTCGGACAGCACATAGCGTTGGGCACAGGCGCTGGGGGCCGGTGGCTGTGAGGAGGCGGCCGCGGGGGGCTGCTCGGCCCCTGTACCAGCTCCTGGCCCCGCCACCCCCGGCCCGAGAATGGCAAAAATGGTCTCCTCCTCAGCGGAGAAGGCGTCCTCCGCGGCAGCCCCAGCACCCTGCGTGGAGTGCGGCACGCGGGCCAGCTTCTCCTTGGTGCGGCGCTTGAAGTCGTTCCAGCGCTTCTGCACCTCCTGGCCAGTGCGCTTCCAGCTGGTGATGCCGTTGATCTTGGCCGCGATGCCGTCCCACACACGCCGCCGCTCCGCCACACTCACCCGACGGCTCTGCGCGCCGTAGAGCTGCGGGTAGTGGGCGCGCACCTCCCGGATCAGGATCTGGTTCTCTTCGAAGGAGAAGCGCGGCTTGCGCAGCCGGGTGGTCTCTTCCGCTTCGCCCGCCGCCGCCGCCGAGGCCATGGCGCCCCCCGACGCCGCCGTCCGGCTGCCTGGCGCATGGGGGGCGCCGGCGCTGCGGGCACAGGGCACACTGTGCTGGAGGGGGCTCCGCGTCCTGCGCCGCCAGCCCCACCCCGGCCGCTGCGACACTGGCTCCTAAGTCCCCGGGCGGATGGGGGGCGACGGGCCGTGGGGGACAGTCAAAGTGCCTAATAATGACTGACATCGTTGATTGATCCTCTCGTGCCCGTGCGGGGGGCGCAGAGTGCCGAGCCGAGGAGTAGATGGAAATTGGGGGAGGGTCTGAAGGGGTGCAAGGAAAGGAAGAAAAGCGGAAGAGGGGTGTCTGCAGGAATTAGAGGAGAATGGGGGCACAGAGGAAATGGAAGGCGAATGGGGGTGTCTCGCAGGTCGAAGACGCGTGGGGGTGATGGGGCAAGAGATGCAGAAGGGGAGATGCAGCAAGGCGGGGGAGATGTGGAGCAGAGGAGCGCTCCGGGGGTTCCGGGCCAATCGGACGTCTGTAATACCGCTATGAGACGGGGTCCTCAGAGGGGATGTACGGGCATAATGGTGAGCTGGGGACTCCCAGGCAGTGGAGGAGCTGGGACGGTGAAATATTAGGAATTAGGGTCTGCAGGGATTGCAGGGGCTCTGGGGATTGCCAGAAATTCAGGGAAGCTCTGGGGGAAATGGGGGTCTGGGATTAGGAGAGGACAGGGAGGCCCGGGGGGACTCCTGGAAGAGTGAGGGTCGCGGGGGGTGGGACCAAGTCAGGCCGTGGGTCACTCACCGGCGCCGCCGCAGCCCCCGCCTGCCCGTCGGTCAAGGCTCGGGCTTCTGCGGCCTCTTCCCTCTCCCCCGCCTCTCTCGGTCCCCCCACCTCTGGACCCCGCCTCCCGCGGCCGGGAGAGCCATGGCGCAGGCGCACCTAGGGCCAGTCGGTCCCCAACGCCCTTACCGCCTGGGTTTCATGCCTTCCCCCGGCCTCCGCCAGCGGGCCGCAGCCCCCAGCTGCCATACCAGCGCACGCGCAAAACCCTGTCTCACGCATGCGCGCCCCTCGCATCGAGCCGTGGTACCCAAATCTACTTCCCCGCGCAGGCGTAGCAATCCTTGGAGGAGGCAGGAGAGGTGATGGTTGAGAGTGTTGGGACCAAGCGGCATCCCCGCCTTTCCGACAGCCTTTCCGCTCACCAGTGCGATTATTCTGCCTGTGTCTTTTTCTCTCGGAGAAAGGGGAGGGAGGCGGCGCTGGAGGGATGCACTTCGCTTCATGACAACTGTGTGGCGCGATGGAGGGGGAGCGGGTTGCCGTAGGAAAATCGAGCTGTCGCCCCCTTATGCCCGCCCCTGCACGGGACTGCTTGGGATTTGCCAACCACCGATTACCCGTAGGGGCGGGGCACACTGGGGATATTCCGCCCCAGGCGGGCGCAGTAACTATGGCAACGCGTAAATCTTCCAACCTTGCCTGGGCCCCCCCCCCCCCCGTCCACACCTTTACACGCAAGGCACCGGGAGGGAGATCTGAGTGAGAGCCTCTTGGGTAGGGAGGGTGATCCTGGCGAGGGCATGACTTCGAGCCACTGCGTGGAGGCAGGAATGAATCTAGAACACGGGCTGGGTGAGCTGGGCTAAGAAATTTGTAGTTCACTATCCTGCAAGAATCCTCAAGGTCATTCAACAAAAGGTGCTTCATGTATTCAACCAATATTTATTGAGCACCAACACAGTTCCAGGTGCAGTGAATACGGAACACAAACCTAGGACACAAACCTAGCCCTCATGCAGCTCACTTTTTAATACTTGGGAGGATCAGACAATTAACAAAATAATTAAGGCACATAAGTGAGAAGGTGGTAACTGTGATTAAAAAAAATGGAAGGAAAAGGGGTTGGGGACTATGGTGTGCATGTGTGTAATTTTAAAATAAGGTGGCTATGGCCCTGGCTGCTGTGACTCAGTGAACTGAGGTGGCCTGTAAACCAAAGGGTCGATGTTCGATTCCCAGTGAGGGCACGTGCCTGGGTTGTGGGCCAGGTCCCCTGTAGGGGGTGCATGAGAGGCAACCACACACTGATGTTTTTCTCCCTTTCTCCCTCCTTCCCCCGTCTAAAAATAAATAAAGTAAATCTTTAAAAAAATAAAATAATATGAGGTGGCTACGGGAGACCTCCCAAGAAGGTGACATTTGAGTAGAGAGGTGAAGCCGGTGAGGAAGCAAGCACAACCAGGGGCAGGACTTTGTTGTTTTCCAGGAACATGTAGGAGGCCAGTGGGAACGGAGGGAGTCAGGGGCGGGCAGGATGTGGAGCCAGATGGTGCAGGGTCCTGTGGGTCACTGTGAGGACTTCGGCCTTTACCGGAGACAAGAGCCATGGGAGGACCCTGCACTGGCGAAGGACTCTATTTGATTCTGGTTTTGATAAAATTCCTCTGGGGCCCTGACTTTAGGGAACCAGGCTGGAAGCGGGGTGCCCAGTGAGGAGACCACGACAGTGGTTCAAGTGAACCACTTGATGCTGGCTCCAACCAGGGAGGTAGCCAGGGGGTGGGATTGGATACAGGAAGTGAGAGAAGGACAGAAGTTGAGAGTGAGTCCAGTGTCTTTGGCCTGAGTAACAGGAAGGATGGAGCTGCCAGAAGCAAAGATGGGCAAGGCTGATGGAAGACCAGGAGTTCGAGTTGGCCTAAACTTGAGATGTTCATTAGTCACCCAAGTTCAAAGGGCAGGTAGGCAGTTGGGTATTTGGGTCTGGACTTCAGGGAAGAGGTTCAGTCTTGAGATAGAAATTTAGTTGTCAGTGCATAAATGACACATAAGTCCCTAAGGCTGGAAGAGGTTAACAAGGGAGCAAGTGTATATAGAAAATTAGTCCGGCCCTGGCTGGTGTAGCTCCATGGATTGAGCACCGGCCTGTGAACCAAAAGGTCGCAGGTTCAATTCCCAGTCAGGACACATGCCTGGGTTGTAGGCCAGGTGCCCAGTAGGGGGTGTGTGAGAGGTAACTACACACAGGTGTTTCTCTCCCTCTCTTTCTACCTTCCTTCCCCTGTCTCTAAAGATAAATAAATAAAGTCTTAAAGAAAAAAAAAAGTCCACGCCCTGAGACTGGGGCACTCCATGTAGAAGACTAGGGGCAGCAAAGGAGGGTGGGGAGGAGTTATTGGAACATCGGCGCTGTCTGATGCAGTGGAGGCCAAGCAATGGTACAAATCAAGGAGGAGGGAAGGGTCAGTGATGCCCGACACTGCCTAGAGGCCAAGTCTGATGGAGGCTGAGAACTGACCACTGGAGCTAGCAAGAGAGAAGCCACCAGTAATCTTGAAAAGAGCCATTTTGGTGGTGTGGTGGGGGCAGTAGCTTGACTGGGTGGGTTCAAGAAGGAGTTAGGGCGCCAGTGTAGGTGATGCTTTGTAGCACAGAAACAGGGTGGTGTCTGATGGGGGGATGGGATCTGGATGTTACCTGAGCAGGTCTGCCTGGGGCCAGCCAGTAGTGTCCAGGTCCTTGACTTCATGTAGGAAAGATTTCACAACACGAGTCCAGGTGATCTGGAGATGTTTATCAAAGCTGGGGACAGTGAAACAAGGGGAGGTCTTAAGGTAGAAGAAGCGGCAGGAGAGAGAAAGAGGAAAAGGGGGCCTTGGAGACAGGGTCGGGGTTTGGCCCGGGATGAGCTACCGCTGCCCACTATTTCCCTGGTTGCAAGTCTCGTGGGGACCCTTGGAGCTTAGGAGAAAGGCAGCAGGGATACAAGGCATGAGCGTGCTCTATCGAGAGCACACAGTGGGTCCTTTGTTTTGAGGCTTTTTATCTTTCTTTGGCCACGGAAATCCTAGGGGAGGCTTCAGGGGAGGGTCTTAACAGAATACTCCATTAGCTTTCCAGGTGTGTCCTTCAATATAATTGATTCATCAAAATGTGCATATAGAGGAGTCAGGGGTTATTTTCTGGTTAGTTTTATTTTTAAAGATTTTATTTATTTATTTTTAGAGAGAGGGTAGGTGAGGGAGAAAGAGAGGGAAAGAAACATTAATGTGTGGTTGCCTTTTGTGCACCCCCTACTGAGGACATGGCCCACCACCCAGGCGTGTGCCCTGACTGGGAATCGAACCTGCAACCCTTTGGTTCACAGGCCCAAGCTCAATCCGCTGAGCTACACCAGCCAGGGCTATTTTTAAAGAACATTACTGAAGAGGGACCAGAACCGAGGCGGGTCTGTCCCATTAAGTCTGGAATGTGCAAACCATTTGCTCCTAAGTGTCCCCGTTTAGAGAAGATTCACCTTGTGATTCACTAGCTGGCTGTAAATTGCTCACATTGTTTAGCCTTGTTTAATTATTTTGTCTCAATTTCCCATATTCCACTCGTCAAGGAACTTCACCAGCTGCTTAGTTCCTGCCACATCCACGTGGCTCATTTCAGTTGGCAGATGGAACAGTATGTCGCGTGCCAACGAGAATGACCTCGAAGAGGGGAGATTGGTGCTGCAGAGGAGAAGGGGAGAATTGCCGGAGCCATGTCCTTGAGCAGGCACGGAGGGAGGGGTCCAGGGCCCAAGTGGAGGGCGGTCAGAGGGGCGCAGGGTGTTTAGCCACAGTGAGCAGGAGGAGCTGGCATACGGGCCTGGAGGCAGGCAGGCAGCCAGACGGGGTGTCAGGAGCAGGTGAACTTTCTCTTCTGGTTCCTCATGTCGTCTCAGTAGAGTAGGAAGCCGGGTCAGGGTGAGGGGGCGCTGCTGAGGTTGGAGAGAGGAGAAAGCGGGAAATCGTGAGTCAGGGGCCAGGGAAAGGTAGACACATAGAAAGAACCAATCACTTGAGGTTGTTGGATATGAAATTGAAACGAGATGAGTCGCCGTGGCTGCATGTTGTTCTCCGGCCATATTGTTTTGAGTGGGTGCAGGCACAGACTGGGTGGCAATGACTTTCACCAGGGCTGGATTTGTAGAAGGCCCCACAATGTGCCCCGTGAGGGGACAGGGTCCAACAGTCGGGGCAGCCCCTGCAGGGCCTTATGGGCAATGTTAAGGAGCTCGAATGCTATCCTACAGGCAGTGGATTCTGAGCCAGCAGGCAAGCGTCTGATGTGTGCTTTAGAAAGGTCCCCTGGCCGTGGTGTGGAGGGTGGCTGGGAGGGAGCAAGACTGTTGGCCAGAGTTAAGTAGGGACTCTAGAGTAGGGGCAGGGAAGGGGTGGGAGTAGGGGGATACTGGACCAGGGCAGGAGTGGTGGGAAAGGTAGAAATTTCCTGACCAGGTGGTTCAGTTGGTTGGAGCATTGTCCCGTACACCAGAAGGTTGCAGGTTCAATTCCCTCTCAGGGCCTAGGCTGTGGGTTTGATCGCTGGTCAGGGCTCATATAGGAAGCAACCAGTTGATGTTTTGCTCTCATGTCAATGTTTCTCTCCCTCTTCCTCTCTCTCTGAAATCAATAAATATATCCTCAAGTGAGGATTAAAAAAAAATAGGAAATGATCAGAATACATTATAAGTAGTAAGGAAGTAATGCTTTGAGGAACTTCTGTTTCAGTTGTTTATTCTCAGAAGTTTTTGAAAGACATCACAGGATAGTGGAAATCGCTCCCCTCTGGAGCCAAGCTGTCTGGTCTCAGATTTTCCCACGTGACCTGGGACAGGAGACTTAGCTTCCCTGGGCCTTGGTGCTCCTCTCTGGGACGTGGGGATTCATTAACCCTCATACCTGCCTCATCGGAGTGTTGTGAGTATTAACTGGGTCAATACCCATAAAGTATTTAAACAGTTCCCGGCATGTAATAATTGCTTGGTTATTTTTTAAAGATTTTATTTATTTATTTTTAGAGAGAGGGGAAGAGGAGAGAGGGAGAGAAACATCAATGTGTGGTTGCCTCTTACACGCCCGCAACCCAGGCATGTGCCCTGACTGGGAATCAAACTGGCACCCCTTTGGTTTGCAGCCTGAGCTCAATCTACCGAGCCACACCAGCCAGGGCTGCTTGGTTACTATGACTAAGATTACTCTTTCTGAACTTTGGTTTCCGAGGTGTGTGTGTGTACACCCGTGGTGTGTCAGATCACAATGGGAAATGTCTCATTGTGGGGTGCAAAACAGAGCGTGAAGGGAACTGGACCTGGGAGGGGAGTCCTCAGCTCTGTCCTTTAAAGCTTTCCAAGCACTGAATCAGGCGCACCCAGATTATCCAGGATAATCTCCCCTACTTAATGTCAACTAAGTGCAGTGTATTAACTTTCCTTTTAAATCCTCACCCCAGGAAATGTTTATTGATTTTAGAGAGAGAGGAAAGGAGAGAGAGAGAGACAAAAACATCCATTGGTTGACTCCCGTATGCCCCCGAACAGGGCACCTGGCCCGCAACCTAGGTGTGAGCCCTGACTGGGAATTGAATCCGCAACTTTTTGGTGTACGGGACAACGCTCCAACCGTCTGAGCCACCCGGCCAGGGCAACTGAGTATTTACTGACTTTAATTGCATCTGCCAAATACCTGCATGGTAGCACTGGGATCCGCGTCTGGATAGCTGGGGACTGTAGCCTTGCCATGTGGACACATCAGACCGACCATGGCAACCGCGTGGAGCGTGTTTGATGGCGGTTAGGTGTTAAGGCGGAGAGAAACGTGGAGCAGGTAAGGGAGGTCAGGACTGTGAGAATGGGAAGGCCTGGGAGAGAAGGCGACATTTGACCAAGGAAGAACCGCAGGAAGCGAGGGAGCAAGCCTTGTGGGAATCTGGGGCCAGAGTGCTTGATCCCAGTAGGGGGCAGGGTGTGTGTAAAGGTCCTGAGGCAGGTATATCTTGAAGCATTCTAGGAGCAGGGAGAAGAGAGTTGGAAAAGAGGTCAGGGAGAGCCATGCTGAGAACGTTGTCCTTTACTCTGAGCGAGGCAGGGACCACGAGAGGGCTGTGTGCCGAGGAGGGGCACAAGCTGACCCGTGTTTTAACCGGATCACTTTGGTTGGGGTTGGAGTGGATACTCGGTGGGGTGTCCAACCCACAGCCCCACGGGCTGCATGGGGCCCAGAATAGTCATGAATGCGGCCCAACACAAAATCGTAAATTTACTGAAAACCGGTTTTTTTGTTGTTGTTCATCAGTTTTCGTTAGTGTTTGTATATTTAATGTGTGGCCCAGAGATGCCAAAAGGTTGGACACCCCTGCGAGAGGTCAAGAGCAGAAACAGGGAGCCCGTGAGGAGGTGACTGCATAGTCCTGGTGAGAGCGGGCAGTGGGGAACAGGCGGTGGTGGAGCACCCGGAATGGGGTGGTCAGGGTCTGGGTGTATTCGGAGGGTAGAGCCGACAGGATTTCCTGATGAGTGTGTGATTTCCCTTTTGGACATGATGAGACAACCCAGCGGGTATTTCTTAGGCAGTTGTACAGGATGAGAGTGGAGTCTGGGAGAAAGGTTTGCATTTGGCAGAATGCCTACAGGAGGAGGGAGGCAGGGAGGGAGGAAGGAAAAGAAAGAAAGAGTAAAAGAAGGGAGAAGGGAGAGAAGGAAGGAGATGAAAGGGACAGATTGAAAGACACATAAAGAGAGCAACAGCTCTGGCTGGTGTAGCTCCGTGGATTGAGCACCGGCCTGTGAACCAAAAGGTCGCAGGTTCAATTCCCAGTCAGGGCACATGCCTGGGTTGTAGGCCAGGCCCCAGTAGGGACTGTGCTAGAGGCAACCACACATGGATGTTTCTCTCTCTCCTTCCTTTTCCTTCCTCTAAAAATAAATAAATAAAAGCTTTTTTAAAAAAAGAGAGAAACAGAAAGCTGAACCTAAAAGTGATCTCTCAACATGCTCAATACAGATTAAAAACAAAGAGACTTTAGTTAACGGAGCTACCTTTTTCCCTCGATTGTGTAAAATTTTCCGGAATGGCCCAGATTCTGCTCAACACTGGAAATCAGCTTTAACCTATGGTTGCGACACACCAGGCCCCTTGAACCCCGGCAGGTGCACAAATTCAGTTTCTGAGACCCACCAGACGGTAGACACTGAGACCACAGCGGGAGGTGCGGTTCAAGAATTCAGGGCGCAGTGCTTGCTCTGTGGGGTTCTAGGGTGATCTTTAATGGATCTAGTTTTTCTTTCCCAGTTCTAAGAGGGGGCAGAACTGCCCCCCCCCCCGGATCCCCAGGTGATGCTGCAGGGAGGCGGGAGGGGGTCACTCTGAAGCATTTGCTATCTCTTAATATGGACCATCCTCTGTTCGCCTCTGTTCTGTTCCAGAATGCACAGAGTGGGCTCACCGGGCGCCTGAGCAGCGTCAGTGGTTGCCCTCCAGGCCTGTTCTGCCGCTAGTCGGCCTGCTCGGAGCCCAGGAGGCTGCCCCGCCCCCCCCCCCCCCCCCCCCCCCCCCCGCTCCCTGGTCTCTGGTTCCCCCCCCCCAGGGACCCGCAGGGGGTGGGGGAGGTGCTGGAGTTCGAGTAGCCCTCCCACAACCTGTCTCAACACACTCACCACTCACACCCGCACAGCTGCATCCACAAACCTCTGCCCAGGCTTCCTAGCCTCGGCCTTCTCATTTGGCGGCAGATCTGACTCCGGCCCAGATGGCCCCTCAGCCCAGACTCCTGTGGCGCCAGCAACCTCCCGGATGCCCAGCCCATTCATTCCGAGGGCTGCCATAACAACAGCACAAACTGGGTGGCTTAGAACAACAGAATCGCTGCCCCTGGTCTAGTAGGTCAGTTGCTTGGAGCATCATACTTTTATGCCAAAAGGTTGCGGGTTCGATCCCCGGTCAGGGACTGTAAGAAGGCAACCAATTGATGTCTCTTTCTTTCTCTGTCCCCACTCTCTAAAATCAGTAAACATGTCCTCAGGTGAGGATCCTTTAAAAAAGGAAAAACAGAACTGCATTCTCTCACACATTCTCTTCTGGAGGCAGAAATCCGAAATCCGGTTGTAAATCCGGGTGTAGGCGGCGCAGTACTCCCTCGGAAGTCTCTCCGGGAGGACCCTTCCTGCCTCTTCAGCTTCCGCCACCCGGGCCTTCCTGGGCTTGCGGCCGCATCACTCCAATCTCAGCCTTAACTAATGACATCTAACTAATGCCATCTCCAAATGACACCAGGCTCTGAAGCACTGAGGGAGAGGACCTCGACATATCCTTTCGAGGAGGACAGCATTCAATCCATAACACCCACAGGGCACCTCACCTCACCATGCACTAATGGACCCCATGTCCCCAATGGGGACCTTGGCCAGACACCTGGTTGTCGCCTAGGCGCCTCCCTTCCTCTGGGTGTCCAGGGGAGCTGTGGCTCCGTGAGGGTCTGGGCTGAGTGGGGGACTAGGTGGAGTCACGAGAAGGTTGCAGGGACAGAGCGGGTAGCAGAGGTGTATGGAGCAGGGCAGGTGCAAGGTTAAGGTCAGGGTGCATGATGGCCTCACCCCTGTAGCGTCTTCAACTCCTGCCTGCCACTCTGCCACTTACCTATCTGTCAAACAAATGGCTTAATTCATTTTAAAAGAAAAACAAACGAACCCAAAACCCTGTGATTACAAATTGTTTGTCTCTGGTCCTCTCCTCCGAACCCTGCACCTGGGTGTCCGGCAGCCTCCCAGTCTTCACGTCCTGGCATCTCCTACTCTCACTTCTCCAGGTCTCAAGTACACCTCTCCACCCATCCTAACTCCTGCTTCCTAACTCCTGCAAGTAGCGAGGAGACTGGTTGCTTTCCCTAACTGCCGCACACACTTCGGTCCCTTTATTAAACTAGCGAGCTCCCCTCTGTCACCCCATTTGAGAGGCCATCAGTGTCCTGCCTGATGCAGGGCCCAGCTGCCCGCTTCCTCCGGGGCACCCCCATGCAGGGCCCTACACCACCGCTGCACACCGAAGTTCTGGGGGTTAAGGTGTCCCTTTTTTCTATTGTTTGGCTTAACTTGGGGGTCTCTGTCATGGGCAGAGCTGCGTTTTTGGAAAAGGACCTGTGAGCAGAGTCCTCACTGGGTTTTTGGTTCACGGTGTAACTAGTGTAAGTTCGAGGGGGCAGTCCAGGGTGGGTTTCCGAGGCTGAGAGTACTCAGTAAGCGTCCCAAGCTCACCATGGTCTGCACCGGTCTCGCTGCCCACCCCACTGGCTTCTGCGGTCTTACCTCTTGCTCAGCTGGCCTCTGGCTTGTTCTGCAGACACAGCAGCTTCAGTTCCATCTCAGGGCCTTTGCACTTGCTGTCCTCTCTGCCTGGAATGCCCTTCCCCCAGATACTCTTTGCTTCCCTCATTTCATTTGGACCCTGCTCAAATGTCACTTCCACAGAGAGAGAGCCCTTCTCTGAGCACTGTGTGTGTGTGACAGCCTCCCCTCCACTCTCCACCCCTGTACCTGCCTTCTTTTCCTTCCTAACCCTTAGTACCTTCTCCCAACATGAGGTATTTATTATTATTATTATTATTTATTTTTAGAGAGAGGGGAAGAGAGGGAGAGAAACATCAACGTGACAGAGAAACATCAATTGGTTGCCTCCCCTATGCATCCCCACTGGGGACCACACCCACAACCCTGGTGTGTGCCCACACATGCCCCCACCAGGACTTGAACCCACGACCTTTTGGTTTGTGGGACGCCACCCAACCAATGAAACCACATCGGCCAGGGTTGCTAGGTATTTACTGATTGTCAGCATTCCCCCTTCCCCACTAGAAATGTCGGGGTGTTGCCTGTTTTGCTCGCTGCTGGGCACGCCAATGTCCAGGCTGGTGCCAGTCACAAAGCAGGTGCTCAGTAAATATTTGTGGAACAATGGAATGAAAGAAGCCCTGATATTATATGCTACATTTTGTGCACATATGCATTTCCTTTGGGTGGAGACCATACTTTTTATCACCTCCCCAACAGGGTTTTAAGAACTACCGAAGTTGGTCCTGGACCACCTGGGGCTTAGCAGGGTGGGAGACCAACCCCCTGGAAGGAGCCAGAAGAACAGGGAGGAGCCCTCTGGGCTGAAGGTGGACGCTGAGACAGGGGGACCACTCCGCGGGGGACCTGTGTCGGGGGTTGTATGGTGGGGGGCTCATCCTCAGAGGAACCCAGGGTCCCCCTTCCTCCGCCTCCCACTTCCCATGTGTCTGGGTAAGTGCCAGTCCTCCGCCCCCACCCCCCACGCCCCGCCCTGCCCCCAGCAAGGGCTGGGCTGAGGGCGGTTGGGCAAGGGGAGAAGACACAAACAGACATAGCGATTTCAAAGATAACCAGAAAAGTTCTTTATTTACCAGAGAGACGTGGGACCCAGCCCTGAGCCAAAACCAACCAAAAATCTGACTGGGGCTCTTTTTCGCCCCTTAAAAAAAATAAAATAAAAGCTAGGCAGCTGCCATTCCCATCCGGGCACCGAAACCCCTTTCCGGTCGGAGTTTTGTTGGCTTCACTGTTGGAGGATGAAAAACACAAAAACGGGAGCAAACGACGACCTTGCAGCAAACTCTCGTGCTTGGGTGGGGTGGGTGGGAGGGGGCGGAGAGCCGCCCTCTTGCTGCGCGAAAGGACCACCGGTGATCTGCGATGGGGGGCCGGAGCGCGGCAGAAGGAATGGGCAGGGAACACAACCCGGGGAGGTGGAGGGTCTCCGCCCTGCGGAGACAGGGCGCCCTGCAGGGTGTCCGCTCCCTCCCCCAGCTCCTGCGGGAAGGGAAGGAACCACCCGTGTGGCTCACGGTGAAACTGTGGCCCGCAGGTGGCTGAAGAGGGTGGGCAAGGCTGGTCTCCGGTCGCAGTCACATCTCGAAGTTTTGCGCGGGAGGGCCAAGCCAGTCTTGTTCACCCTTTGCCAGTTCCAAGGCTGGCCTGGGAGAGTACAGCTGGCTTCTGTGGGCCCCAGGCTCCAAGAATTCCACAAGGAAGGAGCCCAGGGGCAGGGATGTCAAAGGGCTGGTGTCCCCAGCAGGCCCCGGAAAGGGCCAAAGACCCATGAACTGTGGTTCAGGAGCCACAGGGCCCTGTGGCCTGAGGGGCGGGGTTCCTGCGCCACCAAGAATCCACAGATGCTTGCAGAGCACGGAAGGCTGAGAGGTCCCAGGGGCCAGGCTGGCCTGACTCCCCTGCAGCCACCACGGGTTCAGGGTCCATCAGGGCTGGAGTTCTGGGGACCAGAAGTCCAAAGAGCCGGGTGAGTCGGGGGAAGGCCTGGGAACTTAGTAGGGACTGAACCAGGAGGGTTAGGGGCGCGGGGAGGCACCTCAGGGTCCTCAGCGCTTGACCTTGCGGCCCGCCGAGTTTCGCCCACTGCGGCGGTAGAGAGACTGGTGGCCACCATTGAGCGGGCAGTACTTGAGGGTGTGGGCCTGGCCACCGGTGGCCCCGCACAGGGGACACACGTAGTGCCGCAGGATGGGGCACACCACCACGCCCTCCGGGGTCTTCAGCTGGTGCGAGGAGTAGACGTGGCGAGACTCTCCGTTGTGCTTGCAGAAGTTGCACAAGGGGCCCGGGCCCCCGCTGGCCCCCAACTCTCCCAGCCCGGGGTCCTGCCCCAGCTGGGGCTCGAGTCTCGACTCCCCAATACCTTGGGTCTCTGGCCTTTGCCCCCGATTCTGGATCAGTGCCAACACCACCTGGCTCAGGTTGAAGTAGTCCTTCCACATGTCGAAGGGTGGCAGCTGCATGGCACCCAGGTGGGGATGGTGCTGGGCTGCAGAGAGGCCAGGGCTGGGCGCCAGTGGCAGGAGCAGCCGTTGGTTTTCTGGAGCAGAAACTGCACCCCTTTTATACTCCCAAAAAGACCCTTCTAAGCAAAGGTGGAGCTTAGGATTTAAAGGGCCCACTCCCCGCCCACAAGACCCATCCGACTTCAGTGGCTCACCAAGATCGGGAATGAGGCCGCTCCCTGTGTCTCTAGCCCTTGTTCAGCCTCTAAGCCGCTCTGTGACCGCTGGAAAGGCCCTTCCCCTCCCTGGGCCTCAGTTCCTCTATCCAGTCAGTAAAGCAAATGTCCCTTGCCCTTCTCCTCCCTTATTCCAAGGTGGGGTCCTGCTCCCTCCATACACTCCAGAGCCATTCGTAGTAATAATAACAGCTCGACTGTAGCCCGACACTATGTTGCACAGTTACCTACGGGATCTGATTTAACCCTCACAAAAATGCATGTGGGAGACGCGGTTATGATCCTGTTTTGTGGACAAACATTTGAAGCTGAGAGAGGAAAATTCATTGGCCTGGAGACTCAGCCAGAGATGGGGCTCTAACCCAGGTTTATGGGACTCTAAAGAATGTTCCCCTTCCTTTCTTAAATTAAAACCTAATGGCCCTGGCTGGGCAGCTCAGCTGGTTAGAGCATCATCCTGAGACGCCAAGGTTGCTGGTTCGATCCCCAGTCACGGATCGAATCAACCATTCAATGCATAAATAAGGGAACAATGAATTGATATTTTTTTCTCTCCCCCTTCCATTCTCTCTCTAAAAAAATCAATAAATTAAAAACTAATTTCTTATGTCCAGAACTAGGAGCCACTTATTCAACAAATATTTATTGAGGGCACACCACAGTGTTCAGTGCTTTATAAACGTGATCTATAAACGTGACTAGAACCTCATAACCACTCAAGGAGGCGGGCACGATCATTTCCAATTCACAGAGAAGGCTCTGAGCCTCAGAGAAGTTACGGAATGTACTCAAGGTCACATGGGAGGGACATGAAAGAGCTGGGACTCGCACCAGGCCTGGGGCCAGAAACCCTGGGAAGTGACCTTAGCAGCAGCAGGGGACCTTGGCTGGCGTGGTCTCGCTGAGAAAGCCCCGTCTCAGCCCTGTGCGTTGTTCCAACCTTTCCTTACCCTCAGGACCAAGCAAAAGCCTTACTTCGGGCCATGTCACTTCAAGGAAGTTTTCCTCCACTGGTGATCTCCGGTGGTCACCTTGGCCTCCCAACACAGTCACCGAGGCGCCCGGTGTCAGGCCCCAGAAACTCGGCCGTCACCACGGCCACCTTGTGCCTGTTTCATGGGGGAGCAGCTGGTCCTGGGAAGAGCCAGCGAGTGAGAAGACAGTAGCTCGTAGACCCCTGGTCACCACAGATGGGGCGCTCTGATGGAGGCTGGCCTGGCGGGGGTGACCAGGAAGCTGAGACCACAGAGAAGAACCTTCCATGAAGAGGAACACCAGATATGGAGGCCTGAAGTTTGGGGACAGCAGCGGGGTTGGGTGGCCAGAACGGAGCGAGGGTCCCCAGACGAGGCTAGGCTGGTGTGCAGGGGCCGAGTGCCCGGAGACTGCGGATCTCTCTCTGGGGGTGTTTTGGAGATGGTGGGGACATCTGGGTTTCTCTCAGTGATTGGAGGTGTGACTGGCTTTAGTGGACAGGGGACAGGGATGCCAGATATGTCCACAGGCCACAGGAGCAAGATCTGTCCCCAGCCCCACTTAACTTTCCAGTGTCCCACTGGACACCCGAGTAGGGAGGAAAACCCGTTCGTGACGAGCTGAGGCTACAACTTTGCTGTGTTTTACGTATAAACACGGAGTGCTCTTGCAGTATCGTAAGATGCACAGACCTTTCCCGGAATTCAGCGAACTGACCCTGGTGGCCTGCCTGTTCTCAGTCTTGCTGGGAATTTCACCCAGGGTTACTCACTATTTCCAGAAGCCACGTCCCTGCAGGCGATGCTGGTTGCGGTCATTGTCCGAGCAACACAGTGTGCTCCTACCTCATTCCTGGTGAGTCTCCGCACAGCTGATAGTAGCTGCCCGACAAGACTGTTAGAGCAGTCGTGCCTGCGCATTTCTACGCAAAAATAGGTGACTGATTTATTATATATTCCCCCATTGTAATTAGTTCAGTTAGGACATGACATAAAATTTTTAAAAGATTTTATTTATTTATTTTTTTAAATGCCCAAATACCAGCTGTTCTTTTCACTCTTTTTAAAAAAATATTTTATTTATTTATTTTTAGAGAGGGGAAGGGAGGGAGAAGGAGAGAGAGAGAAACATCAATGTGTGGTTGCGTCTCATGTGGTCTCCACTGGGGACCTGGCCTGCAACCCAGGCATGTGCCCTGACTGGGAATCAAACCTGCGATGCTTTGGTTCGCAGCTCAAGCTCAATCCACTGAGCTATGCCAGCCAGGGCTTTAAAAGATTTTATTTTAAAAAATATTTTATTTATTTATTTTTAGAGAGGGGGAAGGGAAGGAGAAAGAGAGGGACAGAAACATCAGTGTGTGGTTACCTCTCGTGCGCCCCCTACTGGGGACCTGGCCTGCAACCCAGGCACGTGCCCTGACTGGGGATGGAACCCATGAACCTTTGGTTCTCAGGCTGGTGCTCAATCCACTGAGCCACACCAGCCAGGGCATATTTATTTATTTTTAGAGAGAGGGAGAAAGGGAGGGAGAGATACATCAATGTGAGAGAGAAACATTGACCAGTTGCCTCTTGTGCGCCCCAGAGCAGGGACCTGGTCCGCAACCCGGGCATGCGCCCTGACCGAGAATCAAGCCAGAGATTTTTCTGTTTGCAGGATGACGCCCAACCCACTGAGCCGCCCCAGCCAGGGCAGGACAAGATACAAATTTTTGAAAGTAAAATTTGTGTTGGTAGGCCACATTATGTAGGAGTTTGATTTCAGAATCCTAGAGGGGCATTTCAAAACGTTGTATAAAGTGGGTGTCAGGTCTCACACTGTTAAGAACCAGTGAGGTAGGCCAAGCTCAGCCTGTTGGCTTTTGCCTTCAGAGAAATAGGGAGCCCCTGAAGGGTGGGCGTGGGGAAGGGACGTGAGAAAAAATGTGTTTCAGGATGCTCCTCTGGTTGCCTCTTATTGAAGAGAGGCAGCGGGGCTGTCCCCATCAACTCACACTGTGGCCGTGTGGTCAGGGGCCGAAGTCTGAACACAGTGTTGAGAACTCCCTGGTGGTAGGCACTATGTCCGTCATGCCTCAGAACGAGCTTAATAAAATGCTTCTTAAGTGAGTTGTGTGGTCTCTGTGGACGGGCTTGTGGTTGGGAGATGACAAGGGAGGAGTTTGGGGACGTCACAGGAAAGGTCTTCTTGTGATGTCATTTCCCAGCTTTCTGCAATTTCCTTTTCAAGTTATGATTTAGATAACGCTTGTTTGATGTCTGTCCTCACAGGTAATCTGTGAGCCTGGAAGATCAGGGACAGGGCTGTCTGGGTCACCGATGTGTCCGCAGCACCACCCAGCTCAGGGCTTGGCAGAGGGCAGAGCAGGGCATGTTAGAAGGATGAATGAATGGGTGGAGGTGACCTGATGCTTCAGGCCATGTTATATTTCCTTGCTCTAAGTGCCTACAAACTAGCCCTGGGGGTTGTGGCTCAGTGGATTGAGGGCTGGCTTGGGAGCCAAAGGTTCACTGGTTCGAATCCTGGTCAGGGCATAAGCCTGGGTTGCAGGCCTGGTTCCTAGTTGGGGGCATGCAAGAGGCAACCAATGGACATCTCTAGAAACTCACACCGATGTTTCTCTTCCTTTCTTTCTCTCTCCTTTCCCCTCTCTCTAAAAATAAATCTTTAAAATAAACACCCACAGACTAATGATACATCCTTCACATGGGCCTATGTCTTTAGCACTTACAGTGTCCAGCACTGCTCACCGCTCACTCTAATGATCCTCCTTTGAGAGGCCCACCGACCTTCAGGCTGGGCCAGCCAAGTTCTGTGGGCCACTGCACCCGAGCCCTGTCCACTCCGAGTCATCGCTGACTAGGGAAGGGTTTCTCTCTGCCTCTGGGCTGTGTCGTCGAGGGCAAAGCCAAGGTGGTTCCTACAAGGCCCTTCACGCACCTCGTGCCGTTGAAGCCTCATTCCCTCCTTGAGTTAAGTGCATTATTATTATTTCTGATTTGCAAGGGTGGCACCTGATGCTCAGAGAGGCGAGGGGACCCGTCTACGGTCACACAGCTGGCAGCCAGCAGAGCCCTTAACTACTGCTCACCGAGGTGCCGCCTCACCGAGGACTTGTCAGCGGAGTGAGTGAATAAATGAAGGCACACGAGAGCTCCACAGGACCTTCAGATCGCTGGTCCAACGCACCCACTTTCTGATGTCACGGAGGCCTATGGTGGGAAGGACCCAAGCTTCAGTCTCTGAAAGCCACGGTTCCTGGCCAAGGTCCCAGACTCGTGTGTGGACCGAGCCCTTTCTGAAAACCTGTAACTAAAAGCACTCTCACAGCTGTACGGCCGGCTGTGAGGTTTGCAGCCTGCCTGCCTCCCTGAAGAGGCCAGTCAGGCCTCTCCGGCATCACACTGGGGTCCCTGGGTTGGGCAGTGGGGCGACTGGAGCACAAAAATACCCCCACAGTTTGGGGGATGGGCAGCATCGTGAGTCAAAGCTCAGTGATCGGCCCCAGGTTCAAGCCTGGCTCCGCCACCTGCTCGCCAGGAGCTGTGGGCTTTATGACTTACCCTCTGCTGGCCTCAGTTTCCTCATCTATCAAGAGGGGACGATGCGAGCCCCTGCCCTGGGGCACGGACTCGAGGGCGGCCATAAACAACACAGAGCCCGCCCCATGGGGTGTGCTCATTAAGCATTAGCTCTAGTAATGAAGGCACAATTGAGGCAAGAATCCTAAGGGCACTCTCCTCTGAGCCAGCACATGCTCAAGCAGGCCCTCCCTGTCCTCTCCTTAAAACCTCCCCCAGACCCTGTGAAGTGCAGTCTGTTAATAGTCCCATTTTACAGATGAGCCACAGGAGGCCCAGAGAGGCCGAGGAGCTTGTCCAAGGTTATACGGACAGGGAGGGGTAGGCCGGCGCGAGCCCAGGGCTGTCTGGCCCAGACGCAGGACACCCTCTGTCCTTCATGAGATCCTGCAGAAGCGCCGACAGAAAGCAAAGCAGGGGCTTGCAGACGGCCTTGCCGGGTGTAGGGGCGCAATGAGGCGGGGAGTCAGGAAGGGTGGGATGCATGAGCCACCCAGATCTTCACAGGAAGAACAGATGGGACCTGTTGGCCATCCATGGGCAGGGGTGTGTTTTTATTAAATCCTCACCCGAGGATATTTTTTACATTGCTTTTAGAGAGAAAGGGAGAGAGAGAAAAGCGTCCATGTGAGAGAGGGTTGCCTCCTGTACGTGCCCAGACTGGGGGTCATAGGCGCCCGGACCGAGGATGGAACCTGCCACCCAGGCATGTGCCCTGACCGGAATCAAACCTGAAACCCTTCGGGTGTCAGGACGATGCTCCAACCAACTGAGCCACGCCAGCCAGGGCCATCCTTGGAAATTTTTTTTTTTTTTTTTGTCCTCACCCAAGGACATCCCCCCACCCCGACCCACCCCCCACTGCTTTGAGAGAGAGAGGAAGGGAGAGAGGAAGAGAGAGAGGAACTGTGACTGGAGAAGGGAGCGTCGCTGGTTGCCTTCCCTGCACGCACCCGCGCTGGGCCCAGGGGTCGCAGGCCCTGCCCGGATCCGAGTTGGAGCCTGAAACCTAGGTGTGTGTGCTGAATGGGACCCGGAAACTTTCAGTTACGGGGCGACGCTCCAACACAGCCAAACCGGCCAGAGGCATGGACGTTCTCGAAGGCAGAAGAGAAGGGGTCCGCCATGTGGAAGGACAAGGTTCCTGGGGGCAGGAGCCAAAACAAGCATGGGGGTCTCTGTGTTAAGTGCTTTCCACAGTCATAGCTGAGACTTTCGGCTCTGGAGGCAGGAGTCCCTGCGTGAGGACCTGGGGACCCAGTGCCGCTCTGCAGCTGTGGCATCGGCTGGATGTGTGAGAATGGCGAAGGAGAGGTGAGGCTTCTGAGGTCCCGGAACTCCCCTTAACCATCACACCTGTGTCCGGAGACTTAGGTTCTGTTGCTTGCCAGCCTTTTTTTTTCCCCCCACTGCATTATTTCTCTTTCTCCCAATTGTTTTTTCCTAGGGCTCTATTAATGAAGCCAGGGCTGTGCTTCTCCTCCCCCTCCCCCATGGTGTTTTATTGGGTCAGTAATTGAAAGACGTCCCTGTTCAGACGACCTTTCAAGGTGTGTTTGCTGCAGTGCACTAAGGGAGAGTCAAAGGTGATACTGATGAGAAATCCATCAGCCTGGGGTGTTTACTTGATCACCACCTCTGCTCCCAAGGCAGGGCAGGGCCAGACCACTGTCTGCCAGCCAGACTCCATCGCTGCCTTGTTTACTCGTGAATTTCCCCCGGAGCCTGGTGTCTGGCAGGAAACGCCTCTTGGAGGTCCTTGAGAGGAGTGGGAAGGGGCAGGAGGGGAGAAATCTTGAGCAAGAAGGGGAGAGAAACATACAGAGGTGGCAAGGACTCCCAGAGGGGCTGAGGGACACACGGGTGCAGAGACCAGGACAGGGGAGGTGAAGACCAGGGGAGAGAGAGGCCACGCCCCCTCCCCAGACCAAGGAGTTCAAGATCATTGTCCTTGCGGTCTCACCCTACCGGGTACTGGCAATCTCATCAAGCCCTCCCGACAACCCTGTCAAGGGGACTTCTGATATCCCTATTTTACAGAACAGAAAACTGGGGCCCAGAGAGGTGACATCTGTCATTGATGTCACCCGGTTAGCCTGGATTCAGATTCAGGTCTGCAGAGAGAAAAAAAAAGGGACACACATTTACAGGGTGGAAGGAGCCAGGTTCTAGGAGAGGGGGCCGAAACAGAAGACAGAAAACGAGAACAATGCTAAGTGAGATACTTAGCACGGTGGCTGGGAGCATGGCTGTGGCAGCCAGAGCACCTGGGCACAGTCTCGGCACTGCCACTGGCAGCTGTGTGGCTTTGAGCAAGTGATGTCACCTCTCGGGGCTTCTGTTTTACTCCTTTTCACAAAAAGAGAGAACATTGCAGACTCCCTGCTATGGGGCTGTTTTGGGATGACACATGACAGCTGACGACACAGGTGGGGTCATTAGAATAGGTACATAGTGAGTTTTAGCCGGTATTTTTAATTTTATTCCCTCACCGAAGATTTTCTGAAGGGTGCTAGTCAGAGGGATGGAGACTGTGGGACACAGAGATGGAAGAATATTTGCTCATTCATTCAACATATACTTACTGGATACCTAACATGTTTGGCACTGTTCTAGGTGCTGAAGATACAGTAATGCACGAAACATAAAAAAGTCACTGCTCTTGTGGAGCTGGAATTTTAGACAAATAGCAGATAAAATAAGCAGAGTACAATATAGCAGGTAGGGCTGTTTGCTGTGGAGAAAAAAATAAAGGAGGTACGGAGTTAGAGAGTGGTCAGGGAAGGCTTCTTGGAGGAGGTGGCATTTCAGAAGTCTTTAAGGTGATAAGAGAGGGAGCCTTGTAGATATGTGGGAGGAGAGTGTCCCCGACAGAGGCAATAGCCAGTGCAAAGGCCCTAGGGTCAGAGTGAGACTGGCGTGTGGAGAAAACACTGGATAGAGTGGAAGGGAGAGTGGGAGGAGGTGAGATATAACGCAGGACCCTGTGGGCCACTATACAGCCTTTAAATACTACGGAGCAGAATGAGATTTCCAGAATGTACATCAGAGTGTGGCAGAAGTGCTCCTGGCTCTCAGGGAGCAAACATTTTAGTTGGGAGTGGGGTGGGGGAGGAAGACAACAGACTAGTAAATTAACAAATAGTTATGAGGTTCAGAATGTGAGCCCCGAGTAGGTAGGGGCTCATGTCTTTGCCCAGAACAGCACATGGCAATACTCTCAATGAAGACATACTGAACGGCCCTGGCTGGTGTGGCTCAGTGGATTGAGTGCCAGCCTAAGAACCAAAGGGTCATCAGTTCGATTCCCAGTCAGGACACATGCTTGGGTTGTGGGCCAGGTCCCCAGTAGGGGGCGCTTGAGAGGGATCCACACACTGATGTTTCAACCCCTGTCCCTTCTCTCTGAAAATAAATAAATAAATAAAATATTTTTTAAAAAGGACACATTGAAATGAATGAATTAATAGTGTTAAGTGCTGTGAAGACTGTAAAAACAGGGTATTACCTAAAGAGGCTCCAGAGAGGGGTGAGGTGAGGGGTGTGGCTATTTCAGGTAGGCTGTTAGAGAACACCTCTATGGTTAGAGATGTTCTGAGTTGGAAAGAAGGGTAACAGCAAATGCCAAAGGTCCCTGAGGCAAGACCAAATTTGGCGTGTTTGATGAGCAGAGAGAAAGCCCGGTGTGGGAGCTGGGATAAGGAGTGCAAGTGAGACTGAGCCCTGGTCCTCCCGAGTTCAGGCCAGAGACTTTGCAGAGCACGTGGTGCCTGGATTTGACAAGGGAAGGCATGGGCGGGGTGTGTCTTAAGCAGAGAGTGATGTGACCCGAGATCCCTTGCTGTAGAGACCCCTTTTTGTCTCTCTCCTTATTTGTGCCTCTCTCACCTTTTTGGGGGCCCACTGCAGAATCTGATGAAAGCTGTCCAAACACATGCCATTTCCTGGGCGATTTCATGGGGTTCACTGGACACTCAAGTTCAGCTGTCTATGCCATGCCCCTCAGGCAGGTAAACTGAGGCACCTAGTTGCAATGACTAGCACCTGCAGAGCACTTAGTCTGTGACAGGCTCTGTTTTAAGAGATTTATTTTTTTCTAAAGGGTTTACTCATTTATTTTTAGAAAGAGGGGAAGGGAGGGAGAAAGAGAGGGAGAGAAACATTGATTGGATGCTTCTCGCACGCCCCCAACCGGAAACCTGGCTGGAAATCCAGGCTTTCTGTCTGAAGGACACCCGCCCAACCCCCTGAGCCACACCAGTGAGGGCTGTTCTGAGTGCTTTATAATTAGGTAACTCAGTCCTCGTAGGGCCCTAAAGAGGAAGGAACTTGATGATCCCCATTATGCAGATGGCAAATGAGATTTGGACAGGATCACTGCCTTTCCCAGGACCACATAGGTAGCCAGTGACAAAGGAGGGGTAACACCCTGGAGTCCCTGCTCTTACCCTTAGGCCAGACTCTCTTCAAGTTAATCTTGATCTCAGGGGTCACTGACCCCGTACAGTTCATCCTAGGTCTTCCCAGGGGTCTCAGGCCCAGAGGTTGGTTGAACAAAAAGCAGAGGCTGTCACTGTTGGTTTAGGTGAGGACCCCAGTCTTGGGGGTGGATTTGGTTGGGGGGTCCCACAGCTGGCAAAGTGGGCGTGGGGAGAGGGTCATTCAGTCAGCGAATGCATCTGTGTATTTGTTGCTTGTTACCTTGTGTCTGTTTCTGGGGTTCGTGGGAGTATTTGAGGCTCAGCCAATCAGCACATGGGCTGGGGAAGGAGGGCGCATGACTAACTCTCAGCTTACATCTCACCAGCTACGAATGAATTTGGGCAAGTTACTTACCGTCTCTGTGCCTCTATTTCCTTGTCTGTGTAATTGAGATAATCAGTTTCTACCTCGCGGGGCCTTTTGAGGATTCAAGGAGATAGTGCGTGTCAAGTGCCAGGCTTAGAGCCCAGCCTCTGGTGGGGGGCTCATCGCGATCGGCCTATTCGATTAGGTGTGTCATTCCACAGTGTGTCCTGGCTGATACTACTTCTGCTTCACTGTGGGTTATTATGTTTGCCATTCATTTTTCCCTGAGAGTAGTGGGAGGAGTCGCCTCGATACTTTCTGGATCTTCCGCTTCCAAGACTAGTTACAAGATTACCCCTGGGCATACTCTCTCCAATCCCTGTGTGACCCAGCTTTCTTTCTCCGACCTCCTTGAGAAACCCGCCGGGTGTGAAACAGGGCCCGCTCCCCAACCCTCCAATCCCAGGGGTAAAGAGCGTCAGCTACCCTCCCTCAGGACCTGAGGGCTGCGTTCCTTAGCCACGCCCACAGCACTACACCACGCCCCGCCTCAGTTCTCCAATCACAGCCATAAAGCCACACCTCTGTCAGTTTCAGGTCTGGGTCGGTCTAGAGAACGCCACGCCTCCTGCCCATTCCACTCTAGCCACGCCTTCTCCCACCCGGTTTCGCACCGCCCACTGCCTTTGCGAGTCTAGCACCCCATCTCGCTGCGTCAAGGCCCTATGCTTTGAGTAGTCACTATTGTGGGGAGGGCTTTGCCACTGGAAAGGTCTGGCCAAGGGAAGCTGGCGAAGTACAGCCTGCGCTGGGGCAACTTGAATCTCTGGGCCTGGGGAGGGGGTTAGGCAGAGGCTATAAAGGTCATGGACCCACCCACTTTGTCTATAAGTGTCTGTCTTTCAGAAAAATCTCCAGAGTAAAAAAAAAAATCTCTTCTGGTGGGGAGAAAAGAGCCACAGGAACCTGGTGATATTAGGGTACCCCTCAGCAAAGGCCACTTGTCTGCCAGCTTCATCCTCAACGTTCTGCCCAATCTCTGGGCTCTGTAGCAAGAATGGAAAGGGTTATGGTTGCTTTTTTTTTCCTTTTTCTTTTAAGGAATGGTCAAAATTGTATGCTCCCTCTATTTCCTCTAAGATACAAACATTAAAAATGAAAAAAAAGAATGAAAAGGAAGAGAAAAATGACACTTCATCTACTAAAACTGACAAATGGACTACATAAAAATATCACTCAGAAGGACCTAGAGTACAGGTGAGCCCTCACTAAGTAAAGAGAGAGGGGAAGGGTGGCTCAGGTGAGAGTGAGGAGGTGGCTTCTGAGACTCACCTCCAGCCCCTTCCAGGATTTCTTTCCCCTCCCCTCCCCTCCGCTCCTTCCCTTTCCCTCCCCTTCCTTTCCTTCTTCCTTCCTTTCTTTTTTTCTGTTCTCTTTCTCTCTCTGGGTCTCTGTCCACCACCCTCCTGGGTATCTTTTGTCCCCCACTCCCACCCCCCACCACCCATGTCCCTCTCTCTGGCTCTCTGCCCTCCCTCTCTCTGGATCTTTGTCCCTTTCTCTCTCTAGGTTCCTGTCCCCTAGTCTCTGAGTTATCCCCTCATTCTCTCTGGTCTCTGTCCATTTCTGTCTCCGAGTGTCTCTTTCTCAATTTCTCTCTGTCATCTCTTTGGACTTTTGGCCATGCCCCCTCCTTAGCCCTCCAACTCCAGGGCTAAAATCTGTTAATCCGTCTTTCTCCTCATCACTTCATGGCTCACCAGTTCCCACTTTTTTCAACCCACAGCTCCATTCTGCATCACTAGGAAGGGCCATGTGACTAGTGTTTGTGAAAGGAAGATTGACAGAGGTGACCCGTGTCACTTCTGGGCCTGCAGAAGTTAGGAAGGCTTCTCCTCCTTCCCCTTCCTTGTGTTGATAATGGCAGAGCCAAAATATGTGGGGCTAAATATGCTTCAGACTCACATTGCACTGTTGTCTTAAGCCCCTAAGATGTCAGGGTTTGTTTGTTACAGCAGCTAATGTCACCCTCCCGAACACCGCCCTCAATGCACATGCCCATGCGGAAAGCTGACCAGGCCCCAACATTAAAATTCCCAAACCTTCAACTCACGTCCATCTCCATCCTGCTTTAACCCCAACTAAATCAGAACCTTAACCCAACCCACATTCTTTCCTTTTGAATTTCCGATGTTCCCTTTTATTTAGAAGTCCTGTACCTCTTTGTTTTGATCAAGTCACGTAATCTTTCTTCAGCTTATTAAAAAAAATTCTACCTAAAATATAGTTTTTAAAAGAAAATATGGAGCACTTCACGAATTTGCGTGTCATCCTTGCTCAGGGGCCATGCTAATCTTCTCTGTATTGTTCCAGTTTTAGTATATGTGCTGCCGAAGCGAATGCATATCCTTGTATTTTTTAAATAACAAATAAATGTAGTGAGAGCTGGTAGAGGTCCAGGAGACTGGGTGTTGTACAGCAGCTTTCATCTTTCCTCTCCAAAAGTTGCCGCACCGTCGGTGTTCTCATGTTCCCTCTTGCCAAAGCTGTCAGTTCTTCAGTCTCAGCATTTAATGTATGTATTTACCACGCCGTTACTTCCGGCCCTTATTAGCATTTGAAGACACCGTGCTTGCCGTCAGCCCTTGGAGATAACTTCTGAGACTAACTCCTTTCACAGAGATTACGGCCTCTCGACTCAAACGGTTTTTACTGGGTCCTGAGGATGTGGTTCATCTATGTCTTTATATGCGAAGATGGTGGTCTTTCATCTACTGGCACCATATTCGTAAATGTCATATTAGTGGCTCTGTGTTCCACTGTTTTCTCTCCAGGACCAGCTACAGAGTGTTCTTGAATGTATGTTTGGGTCCTTGTTGCACCGATAAGAGATTTCACAGTGGAAGGCAGTCCCCAGTCTCTGCTGAGAAATCTGTGGCTGTGCACATTTCCAGAAGGATCTGTCTGTCTGTCCCACACACCACCTCTGACCACGCTTAGGGCCACAGGGTTTGGGTATTTCTGCATTGCAGCTGTTGTAACAGTTTCCCACTGGTGGTCAAAGACGTGCTCCAAAGTCCAGACCTTCGTGGTGCCGGCACCTGCGCGGTGTCAGGAAGGTGCAAGGAGGCTAAGAGGCCACACAGGCCGCCACCACGCCCCCGAGCCATCCCGACCTGAATTCTGACAAAAGCTGGGTCGGTGCTTAAAGGTGATGCTACCCCTGTCCTTGTCTTAACTCTGCCTTTGTCCTAGCCTGACTCTGACCTCAGCTATGACCTAGCCCTATCTCTTATAAACCTGACTCTGACTTTGTCCTGAACCCAACACTGTCCTTAACCCCAAACCTATGACCTGTTCTTAGCTATGACTCTTTTTTTTAAAAAGATTTTATTTATTTATTTTTAGAGAGAGAAGAAGGGAAGGAGAGAGGGAGAGAAATATCAATGTATGGTTGCCTCTTGAGCGCCCCCTACTGGGGACCTGGCCTGCAACCCAGGCATGTGCCCTGACTGGGAATCAAAACAGTGACCCTTTGGCTCACAGGCTGGCACTCAATCCACTGAGCCACACCAGCCAGGGCTTAACTGTGATTCTAATATTGGCCTAATTCTATCTCTAATGACCCTAGTCCTTAACTGTAAATCTGATGATCATGGTATACTCCAATCTTAAACCTTAACCCTGGTCCTGACCAGAGATTGATTTGCCTCCACCTTGATTCCAGAGAGAACCCCAATCCACTCCTAGATCCAAACACAGCCCTGATTTTAGCCATAATCCTAGCCTTGACTGTGATTCTAGCTATAGCCAGAGTCTAAACTCAATGGCTAATCTTTACCTTTGTCCTATCCAACCTTACCCATGATCGTAACCCAAACACCAACCAAACTTGGCTGTCACCTTTACCCAAATCCTAACCCTTTCTTCAACCCCAAACCAGACTCTGGTGACAGTGATCGATACTGATCCTTAATCTTAGCCTTAGCCTGATTAATTTCTAATCCTAACTGGAACCAAACTCCAGTCCTAAGAGCTTTAACGTAGCTAGAAGTCACGCTTGATTCTCGCTTGATTCTTCTTCGTCTTTCACACCCCATACCCAGTCTGCCAGGAAATGCCATCAATGCTGCCTTCAAAGTCCATCCACAGCCAACGACTCCTCCCCATCTCCACAGCCGCCACCACCTTCTTCCGGGACCTCTGCAGCCATCCCCTCACTGGGCTCCCTGCTCTACTCCGTGCTCTTAGCCCGAGTCCCCTACAGGCCATTCCCCACACAACAACCAGAGTGATGCTGTTAGAATCCGAGTCACCTCACATCCCTCTGCTCAGAAGCCTCCCACGGCTTCCTTCTCACTAGGTGTAAAAATCAAAGCCCACAGTAGCCCTCAAGACCTCAAATTAAGGAGCCCCCTTTGTCTCCTCTCTGACCCAATTTCCTTGCACCCTCCCCTTACTCACTCTGCTCCAGCCGCCCTTGCTTTCTTGCTACTCCACGTATATTCTAGGCACATTCACCCCTGGGGCCTTTTCACTTGCTGTTTTCTCTCCCTGAAATGCTCCTTCCCTGGATATCTTCTCACTCCCGCCTCTCCTGCGGGTCTTTACTGACATGCCACATTTGCAGCCTTTCTGTTCATCTTATTGAAAATTACGATGCCTCTCTCTTCTAGCACTATTTCCTTTCTCTGTCTCATTTTTCTTCATGACATGTCTTATCATCTGGGGTACTGTATAATTTACCCATTTATCTTGTTTATTGTCTGTTTCCCGCAGTAGAGTGTAAGTTCTTAAGGATAGGGATATTTGTCTTCTCTTTCGTTCCCTAGTGTCCAGAACAGTGAGGGGCAATGAATCAGGAGATACATAGTAAATAATTTTGGAATGACCACGTGCTTCCTGAGGAGGACGGAGCTCCATGTCCCTGCAGTTTTAAGATCACTAGGTAAGGGGAAGAACAGTGAAGAGGGAGCGAGTGGAGGTAGTCACAGTTTCTAGGAGAGCCGATTGTCAATATATGGCTGACAGAGGGTCTGGCTCTGTCCCTGAGCCCCGGGAGCCACTCCAGCTCCAACCAGGAACTCCCCAAACTCTTCCCTACCTGGAGGGGCTGGTTTTTCCCACCTGCAGGGAGAGCAGCTGAGACGCCCAAGTCTGGATCCTCTTCCTGCCTTGTCCGGGGAATCAGGGGCTCCCGTGCCTTCCCCTCCCTTAGAGCTCCGAGCCTCCGGTTCAGCTGACAATGGGGTGAAGGCCGAGAGGGAGAGCACCCTCCATGTTGGAGCTGGACGTGAGGATAGGGGTGAGGGTGAGGCAGGGAGACTATGGGGCTCGGCGCTGAGCAGCCAGCGATGAAGAAAGAGGACCAGAGACCGCCATAGAGATGAAGGACTGAAATAAAACTGGACAGTGAAAACGGGGCAAAAGAACAGGCAGAGACAAAGAGGACTGAAAGCGAGAAATACATGAACATAGGGAATTGAAGGTATAGCATAGAGAATCTAGTCACTAATATATTAATAACTATGTATGGTGCCAGGTGGGTGCTACACTTAACGGGAGATCACTTAAATAAATGTCTAACCACTATGCTGTACATACACCTGAAATTAATATAATATTGAGTATGCACTGTAATGGAAATTGTATCTGTAAAATTGAATGTCAATTGTAATAAAAATTTTTAAAAAAGAAAGAAATGGGCAGTGAGAGAGTGCGTGCAATCATGGGGAGAAAATGGGGCCCCGCAACATTTATTCCACTTTGCATCTATTTCGCGCTCCTAGCGCGCTAACTGCAGCGGTCGGCAAGCTAAGACTACAATTTCCAGAGTGCCTTGTGGCGGGGAGGGGGGGGGTGTTCCAGAGATTTAGGTTCCACCAATCAGATGCCTCCGCGGGAAGCTTGAATTTCTAATTAAGTGGGGGAAAGAGGCAGCCGCTGGGCCGCCGCCCTGCCACTGCGGACCCGGGCGAGCCGGAGTGGTCACGGAACCTGCGGCCGGCCTCCGGATCGCGCAGGGGAGCAGCAGTTCCTGGGTGGCCTTTTGTGGGTGGTGGGTTTGGGAGTGCCCTGGAGGCTCAGCCTACAGCCCGTGTCCTCCGGCAGGCTCTGTGCTCCTCAGTAAGTCCCTTTCTCCTTTCACTGGCCCGAGGGGATTCTGTTGGCTGTCACTGAGCAGTAATGGGTACACAGACAGGGAGAAAGGGATGCAGACTCGGGCAGCGACAGGGAAAGCTCTTGGGAGAGGCACACGGGTACCCTACCCGGAGAAGAGACAGAACCAACTGAGGCGTACAGTGGGACAAAACTGGAAAAACGAAAGTGATGGAAGAAAGATGTGAGACAGAAACCCAGAGAAATACTGAAGGTAAACTGAGGCAGCGAGGAGCGCTAGCAGAGGCAAGGGCAAGGGGCCAGAAACAGTGACAGAGACCTCCCCAGATTGCTGGAGTGGCGGTGCTGGAAGGGAAGCCTTTAGAGACGAGACTCCTGCTGGCATAGCAGGCGGAGGCAGGAGGACGGAGGGACGGGACGTTGGAGAGGCCCCTGGTGTGTTGGAATCACCGAGGCCCCGCCCGCTGGTGGAGCATGCTGGCGGGATGTCTCTTTTCCCCAGCCCCAAGCTTCAACAGCCTGACCCAGGAGGGGTGTAGTGTCCCTGAATGCATTCCCCAACCTCTCCGTCACTTGCCTCACAGCCCTTGTCTCCAAAGTCCCAGACTCCATTTGATGACTCGGGAAGGGGTGAGAAGGGTGACCCCACCACTTTCGATGTCTGAGGCAGACCCCTCAGGAAGACTGAGGGGCAAAGGAGGGGAGGGAACAGACACAGGGTCTCTAAGAGAGGGAGGCTGAGTGACCAAGAGAGGGGTCTTAGGGACTGAGAACCGGGGAGAGGGAGGCAGAGAAAGGGGAGAGGGAGGGCAGAGAAAGGAGGAGACCCAGGGGCAGAGAGAGGGGCGGTGAGCAAGGCATGCCCGGGTCAGGCTTCCAGACAGTGGACTGGGAGGACCTGGCTCCTCTCTGGCTTTGCTGTCGCCCCTCAGATCTCTGCTCTCCATCTAGGGTTGCCCGATAAAATACAGGATAACTAGCTCCATTTGAATTTTAGGTAGTTTAGTTTCAGTACGGCCCCAATGTTGCATGGAACACACTTAGACTTGGGATCATTATACTGATGTCACCCTGACAGGTGTGGCTCCATTGGCTGGGCTTCACCCTGTGAAGAGAAAGGTCGCCGGTTCCATTCCTGTCAGGCAGGGCACGTGCCTGGGGTACAAGTTCGGTCCTGGTCGCGCTGCAGGGGCGTGCTGGAGAGGCAACTGATCGATGTTTCTCTCTCACATCGATGTGTCTCTCCCTCTCTCCCTCCCTTCCCCTCGCTCTAAAAATAAATAAATAAAATCTTAAAAATAAGAAAATTATACTCATTTTTAAAAATCTGAAATTCATATCTCACCGGACACACCGTGTCTTTATTTGCTAAATCTGGCCACCCTCTCCCCATCTTGGTTTTCTTTTGGCCTTCTCTGGGGTTTTTGTTCGTGCTCGTCTTTCTTTGGCTCTGCCAGTCCACCTCTGCCTTCTCTGTTCTCTAACGACCTTGCTCCAATGTGCAAGGCTTCTCAGAACCATCCCTGAGTCCCCCACATCCCAACTCGCCCCCCCTTCCTCCATCCTCCCAGCCCAGCCCTGTCTCTAGGACATCTTTCTCCGCCAGGAACCTCTTCTTCTTTCTTCATCTCTCTTCTCATGGAGGCCCCGCACCCCTGCAATTCTCCACCCACGACCTGCACCCCTGCCACCAGAAAAGGTTTGGAAGCTTTGAGTTAGGGATCCCCCAGTACTCACCTGTGTCCTGACCTCCTGTCCTCTCCTTTCCTTCTCCTGGGCCAGAGAGGTCGGTAGGTCAGGAGAGATTTCCAAAGTCACACGGCAGAACAGAGACTCAACTCCACTCTCTCCCCCAAATCCCTCCCCAGTTCTCAGCTTCCTGGTAGAAAATTCTTCTACTTTTCATGAGTAACAGCCTGACCTGGTGATATCTCTGAATACCAGGCAATACTTGGAGGCCACAGGCCAGGTCCAGAGGTGCCTGTGGAGCAAGTTATGGTGCATTTTTGAGCATCTACTATGTGCTAAGGGTTGGGGATATAGTTCACAGGCTGTTCACACAAGACCAGTGACTGGTCATGGTTGTTGCACATCCCTGGGCCTGAGAACATAGTAGGTGCTCGATAAGTGCCCGTCGAACGAACGAATGAGTGAACAGATGAAAAACACACCCCAAGCAGGTGAGGACTCCTTCGCATGTCTTCCTTCCTTGTCTTTATCCCCCTCGCTGTCTCTTACTTTGTCTTAGCCTGTCTCCTTTTCCCCTCCCCCCCTTGGTTTGTCATTCTCTCCAATCATGTTATTGTTAGTTTTTGAGCTGGGAGGTTCTCTCCAGTGACCACTATCTGCTGAGCAGCTCCTCTGTGTTAGGTACTGAGGGGGTGATTCACTCATGGCATCATTCTGGAATATTCCAGGAGGTAAGTACAGCTTTAATGCATGTTTTCCAGACGTGGAGACTGAGATCCACAAAGAAGCAGCGAGGTGTCCTGGTCACCTCAGAACCAGGGCGTCTGGCCTCCCCCTGAACGTCTCTCTTGTCCCTGCATCCTCAACTCTGTTCTTTCTCCTGCTGACCACATCACCACCTGCCCAGCCCCATCTCTGACACTCCCAAACACATAAAGAGATTAGTATTAAACACTTACCACAGGGGTTGCAAATTCAAGTTCGTCCAGGGGCCAGGCATGTAACACAACCCCTCTGCCCTAGATGCTGGGCAGTGACTGCCCAGCTCACCCAGTTACGCTCAGGTGGCTATCCCCACCCAGAGATGCCACATCCGATTTCTCAAGAGGGGCTCAAAAGTGACATTTTCAGAAGTGTCCCAACGTCTAAATGCTGGCATCAAATTCACACAAATGCTGTTTGGGCCAAACAACATTATATGTGCACCAGACATGCCCGCTGGCTGAAGGTTTGCAACCTCTGAGGTGCTTTCAGTTCCATGTGCCAGGTTCCAGGCTGAGGAAGCATTTCAAGATTCCAGTAGAATAAGCAGAGACATTTGCATCTGTCCTGTTAATTGCTTTATCCCCAGCACCTAGAACAGTGCCTTGCCCATAACAGGTGCTCAGCAATTTTTAAGTGGTGTATTAAATCTTAGCATAAGCCATAGAAATAACAATTTAAAAATCTCCATTTCGCAGATGGGGAGATGGAGACCCAGAGGGTCAAAGTCCCAGAGTTACATAGTAGCACTGGGATTTGAACCGGGATCTCAACAGACTCCCAAAACTTAACCCTAGGCTGTCCAGACTCTGCTTGGGGTCGTGCATTTGCAATGCTGTGTGTGTGGGAACGTGTCTGCGGGACTGTGGTGCTGAGGACGTGCGGTGGGTGTGGTGGCGGTGGTGTCTGCCCTCCTGATTGGGCGTTGAGGCCCGGAAACTAAGCCTGGAGCGCCCGGTACCCTCAGACACACTTGCCCTGGGTGCTCAAGCAGTCCAGGGAGAACAATCCGCCCCTCCCCTCCTCGGCCCACCGCCAGAGGTCCCCCCACCCTCCTCCCCTAGATGCCCAGAGCCCTGGGGAAAAGGGGGAAAGAATTTAGGATGAGGGTGGAGGTGTGGGAGGAGGGAGAGGGAAGGGGATGGGTTAAGGAGTGTGTGATGTCAAGCAAAAAAGACAACATTAGACACAGATGCTGAGATGGCGTTTATCGCGGCAAAAAAAGGTGAAGTCGCCGAGGGAGAGGGGGTGGGGGAAGGGGGTGTGGTGGGGGCCGGGGTGGGGGCCATGGAAGCTAATACATGGTGCACTAGGTCACACGACGGACACTGGGGGTGGGTGGGTGCGGTGGGCGTGGCCCAGGCATGGCAATGGGGGGAGGGGGAGAGGAGAGGGCAGTGGGCCCCAGCCAGGAGCTTCTGGAGGTGGTGGGGAGGAGGCGGGCGGCGTCTCTGGTTGCAGAGGATGGAAGGAATCAGTTAGAGGGGGTTGAATGGAGACACTGGAGGCATGGCCACATGGTGGACGGTCTGGGCCCAAGAAACGGAATCTGGGAACGGGGTAGCAGGCAGGGGACCAGCCCTGGGCTTGGGCCTTTAATCCAAGGGACCTTCAAAGTCCTCCAGTCCCCTCATTTTCCAGGGGAGAGAACAAGGCTGGGAGAGGCTAGCTTAAGATCCTAATAAGGATTTAGCAGTCCGTTCTCCAGCCCTTCCCCACCCCCATTCTTCTCCTACCCTGTCTAACCCAAACAGAACAAGGGAAAAGAGAGATTCCAACTTCTCTGACTCCACCATTATCTCGCTGAGGCTCCTCAGGGAACCTGGAGAACGAACCTATTTCATAGACGGGGAAAACTGAGTCCTCACATCACACTACACCTTTCCACACCTCTCCCAGCTCCCTGCCAGGGGATCCGTGCATCCCATCTCTCTAGGGCTAATACTGATAATCCTGATATCCTTAGCATGGGGGACAGGTGAGGGGACACACCTTGGGATTTTCCCAAATCACACCAGGATGTGGGCCATGCCTCCAGTGGCCTGAGATGCCAACACAAAGAAAAAAATGACTCCCCACGTCCCCTGGCTCAAACCCAGTACAAAAGTGACTATTTACAATGAAGGGGTGGGGAGTGGGGCAGGCGGCACAGAAAGGAGTGGGGCCAGAGTGAGCTCTCCGCTTGGGGGAGGCCACGCCCCTGGCCTTGACTTTGAAAGGGACAAAGCCAGACAGATATTTATACAGGGTCTCTACCCCCAGGGCGGGGAGGACCTTAGGGATGAGGGGTGGGGTGGGGCATGGGATGGGGTGCGGGTGGGGAGGCATGGGCGGTGCGGGGAGATGGAGGAAAGGTAGCTAGTGCCCCTCGCCTCCCCCCTCCCCCGCGCCGGACACACAGTTTTCCGTGGGATGAACACAGAAAAGGTTAATCAAAAAGTTCGATGAGCGAGTCTGACTGTCGAGTGGGGCGGGCTGGAGCAATGAGGCCGCAGGTCCCGGAGGCCGGTGGTGATGGAGTCACTTAGAAAATGAGAGGTTGGTGGTTTTGGGGGTGGGGGAGGGGGGAAAAGAAGGTAGGGGAGGGGGATTAGGCGGTCCCCCCAATTATCTCTGGGAGACAAGAGTATCCTGGACTGGCTGAGAAGGGGTTAAAAACCAGTAGCCTTCACCGCCCCGACCCCCACAGAGACTTCCCCGGCTTCCTCCCTGCCACCCAGTACAGAGACCGACCTTACACGCACCAGCAGCGCACCTCGGGAGAAAAGTCCCCTCCCCCGTGGCGTCCAGACGGCTGACCGAGGTGGAGAGGGATCGCGAGAGCAGAGCTGGCTGTCGCGACTCCACGAGAGCCGTAGGCTTGTGTCCCTGGCCCGCAGCGCCCTAACAAGGGCATCGCGATCCCGTTCTCCCCATCGTGACATCCAGTCCAGGCTTTCGCGACAGCCGAGCGGGGTTCCAGACGGCGGGGCAGGCGCGGCGGACGGCGAAGGCCTGCCTGGCGGTCGCGGTAGGGGTGCACCCCATCAGCAGCCTGGACGCCCAAACTGCCATTCTCATCACCACTCTCGGCGAATGCTTTTTCCACCGCTCCGTCTCTCAACCTCCAATCCTGGTCTTGAAAGAGCAATAAATCAAGGCAGGGGAATCCTCTCACTTTCCATACAGTAGGCCACCAAGAGAAACAAAATAAAGAGGGTGTGGGGTGGAGGACTAGGCAGGAGAAACACAGCGAGGGGATACCGAGGAGTTTGGGAGTTAAGAAGGGGAGAAAAAATACCTCTCAGAGGAGAGCGGTACCGTATTGTTCCAAGTATAGGTCACCAACCGTCTATAAACCGACTCTTTAAATTCCAATGGTGATACTTGTAATTCCCACCTACTAGTTCAGGGCAGGTGTTAGGGCGGATACGGATGGCACGATCTTCCCCTTCTCATCACTAATAATTATTGCAGTGAAGCCCCCTTGCCTGTGTAGAGGTGGCTGGGACAGGACAGAAGGCGGCTGGGGCAGGTTGGCTCAGAGCCCCCCTCCTCCCCAGATGGGGGATGAAGGAGGTGAATTTGGCACATCGAACCCCATCTCCTAAGTGCTTTGAGGTCCTTCTAGGGAATCCAGCTGGCACCACCCCTTGGGTCAGCAGAGGAGGGGCTGAGCTTGTCTTCCCTCCCCCACCCCAATTTCTACAGATTTGCCCCAAGGAGGCAAGTGGGGTTCTCCCAGGCTGGTGGAACTTGGGGGAATCCAAAGGGTTAGGTGTTAGAGGAAGGGGATTTTTTTGTTGTTTTTGTTTTTTCTTACAAAGATTCTAAGAAAAACTCAGGGTGGGAGAGGTGAGGAAGGGGACCCAATTGAGCTAAATGTTCACAGACTTTTTCAGCGCCTTAGGGGCCTCCTCAAAGAGAAATGGTCCCGTGTCCTACCCCCCTATCTGAGGTTCCCTTCCCCCAGAGCGGCTCAGTTCCAAGGAAGTTTGGCACTTTTTTTTTTAATCAATGGGGAAATGGGGGGTGGAGTTGAGAGGAGATGGGGAAGACAGACATGGACAAAGATAGAGACAGGACAGGTGACACTGGGAGCCACAGGGAGAGGAAGTGGAATGCCAGAGGGGGCCAGAAAAAGAGAGGGAAACGCTGAGGGGAAGAGCTGAGGGCTGGAGGGCAAATGGAAAGGAACAGGGAGACGACGATTCGATGCAGCAAACACTTATTAAGCACCTAATGGGTGCCGAAGAGCAGGGTGCAAGGAGGCCACTCAGAGTCTCTGAGACCTGACTGGCTCACAGGGAAAAAGAGGCAATGGGTTTTTCAATGATCCCCATCTCTGACCCCACGTCTGTGTCCCCCTCTGGACAAACTGCAGCACAAAAGATTGAGGTCAGATTGCAGAAGGGACTTTCAAGAGATAGGGAAGATGGTAACTTTCCCAGGGTGAAATGGAGCAAGGTAGGTACTCCCCAGCATGGTGAGGTAACTAGCTCACTGAGCTAGCAAGCTACCTTTCAGATAACCCTGGCTGGTGGGGTAGGGGATCCCCGAGAAATGTGAACAGGGAGGGGACTGTCACACAGATACCCCAAGGGAACACTTTTTAGGAGGCCCAGCCTCCAGAGATATGTCTGTGTGAGAGGATTACTGGATGAATGAGTACAGAAAGTATCTGACAAGCAGAGGGCAGCAGAGAATGCAAATGATATGCAAATGAGCACATTCAAATCCCACCTCCCCACTCCCAGACCTTACTTTACCTCTCCCTGGCTCCTTCCCCTCCTCTTGGGGGCCTGGGGGTGGGCGTAGTAGCGGGGATATTCCAGCTAGATACTGTCACACCCACACGTGGGTGAAGATACTGTGAAATACTGTAAGGTCTTTTTGACAGGCAGGAAGGAGCAAAGGCGCAAAGGCCCACAGGGCCACCTCCACCTCCAATCTCAGGAGCCCCCAACTGCAGAAGATAATGTACAAAATTACATCAAGAATTGTTTTGGCACTCGGATCTCCATCTGGGTTCAGTCTGGAGATTAGGGGCGGCTGGGGGCAGCAGTGATGGGAGGGAAAGGGTGGGGAAGTGGGGCCTGCCCCCCACCCTGGAGATGGAGAGGACATGGAAAAAGTCACCCTAGTGCCCAAGCTACAGCCTCCCATCAGGTGGAAGGGCAGGGGTGGGAAATTCAGTGCAAGGTACCTTGAAGGCTATTGCTTTCTAGGGATTTTCACATTTTGATTTGGGGGTGGCTCTCTAGAAAGGGGCAGGGGCCTCCCAGGCTTTAGAGGTGAGAATTGTCTCTGGCTTTTCTTCCCTCCTTTTTGGGAGAGAGATGAGGAGGCCGGATTCCCCCAAAGTCACGGAGAAGGGTCTGGAAGACCTAGGAGGGGGCTAATGGGGGAGAGGGTGGGCATGGGGTGCCCCTCCCCCAGAGATGCTGATGATGGAACCAGGGCACCTGCGGCCCTGCTTTGGGTTGGAGGAAATGGAGGTGGTCCCCGAGGGGGAGAGGGTGGAGGCGGGTCTTAGCTATCCTCTAAGTCCATAGCGAGGTCAGGCCTGCCTGCATTTCAGCCTGCGAACCAGGCCAGCGAGCTGACCTCAGCCGCAGCGCTCAGGAGCCACTCCCAAACCACCTCTCAGGGCTGCCTGGCTTGGCAGATTCCATCAGAACATTCTAGCTCCTCAGGGCCCATGGTGAGAGCACCAAAACATTCTGATCCGTCAGACACCACCAAAGTGCTTCAGCTCGCTGGAAACCACAAGCCAATCTAGTCCATTAGCCCACGCGAAGCATTCTGGCCAAGGGGCCCTAGCGTGGCTCACCGAACTCCGCGAGGGGCCATGCGGGCCTGACAGAGCCGCCACACGCCGGGCTCACCAGACTCAATGAAACAAAGCCACGCAGACACGAGCATGCACACAAGAGGCGGGGTGGGGATGGGGGTCTTTAACAGTTTCCACCAGCTCCATCTCCCACCCCTCCCTGCCAGGGGAGTTCACCGCCTTGGTGTGTGCGGGTGGAGGTGACCCCGACAATGCCGGCTCTTTTTTCCCTTGAGTCTTTCGGATTAGGTCCAAGCCCTGCCCCTCATTCTCCTCCTAGGAAGACCCCCAGACCAAGACCCACCAAAGAGGGGTGGGGGTGGAGAAAGAGGGACGGTCACTGGCCACGGCCCAATACCGGAAGTGCATGCTTCACGCCCATGACATCACAGGAAGTGCCCTGGAAGCACCACAGGAAGTGCACGCCCCCATGGTATCATTAAAGTAACCTTTCAGGAAGGCTCGCTGAGACATCGGAGGAAGTACCTGTCTCTCCTATCCTCACAGGAAGCGACCTCTGGGGAACTACTTCCTGTGACATCATGAGGAACGCCGGAAGCGCCCCAGAAAGTACTTGATTCAGTCACATCACAACGTTACATCACGTCATTCCCATTCCTTCAGGAAAAGCCACAGGCGGTTGCTCCAGCCTTTCACAAGAGTCTTGTCCACTGGATTGGCCCAGTCCGAGCACCGGCCTCATTCCCAGCAGCAGAGCACCCCCCACCCTCCCCACACAACCTGACAACAAAAGAGTTAAAAGTCCCACCTAGGAGGGGGCGACTGTAGTGGGGGGAGAGTAGCTGAGACAGTCTGGGAACTCTGGGGTCCCTGCTCCCAGTGCCCCGTGTCAGCTCAGGCTCCTGCTACCTCTCCTCCCATTACATCCCTCGATCTGGAACTGCAAGCAAGAAAGGTGGGTGTTATTTTGGGGAGGCCCCTCATTCTAGGTGGCCCAGAGGCTCCCTCCCCTCCTCCCATATGGAAACAAAAACTTATAAAGGGGGGAAAAAAGTCCTTACTGGAAAAAAAAAAAGGAGGGAAAGAAAGAGAAAATAACGCTTTGTTTTCTATTAAAATCAACAAAATGCAATATATACAGATATCACACAGACCTGGGCCCTGGGAGAGGAGAGTCAGGCCCAGCCAAGCATAGGGAGGGAGGAAGGAGGGGTCAGTTCAGGGCCAGGGAGGGAGCTTCTGGGCTCCGCCCCGGCCATCTCTCAATCCTGCCTATGACTACCAGAGGGAGGGGGGTGCTTCAGACCTACCCCAGCCCCAATCCCAGGAAGAGCAGGACCACACCGAGCTGAGGTCAAGAGTTGGGCGGGAGGAGGAGGAGGAGGAGGAAGAGGAGGAGGAGGAGGAGGAGCAGGGAGAAGGGTGGGAGCACACACCACAGGCCTCATCCCACTTTCTGGGGGTTTGAGGCCCTCACTCCCTGCTCGTAGGTGACCCGCTGGCTGATGAGGTATTGAGCGGCTTGCGTGGCCGCGGGGCTGCCCGTGATGGTGACCCGCCGGTTCCGCGTGCCTGGCAGGAACTCGCCCTTCTTGGAGATCTGGATTCGGGCGCCTGTCAGCTCCTGGTACTCCACCAACGTCTTGCCCCCCTTGCCCAAGATGGCTCCCACCAGGTTCTCAGGCACCGCAATCTCCACCAGCTCCTTGGCACTCTCAGCGGCCAACTTCTCTGCCGTCAGGAAGCCACCAGCCGCCCCGGCTGCGGCTGCAGCGGCCACCAGCGGGCCGCCCCCTCCGCCGGCCCCGCCGCCTGCCCCGGCCCCAAGGTAGCCATTGGCGGCTGCGGCCAATGCAAAGGACCCCAGGGCTCCGGGTGGCGGGGGTGGAGGTGGGGCAGCCCCTCCGGCCGGCCCGGCCCCCGCCTCACCCGCGTAGGATGCGAGGAGGTTGGCAGCGGCGGCAGCGGCAGGGTTGGCACCAGCGGCCACGGCGGCCAGGACCCCAGAGGCTGCGGCCGAGTTGAGGCCCAGGCCAAGGGAGTTGGTATTGTAGCCGTAACTGGCTAGCGTATTAAGCGCCGTGCTGATGGCCAGCAGGTCGGTGCCTGAGAAGGCAGGCAGCGCGGCAGGAAAGGCGCCCACGCCCGCCAACCCCGCAGGGCCCAGCAGGCCGGAGGCGGCGGCGGCCGAGGCGGCGGCCGCAGCAGGCAGCACGTCGGCAGGGCTGGCGTATGGTGAGCCGGTGGGGTTGGAGTTGGCCACGGGGCCAGCCACGTTGGCGTAGCTGATGTTGAGGCAGCTGCTGCTCTGGGGGTCTTCCTGTACCTTCTGCACGATGGCGCTCACGGCCTTGTGCACCTGCTCGGGTTCGCCGCTGACTGTCACCACGCGCTCCTGCAGGTTGATGCCCTCTGGCTTCTGGGACAGCTGCACCCAGGCCCCCGACTGTTCCATCACAGCTTTCACTGTTGCGCCCCCCTTGCCGATGATCAGGCCCGCTGTGCTGTTGGGGACGATCAGCTTGGCCTGCGTGGGCAGGGAGGGGAGGATGGTTAGGGGGGCAGTCAGGGCCTGAACAGTAACCTTAGTGTTGTTCCCGCCCCTGCTTCCAAGTGTTTCAGATCAGGACCCCTTGATATGACCACTATGTTCTTACTGATTGTTAAAAATATCAGAATTTTTCACCCTGACTGGTGTGGCTCAGTGAATTGAGTGCCGGAGTGCAAACAAAAGGGTCGTCAGTTCGATTCCCAGTCAGGGCACATGCCTGGGTTTTGGGCCAGTCTCCAGTAGGGGGTGCTCAAGTGGCAACCACACATTGATTTTTCTCTTCCTCTCTTTCTCCCTCCCTTTCGCTCTCTAAAAATAAAGAATAAAATCGTAACAAATATATCAGAATTTTTCTATATTAGTTGGTTAAAAAACATCTAGTACACCAAGTGCCCTCAGTAGCCTCTCAGCCACCCTGTCTCATGACCCTAGGGCCCCTGGGACCTCCCTTCCATCCAGCACCTCAAAGCCTTAATGGTTGGCCCAGCCGGGGCCCATCAGGACTCTGCTGACAGTGCCCTCGTCCTTCTGTATCGTGAAGTCTTCTGAGTCCCAGAAGAGGCATCATTAGCCTCGATTTACAGATGAGGCACCTGAGACCTAAGAGGTGAAGGGACTTGCTCCCAGGTCACCCAAATAGTGAAGGAGCTGACATTCAGCCTCATGGATTACTGCCCCGTTGTGCTTCCCACCCCATGACAGGGCCGCCTGCTTAACCTCTTCTTTGTAATGGGCCTAATTGTTCCCCCTCACACCCCCCATCCGTATGTGAAGTCCTAACCCTCAGTACCTCAGTGACTGTATTTGGAGCTAGGCCTAGAAAGAGGCGATTAAGACTAAGTGAGGGCAGCCCTGGCTGGTGTGGCTCAGCGGTTGAGAGCCAGCCTGCAAATCAAAGGGTTGCTGGTTCAATTCCCAATCAGGGCACATGCTTGGGTTGCAGGACAGGTCCCCAATGAGAGGCAACCACACACTGATGTTGCTCTCCCTCTCTTTCTCCCTCCCTTCCTCTCTCAAAAATAAGAAAAGACTAAGTTGGGGGGGTAAGAAAGAAGTCGGGGCGGGGAGCCACCAATCGATAGGACTGATCTCCTTATAAGGAGGAGATTAGGACACAGAAACAGATTGAAGACACAGGAAGAAGGCAGACAAAGGCAGCCGCCTACAAGCCAAAGGAGAGAGGCCTCTTCGGAAGAAGCCAGCCCTGCCAACCCCTTGATTCCAGAATTGTAAGTGAATTTCTGTTGTGTAAGCAATCAAGTTTGTGGGGCTGTGTTATGGCAGCCTGAGCAATCCAATGCCGTTGTCTGATCTGTGAAGATAGCTAAACCTCACTTAAACATGCTGGCCCCCCCGTTCTAGGCAGCAAAGCAGCCCATCCTGTGCAGCCACAAAATCCATCAATCTAAATCCCAGTGGGGCTCTTTCCACATTAAATGTTCTATGCATAAATTCCTTCTTCTCCACCCTGCCCACGTGCCCTCAGAACTGTGGCCCCGGAAGCTCTCACCTCCGCCTCTTCTCTCCACCCCCAAGCCAGACGCTGGGCGTATTTGGGAACTTTGTGGGAACAGCTTCAGTTGTCACAAGGACTAGGGGGGCAGATGTGGGCATTTGTGGGCAGGGCCGAGGATGTTTGCACCCATGATGTGAGAATCAGTTCCTTACAACGAACCATCCGAGGTCCTCTGTGACTTCTGGATGTCCTCCCGGACATTCATGTTGTAAAAAGTCTGTTTATAAATCTCACCCCATGATACACAGAAGTGCCATTTTTTTTTTGCACGGTTTTAAGATCTACTGAGGTTTCTAGGAATGCAACTCTCAGTAAATCAAGGGAAGATTGTACTTTGTGTTGTTCTGAATTTTACCAAGAGTCTTTTGTCATTTTAGAAAACCGCAACATCAGCATTAATGCTACCTGTGTCATTTCAGTTTCCAATACCACCCTCTGGATTCCTGCGTTCGTCGCTGGCTCACTCGGGCCACATTAGGGAGGAGCAGCTGACTGTTTCATTATTTTTGCCACTGTGGTCCTGGCTGAGCATCTGCATATTACAATTCATCTGATTTTTATAACAAATCACCTTAATTCCATTTCTCCTTTATTTACAAAAAATCTAATGGGATAAATAAAATGTTCATCTGCAGAACAGAACATTATGTGGCCATCAGTTTAAATGAATGGAGTACTGACACACGCTTCGGCGTGGATGAGCCTAGAACACGTGCTGTGCGAACACGCAGGGCACAGAAGACCACGCACTGTATGATTCCACTTATAGGAATGCTCGGAGCAGGCAAACCTACAGAGACGGAAAGTAGATTGGTGGTGGCTTAGGGCTGGGGCGGTGAGCAGTGGGGGACTGAGGGGCAAGAGCTAAGGGGGTCAAGATTTCTTGAGGAAATGAAATGTTCTAAAATTGATTGAGGTGAGGGACACACAGCTCAATAGAATAAAACCACTGAACTGCACCTTTAATGGGTGATTTCTATGTAAGTGAATTATATTGGAATAAAACTTAAAAAATCTTACAGATCCTGTTATGTGTCATATCCATATTTTATATGTAATTTCAGAGAGTAAGGTGGGCACGGGAAATATTTGTAGGAGAAAGAAGACGTTGGGTCCCACAAGGCTGAGAACTGCTCAGCGCTCCATGGGCTCTGATCCCCGTCGATCTGACTTCAACTCTGTCCTCCCTCCCCCTTGCTGATTCCACTGCAGACACATCAGACTCCCGGCTGTTCCTCTAACTTGCCATGCTCAGTCCGGACTCAGGGCCTTTGCACCTGCTGTGCCCTCACCTGGAACACTCTTCCCCAGAAAAGGAGGCTCACCCCTCCCTTCATTCAGGTCTTTGCACAAATGCACCCCTTCAGAGAGGACTTCTCTGACCACCCAATTATCAAAACCTGTTTATTTGCCTATTTTGTATCCTCAGCAAAGACACCTCAAGACTCATATCCAGCCCTGGCTGGTGTAGCTCAGTGGTTGAGTGCTGAATCAAAGGGTCACCAGTTCAATTCCCAGTCAGGGCACATGCCTGGGTTGCAGGACAGGTCCCCAGTAGGGGGGCGTGCAAGAGGCAACCACACATTGATGTTTCTCTCCCTCTCTTTCTCCTTCCCTACCACTCTATAAAAATAAATAAATTAAACCCTAAAAAAAAGACTCATACAATGGCTAACCTCCCAGTTTGTAACCTCACAGCTTTAGACTGATGTTGAAAGGACACCAGAAACGTAAAGTCCAAAATGGAACTTCACATCTTTCTCCTCAAATGTGTTTCTGCTGTGACGTTCCTCATTTCAGTACACAGAAAATGCACCCTTCCGTTCCTCAGGCCCGAGATCAGGCGTCCTCTGCTTCCCTCTCACTCAATATCCAATCAGCAGTGCTGCTGCCTCTACCTTCAGAAATCGATCCTAACCTACATTCTATTTATTTTATTTTTAAATTTCATTTTTATTTATTTTTAGAGAGAAGGGGAGGGAAGGAGAAAGGGAGAGAAACATCAGTGTAGTTGCCTCTCATGTGCCCCCTACTGGGGGCCCAACCTGGCCCACAGCCCAGGCATGTGCCCTGACTGGGCATCGAACTGGTGACCCTTTGGTTCAAAGGCTGGCACTCAATCCACTGAGCCACACCAGCCAGGGTCTAGGCTATATTTTAGATCAAAAGAGACTAATCAGGTATAGCAACCAAATGCGATGAACAAACACTGACTGAATCTTGGATAGAAAAATACATACTCTTTTGATTCTGGGTTTTGGCCCCAAAAAGAAAAAAAGAATATGCACTCTACAGCTATAAAAGATAGTTTGGGGCAATGAGAATATAAACTTTTTGTCAAATAATGGTATGGAATTAGTATTAATTTTTGTAGGTATGATAATGGTACTATAATAATATAGGACACTGTCCTTATTCTTGACAGAGATATATGCTGAAGTATTTAGGGGTGGAGAGTCATGAGGTTTACAACTTATTTTCAAATGGATCAGTAACAAACAATCAAGCAAACAAAGCAAACCAAACCAAGCTCTGTGTGTGTATAGCTATAAAGCAAATGTAACAACTGGTGATCTCAAATGCGGTGTATAGGGAGTTCATTGTGTTGTTTATTACACATTTGTAAAAAAAGATTTTATTTATTTTTAGAGAGAGGGGAAGGGAGGGAGAAACGTTGATCTGTTACCTCTCCCATGACCCAACGGGGGGTACCTAGCCTGCATCCCAGGCACGCGCCCTGACTAGGAATTGAGCCAGTGACCTCTTGGTTTGCAGGACGACGCCCAATCCACTGAACCACATCCGTCAGGGCTGTCCTTTAAACATTTTAAAAATAAAAAGTCAGGAGAAAAAAAATATAGACACCTGATCGACTGTGGGAGCCAGGGGTGGGCACGGAAGGGAAGGGCAATGGGGTGAAATTGGGACAACTGTAATAGAACAATAATAAAAAAAATAGACACCTCCATAATCCCTTTCTCTCTTCTCTGTTTGACTTTTCTTCATAGCACTTTTCACTCTCTGACATCTTATGTATGTTACTTATTTATTTTTCATCTAACTAGTTTTTATTTTTATTTATTTTTTGTTGAACTTATTGGGGTGACATTGGTTAATAAATTCTATAAGTTTCAGGTGTACAATTCTATAATATATCATCTGCATATTGTATTGTGTGTTCATCACCCCAAGTCAAGTCTCCCTATATATTTTACTTATTTACTTATTTTCTGTTTCTGATAGAAGATTTACCATATTCGGTTGGAAGAACTTAATTTAAGATCCACAGGGGTAGAGGTTTTGTGTGTACTGTTTACTTCTGGGCCCTCAGTGTGTAGAGGAGAGCCTGGCACACACTCTGCAAAGGGGGGGTGAATGAATGAATGAATGAATGGATGGATGGATGGAGGAAAGAATGAACGATGGCATGCCCACAGGACCATGCAGGAAGGAAACCGGGTGGAGGCAACCAGGTGCCTGTTACCTGTAGGTGGTGTGGCGTGTGTGTCTGTGTGTTACGATGCTGTGCATTTGGGTTATCGAACTCAGCCCCATCTAAGTTTTCTAGAGTAACGGGACATTCTGGTTTTCCGTATGTGATGCATCCAAGGTTTTAAATGTTGGCAACCTCTCAAAAAATGTCTAAGAACCACTGTGTAGGAGCCAGGCCATCAGTCTGTAGCCTGTGTACACACACCATGGAAAAACCATCGTGAACTCTGGAGACGCCTGCTCAGGTTCAAATCCTGGTTCCATCATTGAAGCTAGGCAAGGGATTTAACTTGAGACTCAGTTTTCTCTTCTGTAAAATGGGGATATTCATACTTCCTCCAAAGGATGATTGTGAGGCCCAACTGAGATCACACTTTGAATTCAAGCTGGCCACACTTAGCAAGAACTGGGTATGGCTGCTCTTCAGGTGACTCACAGAGCCTGCCACTGCCAGGATGCACTTGGCTACCACCCCTCAGTCATGTTTCTGCTTGGCCCCTGTGGCCGTGCACTGTGCATGCATTCAAACAAACAATCTTTGCCGAGCACTGCCTATGTGCCCAGCATAGGGTGCCATGTGAGCGTGCAATTAATATGAGCCCGTAGTAGGTACTCAAAAAAGGTTGTTGTCATTGTTACCCTTAGACAGACAGACCTGGATTTAAATCTCACATCTGGGTTAGGGCCACTTTGGAAAATAGGCTGGCAGAGTTTTAAAAGGTTAAACTGATTTATCCTGTGACCCAGTAACTTCACCCTTAGGTATGACCCAGGAGAACTGAAAACATATGTCCACACATATGTTATTAACAGCTCTATTTATAATAGCGAAATAGGAACAGCCCAACTTTCTGTCAGTTGATGAATAGACAAACTGTGGTATATTCATACAATGAAATATAATTTGTCCGTAAAAATGAATGAAGTTTTGATATGTGTTAAACTTTGGATGACTCTTAAAACCATTATGTTTTTAAGCTGGACCCACATAAATATCATTTAATTTATATGAAGTATCCAGAATAGGCAAATCCATAGACATCAAAATAATCAGTGGTGGGAAGGGGCTGGGAGGGGGGCCCGAGGGAGTGGTAAGTGTCTGTTAATGGGTGTGGGGCTTGTTGTGGGGGTAGTAAAAATGTTTCGGAATCACATAGTGGTGGTCAGTGCACACCTTTGTGGACACACAAAAACCACTGAGTCATATACTTTCAATGGTGAACTTTACAGTAGGTGAATTATATCTCAGTACAACTGTTATTTCAAAACAACTCATTAGAAAATAAGAAGTCTGACAAGCAAAGGGGAGAGAACAAAAGAATGGACTAAGCCAGACCCGGGAGCAGAGAGGTATCTGGTATGTGATACGGCATTTCACAGCAATGGGGGAAGGAAGGGACCTGTTCACCCAAGAAACTGATCACCTAGAAAGAGTGGAAACAAATGCTTTCACCTTTCTGTGTTTCAGTTCCCTCATCTCCCACACTGACACAGTCACAGCTACTCCATACAGTGATGGGGAATATTCCGTGACTGAAGTGACCACCCAGTGCCTGGCACATGGGAAGCCCTCAGAAAACAGAAGCTGCCTTCATGAGAGGCCCAGAGTGGAGAACCGCAGCATCTTAGAGAGATCCTCAGGGGCCGTTCCATAGAATCCTGGAGTCTTGGGTGTTAGACTACAGAAGCTTAGAATAATAGCCCTAGAATCCTGGCATCACAGAGCCATCGGATTGTAGGCATTTTAGAGCCAGAAGGACCTTAGAGACCATCTGTCCCAGTGATTTTCAAGTCTGGAGATTTTAAACTAATAGTAATAACCACAACAATAGCAATAACCACAACAATAGCAATAACCACAGTAGCAGCAGCAGCAGCAGCTAATGGTGCTTACCATGTGCCAGGCGCTTTTCTGCACTTTCATACAGTAACTTACTTAATCTTTGCAACAACCTTACAAGGGGTGTACTATTATTATCACTTTCTATAGATTGGGAAATGAATCTATAGGGGTTTAGTAACTTACTCAAGGTCACACAGATAGTGAACACTGGAGCTGGGATCTGATCCCAGGCTAGAGTCCAGATTCAGATTCCCAGGCCTTAGCCCCAGAAATTCTGATTCAGAGCAGGGAATATGTAGTAAGTTACCCAGATAAACTCAGACACCAGCCAGAGTGGAGAATCATCAGTCTAGTAAAACTGGTGGCAAACTGGTAGTCCCTAGGCCACAGCTGGCCCATAACCACGTAGTGTTTTAAAATCGAAGCTGACCTTTAAAAAGCAGTTGCTTTCAAATATTTCTGGCCTCTTAAAAATATGGAAGATGTGACAGCACTATGTCCACATTCCCAAAGGGCATGTATCAAGTGTACTTGAGTCGGCAGCTGCCCGCATTGAGGGGTGGCATTATATCTCTCTGATAAAACCACGGTCCTCAGTCCTTCATGTTCCCTTTCTGAATCCCGGAGGCATTTCCGTGTATAATCCCAGGCTTGGCTCAGCTTCCACACTGAGGCTTATAGAAGGAAAGATCCAGAGTAACACAGCGAATCCAAGGCAAAGAGACAATTGACAGACCTGTTTCCTGACTCAAAAATCCCATAACAACAACTACTAATGTTTTTTGAGAACTTTCTATGTGTTAGGCAGACATGCTAAGTGCTTCCCGAACATCAGTGAACACTAGCTACCACTCTTAAGTGGGTACCATAATGAAGCCCACGTTCTAGATGAAAAAATGAGACATGGATAAATCAAGTCCCTTGCTCAAGGTCACACAGGTAAGAAGTATCAGAATAAAATTCAACTCTACATCTGACTCCGAGGCGTGAGCCTTCAGTCATTATCTCCCTCATTCTCTGGAGACCTGGAGTAGTAAGGCAGAGGGAAAATCCTAGTTCTATAACCCTTTGACTCCACTATCTCAGAGTTCCTGGGCGTTAGGGGGTGGGGTGGGAGGTTCAGGCAGGCACAGATGGTGCTGAGTCCATCTTCCCTGCAACATGTACACAATCTTGATGAACCCAGGGTCCAGTGACCAAGGCGGAGGGAAGAGACAACACCCTGGCTTCCCTGTAATCTGTGGCCTGCTTGGTAGGAGGGGCCTGGCAGGGGCAAGGAGCGGAGCCGCTTCAGCACCAAGGACAGCGACCGCGCCCTGAGCCCCAAGCCCGCAGTCCTTTTTGGGACGATCTGGTGGGCGACGTTCTTCCAAGGCTTCCCTACGAGCTGGGGGAGAAGTGACTCAGCCTGTGGTCTTCTCCAGCTCAGGGCAACAAGAATTCCCAAGAATTCCAGATTGCTTTTTACCAAGGCCTTCTCTTTTGTCTTTGCTTGTAGGCAGACGTTAAGAACCCTCTCAGGTAGCCGGTCCTCCCGCCCGGGGCTTCTCGCCCCTTTGCATCGCGTGTGCAAGAATGTGGGAGCAGGACAGAGGAGAGAAAACGGGAGAATGAGCGGCCAGCCGGTGTTCCCTTCCGCCTAAGCCCCTACCCTCAGGACCTTGCGGCCAGAGGCTGAGCCGCCAGCCCACCTGCCCCGCGCCACCGTGGTCATGGCAACCGGAGAGGCTCGGCAAGCTATTGGCCTGCCCCCTGCCACGCCCCTCCGCCACCGCTTCCCTGTAACTGAGGCAACCGAGAGGTGTTGCCTTCCTCCTTCCAGTTTTCTAGAGAGGGCTGTGTAGGAGAGGGACCCGCCTCCTTTCTTACTAACGAAACATCATTTCTCCAAAATGGTGGCTACTCCCCTACAGTAATTGAGGGAGAGAGGGACTAAGAGGGGATAAGCTGTTCGGGATGAGGATGGGCTGTCGCTGAGGTCACTTCCGGTGAGGACAGGAAGTGGGAGGCAGTTGCTCTGAGAAACAATGGGGCGGGGTGGAGGAGGGAAGAGGATATAGAGAGTCCCAGGAAGGAGGGGATAAGCAGGGGGTTGTGGGCTAGATCCTCCTAGACCTTCACACACTCTCTTAATCACGAGGTCTGGGGTCCCTAGTAATAATGATACCACTACCATGTATTTGGTTGGTAAACATTTTATCGACATTATCCCACTGAACCCTCCAAACAATCCAGTGATGTGTTCTCCGGAACCTCACCAGCTTTACAGAAACCCTATCTGCCCCTGCTGACCTGCTTGGCTCTGTCGGGGTTCATCGTGGTTTGGGGTTGAAGGATGTTGACCACCTCAGGTTTGGTCATCGCTTGTGGGATTTCTCGGACCTTCTCGGCAATAAAGCTGTGCACAGCATTCAAGGCCTCTGCTGTGCCTTGTACCAGACATACTCGTTCTGTGGTTCCTGTTGGACAAGGAAGAGACAGGCCCTATTTAATGGAAAGAGAAAACGGAGGTCCAGGGAGTGGGCACACAATAAGCCTGGGCAAACTGGCACGGGCTTCCCAGGTCATGGTGGGTCGCTGGGACAGTGAGTGGAATCCCTGTTTTGTAATCTGTACTTCATTGCCCGCCCCCCAATACAACCCCAGGGGATGGAAGAATGATGGTTTGGCGATGCCCACAGCAGCCCTGGGCAGGGGAGTCAGGGCTCAGCTGCCTCTTCCCAGTCCTTGCCGGCTCCTCGTTGCTTTGGCAACCATTCACTCACTCCCCCTTCTAGAAGCGGGAGAGCTCAGGCCTGCAACGGTTGCCACAGTAACTGGAACCCCCTTATCGGTCTGGCTGGCCCGGTCCTCAGCCCACCCCCAGGGGGATGAGGGATGAGGCCCCGTTGCCATGGCAACCCCTGAAAGCCTGCAGCGAGGGCCTCTGGGCTTTTGGAGAGGATGGGGAAGGGCTGGGGGATGGGGGAGTCAGAAGAGAGGCCTGAGTGCCCGCCTGGACCCACCAGATGGAGGGCTGAGGGGTGGGGGAGGGCAGGGGTGTGGACCCAGGAGAGAGCTGAGGGGTCAGAGGTAACTCGAGGAAGAGTGGGCACTGGAGGACTGGGTGTCTTTGCTGGAGATTCTCCAGATATTGGCTGCGGTTCTGACCTAGGCATCATTACTGTGTGTGTCGGAGTCTGCTGGGATAGGGGGCAGCAGGGCGGAGAGAAGCTAACTCTGGGTGGTGTCGGGATAAGTGTGTGGGAGAGACACTCTGGGTGGCACTGTGAGCAGTGCGAGGTTATTCATGAGTCCATCTGGGTGGGTGGTGTGTGTGTGCACGTGTGTGTGTGTACACTTGGGCAGGACTGGTTAAATGGTCTATAGCTGTGTACACGTGTATAAGAGAAAGAGCAGGAGAGATGAGACAGAAACAGGCTGCATGACGCAGTGATTCCAGGAAAGAGGATTGTGTGTACGTGCTCTTGCAGGTGGGAAAGACTATGAGTGTTGCTGTGATGTTCAAGGTTAAGTATATCATGAGGGTTTGAGAGGAAGAAACAAAGAATCTCATGAAGTGACACTGATGCTGTATGATGAATGTATATCATTTTGATACTGTAGGACAGTGTGTGTGTTTGTGTCTGTGTATACAGGTGTGCAGGGGAGAGAGACAGCTTTTGAACACCCTAGGTGTTCCAAAGACTGTTTTGATTATGGGTGTGTGATACGCATGTATATGAGTGTGTGTATAGGATATTCACAAGACAATGACTAATGTGCGTGAACATAAGAGACCAGCAGGCACCTCTTTCTGGCATCCAAGTGTCAGGATGTAAGACTGTTTGGAGGACTGACATGTTTGTGTGTGTGTCAAGTGTATGTGGCACAGCCAGACAAAGAAGACTCTGCTCTGACTGTTCTGGGTGAGCTGGCCACGTTTGGTGTGTGGGGCATGTGTGTGTCTGTCCCTGGGTGGTACTCTGTCTATAGGACCAGTCAGCTCCCCGGTTCCATAAAAGGACTTGGGTGTGTGCCAGGCTCAGTGTCCGTGCGTGTCTGGGACACCTGGGGTGAGTGTGCAGTGTCCTATGGGCATTCTAAGGCAGCGTGCTGGTTGCTACTACTCTGACACCTCACTTGCCATCTCTCAGCCTGGCATGACAGTGTGTGGGTGTCACTGTCTTGGGTCACTCGTGCAGTTGACATCCTCCATCTTCTTTGGGCTACTGTTCCTAACTCTTACTCCCCTCCACCCCAGAACAATGGCTTGGTCTGAGCCAAGGGTGAGTCAGCTCTCAGGCTGCCTCCGTCTGGGTGTAAATAGGAAAGGGTGTGGGTCAGGGTGGGAACTGGGGGCGGTTCAGGGTGGCCCCAGGGAAGGCTGGATGAAGCGGTCAGGCTCTCCATCACTGTGATGTTTCCTTCCAGCTCAGAGAGTCTGTGACCTCCCACCCCCTCGTAGTTCTTAACCCGGGTCCAGAGGGGTTTTGTGGGGCTCAGCTAAACTCTGAAAGAATGTCCAATAATAACAGCTGGTGCTTACATAACACCAAGCACCAGGCACCATTCTAAGCACTTTATATATACTTGCTTACTTTAATATATAAGGCAGGCGGTATTATTATTTCTGACTTACTACTGAGGACACTGACGTCCAGAAGCTTCAGAGTTTGTTCAAGTTCACTGAGCCAGTAGTAAAAGATCAAAAGGTTTTGAACCCAGGTGTCTGGCTTCAGAGTCTGAGCTTTTAACCACTGAACCACCCTGTCCTAAATTTGGGAAGTGTGAAGTGTGTGTGTGTGTGGGATGGAGAGGGAGGCATAACATGACTGCAGTTTTGCTTTTGCATTTTTGATAGTAAAAAAGAATAGGTATGAATTTAGTAAGAGTCACTTAGGATTTTGCACTTTGGGGCAAACATATTATAAATCAATAATTTTTTTTTTAGAAAAGTGTGTGTGTGTCTGTTTTCCTCCCGGGGGTAGGATCCAGGGCTTCAGGTGATGCTCAAATTCAGAAGGAGTTTAGAACCACAGGGGTGTCTGGGTGAGTGCACAGGAATCTTTGTGGCTTTGGGCAGGGACCTGTCTCTTTCTGGGTCTCGGACACCTGAAAGGATTGAATCTGGGGCTTGGGGTTTCCGGTAACAAGGAGGGGACCCTCTTTGTGTTCCACCCCTCCCTTGAGGGGCCAGGGAGGTTTTGTGGTTGACACACAAGTGCAGTGTGTGCTGTCTGTGTTTGTGTGTGACCCTACTAGGCCTAGGAGACACTTTCCATCCCTCGCCTATTCACTATGCTTCAGCCACACCGAGTAAACCGCCCTCCCCCAAGCCTTGAACTCGGTATTTCATCTTCCTGGGACACCCCTCACTGCTCTTTACCTGGCTCACTTTTACTTGTCATTCTGGGCTTCTTCTCCGGGAAGCCTTTCCTGACCTCTCCAGGCTGAGTCGAGTGCCCCATCTGGGCTCCCACCATCCCCTGGGCTTCCCCATCTTGCTGTGACCACTCTGGACCATCACTTGTGTTGGGCCTGTCTTCCCTACTGGGGTGTGAGATTTGACAGGGCATGGCTGGGCCATCTCGGTCACTGCTATTCCTGTCTCTGTCCAGCACAGCGTGGCAGAGAGGAGCTGCTGAGAGAATGTGTGTTGAATGAATGAATGAAAGGGTGTCAGCCAGAAGCAGAGGGAAATATGTTATTTGTTTCTAGCAGTAGCACCGTATTTCTTGTGCTCCTCTGGGTCCTGGGAAGTCCTAGGGACAGGACTGGGACAGAGTGGGCTGCGTCCTGTGTCTCTGAGCCAGGAGCTAGCACACGCCATATGATTTGGAGCGGGGAGGGAGGCTGGTCACACGTCCGAGGGCTGGGGAGAGATGCTGGCTTATGCTGTTTGTTTGAATTATGTGTGTCCCAGGAGAGTCCATGACTGTCCCATCCTCCGGGGTTCCCAGCTGCCTGGTCTGTGGGGTGTGTCACCAAGCTGGGAGGGGATGATGTGTCTCCTGTCACAGATGTGACCCAAGTGTCCTCGGATGAATGTCCCAAGCAGAGGTCTTATCTGTATCTTATAGGCTGGAACGGTACGGGGAAAACTGGGCCAGAGTAGAAGAGAAAAGCAGGGTTTGCTTGGTTCCCTGGACTGTTCTCTAAACCTCTGGCCAAAGCTGCTTACTGAGATGGGAGGTGGGTGGAGTGGAGGGTGGAGAAAGACAGAAGGGAGAGAGAGAAAGAGAGAGTGACAGAGAGAGAGAGAATATGAATGTGTCCTGACCCTAAGCTCCAGCTCTGGTGTTTGACCTAAAAAAATCCAAGGGGATTAAGGATGGACGAGAACCAGTGCTGGGCCAAAGATGCAATAATTCGAGGGGCCTTCCCTGGCCTCCCAGATGCTGAAGCTCAGGCATTGGTGTTGGGAGGGGGATGGGCAGGGGTGAGAGACACCGAGCGGGACCAGAGAGAGTGGAGGGGCCTTGAAGAATGTATGGTGACAGGGAGGGAGATAGAGATGGAGGAGAGGCAGGAAAAAAGTCTGAGTTTAGGGAGAGACAAAAACCGAAACAAAACAACACACGAGCGAGCTGAGGCTTAGGAGAAGGAGAGAAACATGAGGGAGATGGGCAAGCAGAGGCAGAAAGAAAGGAGGGGCGACCAGCAGAGAATGGCCTGTGGAAAGTGCTAGTGGATGCTGGTGGTATGGGTGGCTGAACAGAGAGTCAGGAGAGCAAGAGAAGGAAAAATGAGAGAATATGAGAGGCAGATGGGATGAAAAAGATGGGAAGAGCGGGAGGGAGAGGGAGAAGCAGAGACGGGTGAGAGGCTGAGAGAACAGGATGTGTGGGACACCCTGACAGAACCAGAGACAGGGGAGATGCAGGCGGAGAGATGGAAGCCGAGAGAAGAGCAGGAGACAGAGAGGGACCCTGGGGATGGAGGGTAAGGGAACAAAAAGTGGGAAAGCCAGAGACAGACTGAGAGAGAGACACATAAAGAATGACACAGGCAGAAAACCAGTGAGACTCAGACTGGGGTGACAGAGATATCCAAAGGGAAAGTGTGGGGGTGTGTGTGACATGGCTGGCTGGCCCCCCAGGCCCCAAGGAACACCCTAACACCTGCCTCCCTGCCTCCCCTGCAAGCTCCTCCAACTGACCCAAAGGGGCAGGTGTGTGGGAAGGGGCACATCTGCCGGCACATCATGCAAATGAGGCTCATGAATATGCAGCAGGTCTATTGTCTTTCCCTGCCCCCACCCCCATCTGCTCCAGCCTGGCCCTAGGGGCTGAGGGCAGCTCTGTGTCCCCGCCCCCTACCCCCCCACCTTAGGGGGAGGAGAGATCCCCCACCACTCTCACTGCCCCTGGGGCAGCCCCACCCCATCAAGAGGGCGTAGGTGGGCAGGACGGGAGGTCTAGGGAAGAGTCCGGGGCAGGGGCTTACCTGGATAGAAGTCTTTGGACTTGGAGAGCTTGATGGTGGCTCCTGTCTCCTTCTGTAGCTGCACGATGGTCTGGCCGCCCTTGCCAATGATGGAGCCCGCTGCGTAGCTAGGGATCAGCACCTTCAGGAAGTATTCACCTTCCTCTGCAGGGGCACATGGTGGGTGGAGAGTCAGGGTAGATGGAGGTGGTGGAGGGAGAGGTCTTCACCTTTAGAGGGTACCCCTTCCCTTCTTCAGGTGCCAGCATGGGGTGCCCTAGGAAACTCCATGATGCCCACTGGGATCACAGTAACATACAGGAGGGGTGGCCATGAGGATAGCAGTAAGGAAAATAACAATGATCATTCATTCATTCATTCATTCATTCCACAAAGTTGCTAAGCACCGGCTATGTGCTTGGCGCTGTTCTAGTGAAACAGCCATGAGGAAAACAGACAAAGCTCCCTGATTCCGCATGTAAAATAAGGACGAAAGAGTTTTAGTGCCTCAGCCAAGAGCTTGCTTGCACAGCTACATTCTTCTAGAGAGCGGAGACAGACAGTATGGTTTGTGTCAGACAGGAGTAAGTACCAGGAAAACAAAAAGAGGCAGGAAGCATGATGAGGAGGGCAGGGACTGCACTGTGGGATCCGTGGCCAGGAAAGCCCTCCCGGAGAACGTGGCTCTCTTTGTTCATCAAACACTCTACAGCACCTAATATGGGCTGGATTCTCTCCCAAGCACTTACAAATAACCAGGCCTTTGGGTTTTCACACTGATGCAACGAGGGAGGAGGCACTTAAAAAGTCCCATTCTATGGATGGGAAGCAAAGATGAAGAAATCGCCCCAGTTCACATAGCTAGTAGGTAGCAGGGCTGAGATTCGAAGCTAACCTGGCTCCAGAGTCCATGCTCTGAACCATTATGATTTACTGTCTCCCGGCTGTGGAGGGTGGACAGAACCACGTGGCTATGCGGGACAGCAAGTACAAAGGCTCTGGGGTGGGGTCATGCCTGGGTTGTTCCAGGGAGAAGGAGGTGGCTGTGTGGCTGGTGCTAAATGAGAGAGCAGGAGATGAGGGCTCAGAGAGGCGGTGGTAGTGCTGGGTGTTCAGGCTTGTGGTCCACAGTGAGGTCACTGGTTTCTACTCCATGGAAGATGGAAGCCACAGAGGGATCTGAGCAGAGGAGGGATGCGATCTGACTTAGGTTTCAAGAAGATCCCTCTGATGCCCTGGCCGGTGTGGCTCAGTGGGTTGAGTACTGGCCTTCAAACCAAAAGGCCACCAGTTTGAATCCCGGTCAGGGCTGTGGGGCTAGGTCTCCGGTTGGGGTTGTGAACTGATGGATGTTTTTCTTCCTCCCTTCCGTTCTCTCTAAAATAGCAATAAAATCTTTAAAGAAAAAAAGATCCCTCTGGCACTCAGGAGGGGAGCAGACTGTGAGAAGCGCAGGGTGGAAGAGCTGGGAGCCCAGTGAAGAGCCGATGGCAATGGTCTAGGCAGGAGATGACAGTGGTCTGACTGGCGGAAGCAGCGAGAGGGGAGAGCAGAGGAGGGCTGGGTTCCAGAAACGTTCTCAGCACTCACTACGGACCTGACGCTGCTTGGCAAGCCTGATCACTTCCATTCCTCACAACCTACCAGTGAGGTGGGTAGCACGAGCTCCGTTTTTACACAAGAGGAAACTGAGGCACAGAGGGACTCAGAGAAGGAAAGGCACCAGCCCAGGGGCACCAAGACAGTTAGTTGCTGGGTTGAAATTCAAATGCAATTATGCCTCAGTCTTGGCCCTCCTCTGCTTAACACCCTCTCCGGCTGGTGGCCAAAGACCAAGGTGTTCAAGGACAGTCGGTCTCAAGACCTGAGGTGGCCAGGTGGGGCCAAGGGTGTTTGCGGGGCTTTGACCATTCTTTGCAATGGGCCAGTTTTCTTGGTCATGTGTAAGGCACTTTGTTAATGCAGGCTCCAGGCAAGTGCTCAGCCCTCCCACCTTCTCACCAAACTGTTGCCACTAAGTCCTTCCAGGGTACAAATTCTGGAGCCTTTTCCATATAAGTCCCTTGGTGATTTGGCCCCGCCCACCTTTCCAGCTTCAAGTCACCATCTTTCTCCATGGGCACTAGACAAACTTTTCCTTCCTCCAGCGTCTCTTCCTCCGTCCCATCTCAGGGCCTTTGCACATTCTCTTGGCCTGGAACTCCCCCCTCAACGCCTCCCAGTGAATTCGTCTTGTCCGTTAGATCTCCACTCAAATGCCTCTTATTCTTGGAAACTCTCCTTGAGCTCTGAGGAGGGGATGGATTTCTGTTTCATGCACTCGGAGCCACGTGTCACAGAGGCCCATTGTGGGTCCTGTCACTAGAGCTCCACTTTGTGTCCCAGTGCCCAGCAGTAGTAGGCATGCAATAAACACTGGGGGAAAAATGGGGGCGGGGGAGCCAGGTCACTCTGTTTCCAAAGCTTAAGGTCTTCAGCCACCCCTAGTGGTTTTCAACTGTTTCTTTTAAGTGGAGGAAACCTATTTTCAATGTTCTCCCATGAAACGCCGACATACAGAGCAGGCAGAAGAGAAACTGTGCTAGTAATAGTGGGGGCAGGGCAGGGGCTGGGAGTCCTGCCCATCTCCACCTGGTCCCTTAAAGACGGGAGGTTCTGGGTTCCCTGATGTGTTATGATGGGGGTCAGGGGGCGAGGGTTGGATGTGGCTGTGCCTGCTTGGGGAGGGGCCCCAGAATTAAAGGTTTCCCTGAGCCCAAGGCAATCCTCTTAAACTTGCCTAATCAGACCATTAAGCCTGTTAGGTAATTAGCCCCACCCACCAGGGTGCCTTCCCATCAATCACCCTGACACTGCCCCCGATTCACTCTCTTCCCTGGGCTTCCAGGGATGGCCCCCTGCCTGCCCTGCTCCTAAACCTATCACAGAGATGCAGGCTGGTTCTCTAACTCTGGGAGGCTCAGAAACAAGGTTCAGTAACACGGAGATGCAGCCCCTCTCACTTAGGGCTCCGTGCTCTTTCCTTCTCTGACTCCATTCCCCATCTCTCCAGCAAGGATGGAAGAGACTCATCTGCTCTGCAGAAAACTAGGCACATCCCCACCCGGTTTCCTGTGCCCCTTCCCACACTCCCCAGGTTTTCCCAGAAGTCCCATAGGAAATGGCAGGAACGGCCCTAGACTGAGGGCGAATTTTCTCACTGACAGCCTGTGTGGCCCTGGGTAAGAGATGGCACCAGTTTGGGCCTCAGTTTCCTCATCTGTAAAGTGGGGGCATGATCATGCTCTCTCATAGGGTTATTGTCATTGATTGAATGGTAAACTGTAAAGTACTCAGGAAGGTCTCGGGCACATAGCACTTGAGGAATGTTAGATATCGTTAGATATCATCATCATCATCATCATCACCCACTTCATGAATACAGGCAAAGTCCTTGTCACAGTGCCTGGCACACAGTCAGTGCTCTACAAATGGGGAAAAGAGCCGGTAAGGTTTGCCGTTTTGCCGGGAAATACAAAAAGGAGGGGAGACCCACTTCCTCCATCCCCTTCCCACTGGGAGGGGCTGCCCCCGCTTTCCCTGCTTCTTGGAGGAGGGACGTCCTCTCACTGGTGGAAGTGAGACACTGCCCCCCCAGTCTCCTGCCCCGGTGTCTCTGTAACTTCTTCACGCCACCTTCTTGAATTTTGCCCTTCTTCCGTCCTTCTACTGTACTACTGTACTTCCTTCCACTGTACTTCCGCCCTGTACTATTATTTCCTTCCTTCTTCTCTCCCTCTACCTTCCCTTCCTGGGCACCCGCTGTTCTGGGTGCAGCAGATATATCCAGGAACGAGACAAGTGGATCCTTTACGTTAAATCCACTCACTTGTCACATTTAAATGCAATGATTTAAAGAGGATATTAAACAGTCATTACTAATAATCAGAGTTTGAGGGGCTGTTTATATTGTTTCCCTCCACAAAGCATAGTCATATAAACATATAGTAGTAAAAAAAAAGTTTTCCTGTGGACCCCCATAAACCAGCTTGTGGATGTGGGTGGTCTCTGTATCGGACTCGCGGAAATCTGGAGCCTCGTCCTCTGGCCAGCCTCCAGTGGAGAGGGGCCAGCTGAGACCTCCCACCTGTTCTAGCTCTGAACTGTAGGTCCCAGCCATCCCCGTTGTGGCCATCAGCCTGGTTCTCTTCAGAATTTGCATGTTCTTCCTATTTGGGGACACTTTCTACTGTGAGTCCCACTTCTCCTGGGAAGAAGCCAGGCTTCTATTTCCCAGCCTGCCTTGCAGCAAGGACAGACACATGACCTAGGCTGAACCTGCAGCCCCCAAGCGCCACCCATCCCACCCTGTTTGAACATTCAAGACTCTGCCTGAGAAGAGTTTTTCCTTCTACTGAAGCAGAATCTAGATGTCAGAACTTTCCACCCACCCAGCCCTCTGCTTTCAGCTCTTTCCTTGGGGGTCGAGGCAGCCCCCTCTACTCACGACAGGGACTGAAGAACTGAAGATGCCAACTTCCTCTCCTTCCTCTTCCTCATCTGTCTGTGTCCCTGCGGCTGCAGCTGCCACTATTTCCACCGTGGGAAGGGGCAGTCTTTCCTCTTCTAGTCTTTACGAGGCTCTGTTCCCCCACCCCCTGTATGCCCACCCTCCCCAGGAGTGTTCCTGAAAGCTTCCAAAAAGCAACCAAAATTCCCCTACCCCCTCTCTAAATAATGTTTACCTACCCAAAAGTGGCACTCTTTACCATCAGAGAGTTGATTGGAAAGTGGCTTTGATCTGGAAGGGAATTCACTAATGACCAAGGTAGGACAAAAGGGACACGGCAGGACAATCTACATGTTGTAGAGGTGTTTTCAGTGACAGTATGTCTGGGGGGGCAAAGTTGGGCTGCTGCACTCATGGTACCCGCTGTTGCCTGGGGGTCAGTGGCGGAAGCATCGTGGGTTCCATGGAGGTTTGGGGAGGCTGGGGGTGGCGGTGATGTTGTCGAAGAGGCACGTGAGGGAGCTGCTGGTGAAAGACAGGAGATGGGGGGTGAGGTGTGGGCTGGCACTGCCGAGGGCGTGGGACGCCAGGCGTGCAATGTCTTTCTATGAATGATGGTGTTGCCCGTTAGGGTGAGAGATGTAATACTACTGGAGCATGCCCCCGAGGGGATGACATGCCGGAAGGTGTGATGCTGTCTTTGTGTTGTGACACTGTCTGTGAGTGAGAGAAAGGTGGGTGGGGTATGACTGCCTTGGGGCGATTCACCATTGAGTGGTGAAACAGCACTACGACATTCTCAGTGGCGATGATGATGATGATTATGATAATAATAATAATAAAGACAGCTATTGTTTATTGAGTGCTTCTCATCTGCCAGGCCTCGTGCTGTGGACTTCACACACGCAATCTCGTTTAACCCACACGACAGCCCGGAGAGGCAGCAGGAGACCTTACAGTCCCCATTTTTCAGATGAGGAGACTGAGGCTTTAGGGCAGCAAAACCACTTGCCTGAGGGTCCCACACCGAGCACGTGACAGTGATGAGCTGTACCCTGGAAGGTCTCACACTAAGGCTCTTAACCCGGCGCTGTTGTCTTTGTGCTAAAGAATTTGGGGTGTTGGGAGCAAGACCCGGCTAGTGTGCTATGTTTGGGGTGTGGGCTGTGAGGTGTGTGTGTGTGTGTGTTTCTTTTTTATATGGGGGTGACAGAGGTGGTAATACAGTCAGAAGTACGGGGACCATTCTAGTGAGACCTTCAGGGTTATCATCTGTACTCAACGGGGCCACTGTCTGTCATTGTCCCATCAGACTGGGGTCATTGGTTTTTCCTAACTGGGGTTTCCATCCAACTCCTCACCCCATGGCTCCTGTCCTCAGTGTCCCATGTCCCTCCCGGTGGCGCTGCCAGTCAGTTGTACAGCCACCATCTCCTCTCTCAGCCCCCAAGAATGGGGCAGGAGTGGCAGGCTGTGACACCCCGGAGGAGTGCCTCATCTCTCTGACCCTGTTTCTGCACCTGAAAATGGGGTTCACTACAGTGTCCACCCACACAGTGGAGCCAGCCTCCCGGGTTTGCATCATGGCTCTGCCTCTTATTAGCTGACTGACTTTGGGCAAGTTACTTAACCTCTCTGTGCCTCAGTTTGCCATCTGTAGGACGGATGACATAACAGAATCGTGGGGATCCAACGATTGGTCCGTACAAGTGTTTTCCAGAATTATTCTTGGCACACTGTAGGCCATCAGATTAGCCATTATTGTAATTTATTATTATTATTACATCATAGAATGTTGGAAGAATTAAACGAAATACTGCACATAAGGCATTAAGCAATTATATTGGTTGCTTTTGTTATTATTATCGTTGTGGTTATTGTTACGTCCCAATTTGGCAGATGGTCACACCGAGGCTCAGAAAAGGGCGGGGCTGATCCAGCCTCCCGAAGCCATGACAGTGTTGCCAGAAGGAGCCCTCATGTTGGAGATGAAAATCCCCGACCCTTGCCCAGCCCTGCCCCTGAGTGTTTCTGTAAATGGAGGGTTGTCCCTTTGCGTTTCTGGGCCTCAGTTTACTCATGGGTCAGTGGGAAGGCAGGCCAGGCGGCAGAGGCTGGAGGAGCGGGTCCCTAAGGGCTCATCCTAGTTTCCCTGCCGCTGAGAGGTAAGCACATGGGCTCTGGAACCCGGCACCCAGGGCTGACTAGATCCCAGCTGTGCCAGTGACGAGCTGTGTGACTTTGGGCAAGTGGCTTCATGTTCCTGAGCCTCAGTTTTATTCATCTGAAAAAGCAGCTCAGATCATCTCCTTGGAGGAATTTGTTGGGAAATTAACCCATATCTCAGAGTCTGACTCAGATAGAGTAGGTGTCAAGTACTTGGACCTGACAATCTTCGGCAGCATCACTATGGATAGGTTGTGCAGTTTTGAGTGATCTGATTTTGAGCATCTCAGCCCCTTTAAGAGAGGAATGAATGCACCGCTCCCCCACCGGTGGGGGCGGGGCTGGACTGCCTGGCTGGACTCTGGGACCACCTGGGTCCCTGAGCCTCTGAGGACTGGGAATGGCAGTGGGACCGGAAGGAGGGAAGGAAGTCAGTGGGGCCACATTCATGTGTGTGCTGGGGGTGGGGGAGCAGGAAGAAGGACAGGAAACTCGCTCCCAACCCCTCCCCCAACTTCCTTTTCCTCCAATTTCTGCTGGACACCCTCATAGACGGCCAGGGGTCCCCAATTCCTGTTCCACCTGGACAGGGATGAGGGGAGTCCTGGGATAGGAGGAAGAGCCTCGACTGTGCTCATCTGAGAGGAGGATGTGGGAGGTCCCCACCCGGCCCACTACAGCGCCTGGCAGCGTGGGAAGGGTGCATTCTGCCTGAGGCCATCCCGCTCCCATCCGGAGGAAAAGGCCAGAGGAAGCAGAGATTTTGGCCAAGGTGACCGCCGGGAGGGGCTTGTCTGCTCTGGGGTCTCCTTCCTTCCAGGGCACTGATGGGCTGGGCTCTGAGGACCCCAGCAAACCCTACCTGCTCCCTGAGACAAATACCTGCGTTCCCAGCTTGTCTTTTATTCTCCGGGACACAGCCCTCCCCAGGTCACACACACAGTGAGAGCCCCCCTTGTCTCTCTCTCTCTCTCACACACACACACACCCACACACACACTCCCTCGACATACACACACCGTCATCCCCACCTCACTGGTGTCACACACTCAACCATTTCACACACACACCTCTCCCCTTCTTACAAATACACACACTTGGGCGTCATACGCACACCCCCTTCCCTTTCCATACCCCTTGGGTGTCATCTGCACATGTTCCCTGTCACACACCCTCGTGCGTTTCACCCACAGAGCCCCAACCTCGCCCTCATCATACACCCACCTCCCCTTGTCGCACACACCCCCTCTGATGTCACTGTTGCACACCTCCATGTGTCACACTCAGCCACAGCCTCTCTGGAGTCACACCCACACCATTTTCTTGTCATACACCTTCACTAGCTTCCCCTGGTCCCACCCCACCCCAGACACGCCTGTGTCACACACACTGAACTGCCTTCCCGGGATCCACAGACTCTCATGGCTCACACCCAGAGTCAGCCCATTCGGCGTCCCCCACACACCCCCTTGCATGTCACACACATCCTCTCACTCATGTGTCACACTCGCCACAGCCCCTTCTGGAGCACACACTTTCCCTTGTTACACATACCCACCCCTTCAAGGGTCTCAAGCATGGATCTCAACCCCCTCTCATCTCGCCCCATCTCTTACAAACACACACACACACACACACACACACACACACACACACTCTTTTCATGTCATATCCATGATACCTAATGTCACACTTCCAGGCCTCACAGGGCCCACAAGCACACTCAAACACACACACACACACACACACCTGTCCCAGCTACACAGTTCTCCCACCTAGCTTTACACACCTACCCTTTCCTCCATCTCACCCAACACACCCACCCAGCTTGTCCCACGCACAATTCCGACCACGGCCCACACATGCCTCCCTCCGGGACAACCCTTCCTCAGGACATCCCCAGGGAGGGCGGCTGGGAAGCTCCGGGTCCACAGGCCTCCTCTGCTCCTTCCCCTCCCCCCGCCAGGACACGCCAGTCGGGGAACACCCTTGCCCTGAAAGGGTCACATCACACACCCCTCAAGGACACAGACACTGGCTCAGAGAGACCCACGCCCCCCAGCCTTTGCGCCCCCCCAAGGACACTTACCATCCCCTCCCCCCCAAGCCCTCTCTTCGCAGACAAAGCTCCCAGCCCCCGGCCTCGGCCAGAAGGGGAGGGGGTCCGGACCCTGCCAAACTCCCCTCTCGGTTCCGGGTCTAGGGAGGGGCGCCCTTGCCCTCCCCAGAGCCCTTGCACCTGCCAACTGGGGAGAGAGGAGGATGGAGAAAGGCGAGGCCTCTGCCGCTCCTCCAACCCGAGCGCAGCCCTTTCTCACCTCCCGTGTTGCTGCGCTTGGTGCAGACCACCTCGGGGGGCGTTTCGAGGGGCCTCTTGCGAGAATCCGGGGCCTCGGGCTCCATGGGGGGGGCCTGGGGCGGCGGCTGCTGCTGCTGCGGCGGCTGCGGCGGCGGCGGCGGCGGCTGCTGTGGCGGCGGCGACGGCTGCTGGGGAGGCTGGGGCTGCGGCGGCGGCGGCGGGGGCGGCGGCGGCTGCGGGGCCGCGGAGGCCGTGAAGAGGCCGTGCACCGCGCCGGCGGCCATCATCCTCATGGTGGGGGGGGCGGGGGAGGGGGAGGGGGGAGGGAAGGGGATGTGGGAGGGGGAGGGGGCGGTGGCGAAGGGAGGGGGAGGGGGAACCCCCGGAGAGGGAAGGAGGGAGGGCGCTGGTTCTGGGGGGCTGACAGAGGTAAGAGAGCGGATGTAAGCAGTGTGGGAGGGCCAAGGGGGTCTCTCCGATGGGGTCTGGAGAAAACTGAGGGGTGGGGTCTCTCTCAAGATCAGGGAGCTCCGGGACTGGGCACACCACTGGACGGACGGAACCCCCTCGTTTGCTACCCCGGGCAGAGGGCCGAGCCCCCCAGACCCTGCTCGGGGCGGGGGGCCGGAGGTGGGAGGCGGAGGCGGGCGCTAATAGGGACGCGAGGGGCGGCGGGCATGGGAGGTAGCGGCGGTGGGGCTGGCTGTGGCTGCTGGCCCGAGCATCTTCTTCCCGGAGGCTCCCACAGCGGCCTGGCCCCGCCCACCCGCGGGAGGCCACGCTCCTGTCGGTTAGGACCACGCCCATCAACGCCCCATTGGTTTTCTCTTGAAGCCAGACCACGCCCCTACAGGTTGGCCACGCCCCTTCCCACGGCTGCCAGTGGAACCCAGCTCCCCCAGGCTACAGTAAGGACCCTGGGCTTTCAAGCACAGGTTTCCCACCCTTCACCTGTAAAGAACGTTTATTGAGCACTTACTGTGTTCCGTGTATGGTTCTAAGAAAGCGCTTCACAGACGTTAGCACATTTAATCCCTGGAGCAACCAACTCAATGAGGTACTCTTATCCCCATTTTACAGACGAGGAAACTTAGCACCAGTGACTTGACATCACTTGGTCAAGAAAAGAAATCCCGCGTCACACGTCTCCCGATTGACAGCTGGGAAGTCCTTTCTCAAGTCTTTCATCCCTTCTGTGAAGAATTAACACAGGGTTATTGCAAAGTCTCAAGGGATGAATTCAATGCACCCCTGAGTGAAAGCATGTAACTCTGAGCCTAGCACCCAACCGGCGTTCAATTCAGTCAGCACATACTAAGGGCCAGGCACTGTCCCAGGCGCTAGGATACAACAGAGAGCAGCCTTGGACCTTGTAAAGGATTACTATCCAGGTCATTGAGAAAAACACAGTTTCCGATGACAGAGTGGAGGCCCGCGGAGCACGGAGTGTGGCTTGTCCAAGGGCACGCAGGTAGACAGAGGGAAAACTGGGGTTTGAATGCAGGACAAGCTTAATTTCAGAGCCTAAAGTCACTGGAAGCCTGGGGTCTTTCCTTGGAATTGATCGCTACTAATATTCAATATTCTCCAATACATGAATTTTCTTCTCCTTGGATGCCTGGTCTCCAAGGATTCTTTCCTTCCAAGGTCAGCCAGAGGCAAGATTAGGCTCAGAGGAGGCCTGGATGGAGGTGACGGTGGCAGCTGGGGGGCCCCTCCCTCTGCTTCATCCCACTGCTACCCCTCCCTTGCCACGGTCTCAGGTCCCCAGGATGGGGAGGGTAGCAGATGGCCTGGGGTGGATGGGGTGGCTGCCCATCTGTCCCCTCCCCCCATTGTCCCTAGAGCCCAGGGGGATCGTAGGGGGTTGTGGTCCACTGCAGTCTGGATCCTCCCCCTTCATCTTCCTGGAGGGAGCTGAGGAGCTGGTTGCCATGGAGATGGAGGAGAGGGAAGAAGGATGCAGGGAGATACTGGGGTCAGGCCGAGATCTACACCTTAGACCCTTTGAGTCATATATACTCACAACACATAAGCACATATCCCAACATCCATAGAGTTGGGAGTGAAGCCCCCCACTCCAGTCACACAGACCTTGTAGACACACAGGTACACACTCAACAGTTCCACACAGGCACACTCTGATGTACGAAGACGACTCATGGGGGATAGGCTCACACGCTCACACACACACTCATCAATAATGCATAATGCACATTCAGTTATGCGGGCCCAAAGGCATGCGGAGGCTCTCACACACGAACAGACGCAGGCACGTCTAACATCCGAGCATTTCCCAGGTGCACACATTCGGAGCCAAACAACTGCACTTGGCCACACACACGCTGAGAAGTTACACATACAGGATCACAGTCACAAAACAAGCACAACCCATGTTACATAAGGTATATATATTACCAACATGTGATATATAGACTTGCACACAGACTCGGCTTGTTTTCCATACACATGGGATAATCACACACATTTAGATATGTGGCCCCACAGAGTCTAATGCACACGATATATGAGACATCACGGGTCACTCAGCAACATGCACAACACACATGCAGTCCTGTGTGCTGCTGAGCCCCTACCCCCAAGTCATGCCTGCAGCCCCAGCTCCACCTCCCCACCCCAGCCCTCGAGTTTGGACACACAACAGCACGGTCGGTCATGCACTCACACTCACACACAAACACAAACCTCCTCCCAGATATTTTTAAACCCAGGCTAGTTCTGCTACTATGGCAACCGCCCCAAACCCATTGCCATAGCAACTCAACGTCAGCTTTCCAAGCACCAAATCCTGGGGGATTGCAGGGCCCCAATCAGAGGCCTGTGGAGGGAGCTGCTGCACCCTCCGCCACCATCCTTGCCACCCCAATACCCTCATCCTAGAGCCTTCAGGGGAGTAGTCACTGGAGGCTGGGCAGGGGCTGGAGCCAGGGATACAACACAGCCAGACCGAGCTGGGACAAGGGCAACCGACAACTTGCGCTTTGCTCCTGCTCCTCAGACCTTTATGGAGGGGCTCATGGGACAAAAAAGTCAGCCTGCATCTGGACACACACAAGCCTGGGTTCAAAACCTGACTCTGCCATTTACATGCTGTGTGACTTGGGCATGTCCTTACCCTCTCTGAGCCTTACATTCCTTAACTTGGAAAATGGTGCTGCCGTTGCTGTCGAAACTGCCATCCCAAAGGGCTACTGTGACTTGGAGGTGAAAAGCCCAGGCAGACCTGCATCCAGATGCTGACCCTCCCACGTTCTAGCTGTGTGAACTCAAGAAAGGGCCTCCCCCTCTCTGCGACCAAGTCGGTGGCAAATAGTAGTCCAATTACACAGGTTGCTGGTAAGATTTCTGACAAAGGGCTGTGGCCACTGGCCTAATAATTTTGCATGTAATCCAACATATTTAAGTCTTAAACATGGCCTTTGGGGGAGGTACTTTTATTAATCCTGTTGCAGAAAAGGAAACTGAGGCTCAGAGAGCTTGCCTGGGATCATACAGTTACAACATTGGGAAGTCTGGGATTTGAACTGGGGTGGTCCAAGACACATCTTTAGCCATTTCTCTCTCCTGCCTTTCAAAGAGGGCAGTCAGAAAAAGGGCAATAGAATGATGGATTCTTGGAAATGCTTTCTAGCCTCAGTTTTCTTTTTTCAAAAAAGATTTTGTTTATTTATTTTTAGAGAGAAGGGAAGGGAGGGAGAAAGAGGGAGAGAAATATCAATGTGTGGTTACCTCTCACGTGGCACCCAAGGGGTACCTGGCCTGCAACCTAGGCATGTGCCCTGCCTGGGAATCGAACTGGCGATGCTTTGGTTCATAGCCTGCATTCAATCCACTGAGCTACACCAGCCAGGGCTAGCCTCAGTTTTCTAGCCTGCCAAATGGGAGACTAGAAAAGGTATATATGTATATATATATTCATATGGTCCTGCTGGCTGCAGTGTTGGAGGACCCATGGGGCAGCTTGCATCTGAGGGCTCCGAGGACAGGCTGGCATGTCTGAGTGGCATTCCTGTGCAGGTGGGGACCGAGTTGGGGGGGCAGGGAAAGTGGGCGACTGGGTAGGCATGGGAGGGAGGTTGACTGGGGCTGAGGCGCTGCTTCTCTTTTTCCCAGCCCAGTGACCTCAGGCATGAGCTCTCTTCAGTCTGAGCCTCAGTCTTACCATCTGTCAACTGGGTGGTGAGGAGTCTGAGAGCCAGAGGAGGTGAAACCACTTGGCATGGGTCGTAGGGAAGAGCTGATGTTAGCACCATGTATCCAGTCCGTACATGGGATTTAGAGGAGGCAGGACTGTGCTGTGCAGGCGTTAACAAACTTCTGGGACCCACAGTAAGAAATACACTTAATCATGAATCAGTGCATGCAGCGCTGAAACAAAAGTTTTGTGAAATCATACTCCATCTGTGTCTTAGTCTATCCTATGGCTATACTCTGAGCACAGGCTCTGATCAGCTCTATTCTACTGGAAAAAAGTGCTGGCTGATTTCATTCCACTAAGCAGTGGTGACTGACACTGGAAAACCCTGGTGTTGCGGCCACCGGGTGGAATCGTGGAGTCGCTGGGGGATTTTAAGCAGTAGAGTGACATGGGCTCCAAAGGGGCGATGGAGGAGAGGCCAGATGGGAGTTGGGTGGAGCCAGAACAGATTCCAGGGAGAAGGGGTTCTTCGCCTGGACCCCAGCAGGGGCGGGGGAGGTGGAAAGACGCGATCAGAGGCTGATACATTAACTCAGTGTGTCACACACAACATCTCACGGTTATGAGTATCCACCTGAAGGCAGCCTCTCACTCATCCCCCTGACAAAGTATTTACTGAGCACTTACTTATACCATGTGTTTAGGCACTGGAGATACAGTAATGAACAAAAAAGACACAAATTCCTGACCTTCTGAGCTCACCTTCTAGGGAGATAGACAATAAACAAGCAGCAAAGTAAAACATAAAGTAAGTTAGATGATGGTACTGCCATGGAGAATAATACACCAGGGACAGGGGTGAGGGGTTGGAGTACAATGGGTGGGAGGGGGTTGAAGTTTTAAGTAGAGTGAACAGTGAAGTCCTCACTGAGGAGGTCACATTTGAGCAGAGACCGGAAGGAGGTGAGGCCATGTGGACCTCTGGGGAAGGAGCAGGTCAGGCAGAGGGAAGAGCAGGTGCAAAGGCCCTGAGGCAGGGTGCACCTGGCCTGTTGGAGGAAGGAGGAGGAGCCCAGGGAAGCTGGAGAGTGGGAGACATGAGGTCAGAGAGTTAGGCAGGGAGCCAACTGTGTCTGCCTTGAGGGCCAGAGTAAAGACTCAGCTTCGACTCTGGGTGAGATGGGACCACGGGAGAGTTTTTGGGGAAGGATGTGAGTTGCTGCAGGTTCTATCACAAGATCCTTCTGGCTCCACTATGTCAGCGGGGTGGCATAGAAGTGAGGAACCCAATGAGGAAGTGATCTGGACCACCCAGGTGAGAGGTGCTGGGGGTTGGACCTGGGTGACGGTGACAGTGCAGGTGGGGAGACATCATTGGAGTCCTGCTTCTTCCATGTGACTTCGGGCAAATCATTTCACCCTCCTGCATCTCAGTGTCCCTATTCACTAAGGGGGGGTGATACTAGAACACCTGTCTCTCAGAGCTCCTGTCTGGTGTCAGTGTGATGGAGCTGAGCTAGGGCCCTTGGTGCAGGATGCATGCTCAACAAATATCGACGGCCATTGCTACCAATATTATCCCCCAGGCTCCCAGACCAGGGAAAAGTGTCCTGTCCACTGGGACAAGGATGGGCTTTGGGGAAGGTGAGGAAGAGAGAGGTCTGACTTTGCATAATGCTGTGTGTGTGTGTCTGATACTGGGGATATTTAATTTTAGTACATGTGCTGCCGAAGCGAGCACCCGGGGATTACTTGAGTCGGAGAATCTTGGAGCAAAAATCTTTGCACTGAGAGGACTTTTAGGGGTCTTTTGTTCCTAGCAGCCTCTTTACAGGATAGGGAGCTGGAGGTCCAGAATGGTTTTATCGTGCCCAGGAGCCCACAGTGAGCTGGGGGCTGAGCCAGGGCTGGAATCCATCCTGTCTGCTGTCTCTCAGGCCTGTGTTCCCGGTCCTGGCTGCCTCCTTGGTGATTATGGCATCTGACCACATCCCCTCCCCCTCCCCAGCCTTAATATCTTGCTATGACTTCCTACTGCCTCTGGGATAAATTCCAAATGCTCTCAGTTGCTCAGGCCAAAAACCTTGCATTCGCCCTTGACACCCCCTCTTTGCCTCACACCCATGTCCAATCCATCAGCAAACAAACCCTTTCTGCTGCACCTTTCGATTCCAAATCTGACCCCATGTCGCCGCCCGTGTCAATACCCCCAAGGTCCAGAACCCCAGCAGCTCCCCCTGGATGCTCACAGGAACCTCTCTCCTGCACTCCCCACTTCTACCCTTGCCCATCGTGTCAAACCAGAGTCATTCTTTTAAAAAGCAAGTCGGATCATATACTGTGTTGTATGCAAGAGAAGAACATTTTTTTAAAAAGGGATTTCTGTAGGGACTTTGAAGAACAGTGTAGAGAGTTCTTGCCTTAGGTTTGTGGAGGGAGAGGGAGCTATCTGTGCATCTCTCCGAAGGGTGGGGTTTTATGAGTACTATGGATGGGGAAACTGAGGCACAGGAGGTTAAGTCACTAGTAGCAGGACTGGAAATTGTACCCTGGCACCCTGGCTGCAGAAGCTACCTCCTTAACCATTCTAGCACACTGCCTTCCTTTCTCAGATGCCTCTTTCCTCTCAGCCAACTTTCTCCAATGTGTTCACACCCCCTGCCCCCCAATCTAGATGCATTTCCAGCTTATCACGGTGCATAGGGCTGAGCTGATTCTATGCAATCATCTCTGGCTGAGTTTAATTTTAGTAATTTCTCCCTTTCATCTGCCCCCATCCCATACGCACCCACTCTAGGGTGCTGAATTTTTGGCTCCCAACCCCTCTTCTATTCTTTCATTAAAATCCATGTAAAGCTTTAAAGTTCGTTTTGTCTTCCGTGGCTTTTAAATTTGCAAAAATGCCTTTGAGCTACAAGCCTATCTTTCTTTCATTGTGCTTTCTGAGAGCTCTCTACGGGGCTCTGCTTATTTCTAGCTCGTGATGAGTGAGTCTGAAGAGGACTCTGGAGAGGCTGCCTGGGTTGAAGTCGCAGCCTGGCTGCACTAGCTGGGTGCCCTGGGGCAAGTCACTTAACCTCTCTGGGCTCCAGTTTCTCCATTTGTAAAATGGGAGGTGTTAAATAAAGGTACTCTCTTTTTGGGTCCTTGCAAGCTGGCATCTTAAAGCATTTAGCACCAGGCATTTACTAAGCACTGCACTGGCTTCTCTTGTATTGCTGTGTGGTATTCCATCACATGCGTATATTCCCCATTCTACTTCTCAAGCCCTGATAATGGACATCAAGTTCCTTTCAACTCTTTGCCACCTACACTGGCCTCATTGCTCATTCTCATACATAACCCCGCTCACGAGCCTGTGGAGAGTGGGGAAACCGGGTTGTCAGCCATCCTCATGTTCAGTTTGTCCAAATATTGCCAGGTTGCTCTCCAGAAAGGGTGCACTGTCATACTCCTACCGTCAGTGACGACTGACCCGTTCTTCCAAAGACTTCTCTAGAACTGGGTGTTCTTAGACTGTCTAATTTTGGCCAGGCTAATGGATGTAAAAGTATTGCGTTATGTACTCTCTTATGTAGATCAGTTTAGCATTTCTGGGCTTTAGTCTTCATCTCCACCCAGAATTACTAAAAATGAACACATGCCTCCCTGCGTGTGTGCAAGGCTTTGAATGCTAACGCTTTAATGTTTTAGCCCCTGTCACAGTAATCAAGGGATCAAAACAGTACCTTTCGCCCGTATTGTCAAGACGGTTTAAAGAGATGGCAGTGGCTCCTGCTTGTTGAGTGTTCACTGCTGGGCAGGCACTGTGCTAAGCACTTTTCATGTATTCATTCATTCATTCATTCATTCATTCCTCATGGAAACACTGTGCGGCACCTGCTGCTGTTATCGCCCCCGTTTTACAGATGGGAAAACTGATGCACAGAGACAGTGACTATAAGAAGTGGAGCTGGGATTCAAACCCAGGCACACAGGCTCATTAACCACCTCGCTGCCTGTCATGGGGATGATACAGGAGAGCACCCAGTGCCGAATGGATCCCCTGTACTATCACAGCTTTAAGAATCAGACAGGGCAACGTAGATGGGCTTGAGCAGTGTTTGATAATAGATTTAGCTTTTGGGGCATTGTTTAGGTATAATAACAATAGCATCGTATATATATAAATTTTAACCCTCACTTGAGGATTTGTTTGTTTATTTTTAGAGAGAGAGGAAGGAGGAGAGAGAGAGAAACACCAATGTGAGAGGGAACATCGATGTGCCCTGACCGGGGATCGAACCCCAAACCTAGGTATGTGCCGTGACTGGGAATCGAACCTCAACCTTTTGGTGTGCAGGATGGTGCTCCAACTACTGAGTCACCTGGCCAGAGCTCATATACATATTTTCAAAAATTGTGTTAGAGCATGTGAAACTTGGAAGGGGCTCAACTGGGCCTCGGTGTCCCCATCTGTAGTCCCTATTCTTTTTACAGACCTTCCGTTTCCTAATTCAAAGCACTTGTAACTATCAGTTGGCCTCCTTTCCAGCACCCACCGGGTACCACATCCTGTTCCTAGCTTTGTTTTTTTTTTAAATTTTATTTATTTATTTTAGAGAGGAAGAGGGAGGGAGAAAGAGAGGGAGAGAAACAGCAATGTGTGGTTGCTTCTCACGTGCCCCTTGTTGGTGACCTGACCCAAAACCCAGGCATGTGCCCGACTGGGAATCGAACTGGTGATCCTTTGGTGTGCAGGCTGGCGCTCAATCCACTGAGCCACACTAGCCAGGGCTTGTTCCCAGCTTTTATGTGAATGTGGTTGGTGGACAGGTGTCACCCACCTCTCCACCTACTCTGTGCCTGGACCCACTGAACATGTCTGGACAAAACCACACACTACAAGGAAATTGTGCTCACCACAAGTTCAAGATCCCTCATGTCCATTCACTCGCTCCTGCTCCTGGAAGACCTTCTCATCCCTCCTTTGACCTCTACCACCTCCTCCCAGTTCTCATTCTCACCTGTGACCCTGCTTCTATTTCACAGAGAGAGCAGAGGCCATCAGAAGAGAACTCCCACAGATTTCCAGGACATTTATCCCACCACCTGCACCTGAGCCCCTGTTCACTGCCTTTCCTCCTGCCCGTGACAGTCACTCCCAGACAGGCCACTTCCTCCTGTGCACACTGCGTCCCATCCTTTCTCCCCTCTCCAGGGCCATAAGTCAAGCAGTCCTCTCCTGCATCATCAATTCTCCCCTTTCTTCTCGATCATTCTCTTTGGCATAAAGACATCGTCTGATACGAATATGCTTTCTCACCTTGTCTGGTTACAGTGCCAACACTTTGCTGTCTTTTATAACAAAACCCTGAAACAAGCGATCCATACAAAGGTCTCCAATTTCTTGGATCACTCCAGTCAGGCTTTGGCTCCACCGCTTGGCCAAATCGACCCTTGAGGATACCAGTGACCTCCACGTGGCCCAGGCCAATAGCAGGGCGCCACCCTCATGTGACCAGAGCCTTCTCACTGGTGGCCACGCCCTCTTCCTAGGTTTGTTTTCTCCCCTTGGCTGCCAAGACAGCCCACTCTGGTGATTTCCCTCCTTTCTAAGTGGCTATTCCTTCTCACTCTCCTCTGCTGTTTCTTACTTATTTGGGGTTTTTTAAACATTGGAGGGTCTTGGGCTCCGCCTCTGGTCCTCTTCTCTTTTCTCTCTTCATCTCTCCTTTGGTGATGGCTTGCCAAATTTCTATGTCTCTCTAGGTGGGACCTCACCCCGGAGTTCAGACTCATACATTCACCTACCTTCTCAACACTTCTGCTTGGAAGTCTGTTAGGTTCCTCCACATGTCCAAAAACCAACTCCCGATCCCCACTCTCCCCCGCCCTGCCGTCTAACCTCATAAAGGAAAACTTCATCTTGGCAGCTTCTCAGATCAAAAAACCTTGCAATCATATTTGACTTCTCCCTGGCAACACCCAACCATCAGCAAATTCTGTCAGCTCTACTTTCAGAATGTATGCAGATTCTAACCCTGTCCCACCCCCCAGTTCTACCACCCTTGTAAAAGCCACCATCATGTCTCATTCGAATTATTTTTAAAAATCTTTTGCTGAAATATTTTTTATTGAGGTGAAAGCCACGTATAAAATTAACCACTTTAAAGTGCACGAGCTGGAGACATTTAGTATATTTGCCATGTTGTGAAAGCATCATCTCTGTTTAGTTCCAAAACATTTTCATCATCCCCAAAGGAGACCCCCACACCCATCAAACATTCTTATTTCCACCCCACAGTCCCTGGAACCACTAATCTGCTTTCTGCCTCTGCGGATTTGCCTATTTTGAACACTTCCTATGAGTGAAATCACACAATATGTGACCTTTGGTGCCTGGCTTCTTTCGCTTAGCATAGTGTTTTCAAGGCTCGTCTATATTGTAGCATAGATCAGAACTTCACACTTTTTTTACGGCTGAATAACATTCCATTGTAAGGGTATACTACATTTTGTCTATCCATTCATCTAGTAATAGACATTTGGGGTGTTGCCACCTTTTGGCTATTCTGCATGATGTGGCTATGACTGTTTATGCACAAGTATTTGTTTAAACATCAGTTTTCAGTTCTCTTGGGTGTGTGGAATTGCTGGGTCATATAGTAATTCTATGTTTACCTATTTGAGGAACTTCCAACATGTTATTTCATCTGAATTATTTTAACGGCCCATTCTCCACACAGCCATCAGCAGCACCACTTAAGACAGGAGTAAATTTATGTTCCTGCCGCCCTCCACCTTCAATGGGTCCCACCTCATCCAGAGCAAAACCCAAAGACCTCACTCACAGCGGCCTAAAGCCCCTACATGACTTGGCTTCTGGCTCCCTCCCAGCCATCTTTTACCACAGCTCTGCTCACTGAATACTGACCTTCTCACTGCTCTTTATTTTATTTTATCTTTATTTTTTGATTTCAGACAAAGGGGAAGGGAAGGGGGAGAGAGAGGGAGGGAAGGGAGAGGGGGGAGAGAGAGAGAGAGAGAGAGAGAGAGAGAGAGAGGAACATCAGTTTGCTGTTCCACTTATTGATGCATTCATTGACTGATTCTTGTATGTGCCCTGACTGGATATCGAACCTGCAACCTCAGTGTATGGAGTCGAGGCTATAAACAACTGAGCTACCTGTCCAGGTCCTCAGTGTTCTTCAAACGCATCAGCATGTTCCCACCTCAGGCCCACTGCACGGACTGTTTCTTTTTCCTGGAATGCTCTACCCCTGTACCCACAAGACTGTCTCCTTCACTTACTTCAGGTGTCCGCTCTAAGTCAGCTTCTCTGAGACACATTCTCTGACCACCCCGTCTCCTTTCTGATTTATTTTCTCCACAGCACCCATCTGCACCTGACGTTTATTTATTTATATTTTATGGTCTGTATCCCTTTCACTGAGGCATGAGCTTTTTCTGTTTGTTCATTTGACAAACTTACGTCCAGCACCCTGGAAAGTTCCCGGAACATAGCAGGTGCTCAATAATGTTTGATGAATGAATGAACGCACGAACGAATTGAACTCTATTTATAGATCGAGAAAGTGGGGCTCACAGAAGAAGCATGATTGGTGGGAGTTCCCCCAGCTGCTCAGAGGAAGCCTTGAGTTCTAATCCAGGTCTCTCTGACTGCAAAGCACTAGTTTTTAGTCAGACTGTATTGTGAACTTTATATTTAGGCCTCACCATAACCCTAAATATCAGTCTTTTAGCAATACTCAATTCTCAGGCAGGAAAACTCTTATCCAGAGAGGAGAGGGGGCCCACAACCAGTTGGTGGCAGTGTCAGGACTGGGCTATTTTGCCACAGGGCAGGATTTCTGGTACTAGCCTCTGGCACACGGTGGTCACTTAATAAATGCAGAATGACTGGTGTTGGCGGGGAGGTTATAGTAAAGCTCAGATAAGCTTCAGGGCCCGTAATTTGCATAGGCCCTTCCAAGGCCTTACCAATGCATCCTTATGGGCTGATGTTTAAAGGAGGATATTTAAAATGCAGGTGGTTACTACCACTGTCTTTTTCCAGTTCCCTCCCCTCTGCTGCACTTCTCTTTGCTATGTGGTGCTAGGGAAGTCTCAGGCATTTATGGGACCCATCTGAGGGGACTGGGAGTGGAGGATACATTTAGAATGGGTTGTGGGGGATATTTGATGGGGTTCATAGACACTTTCAGGTATACTTGAATTACCTACCTAGTTGTCACGGTGTAGGAACGACTTCCAGGAATGCTCCTATTGTCCAAGGTGCTAACTCACTACGTGCAAGGCCAGTGTCTATTGCGACACGAGCTGTCTTTTAAGTGGCTCACCACCGCCCCCCCCCCCCCAGCACCAGCACAAGGGAGTTAGTTGGGTCAGGAATTTAAGGGACTGAGCCGGAAGCTAGTCTGTGGAAACATTTTCCAGAACTTACCACTAACCTGTAAGTTAAACCTCATGAAAGTTTTCACAAATCTGCCCCCCCAAGTGTAGATGGCATCACCAATACTGACTTGTAAAGCTGAAACTTTAAAAAAAAAATTCTAATGACTGAAAAAAGTTCCATCAAGCATGCGAGAGGAAGGATAATTTACTTTTCTCTCTGGAGATAAGGATGTTGTGAAATAACTACGCGAAGCCAAAAGAGTAGGAAACATATCACAGAGGTGTGTCAGGCAGTAAATTAATAAAAACATTACGTTATCATCTTTTGGGATTTCGCGATGTTTGCGGTATTTGTCAGCTCTTTCAAATATGTAATTTGTTGTCGTTTCGTGTGCGAAGTAAATTTTCACGTTCATACCGCATTTTGTGTTTGTGATTTTGTATTCCTTCTCGTAAAGAACGCTCCCCTCATTCTATAAGCTCCATCCGCCCTGTGGCTGCCTCATTGGCACAAAATACGTGTCGTTCTCGAGCGCTGTGGTGCGGGGCCAGTGCCTGTACTTCGAGCCTGTTTCTTTAGGGGCAAAATGGGGATCATAACAGCGCCTACGTTGCAGGGTTGTTAACTTTAAATAAGCCAAGGCCTACAATGTACTTAGAGCAGGCTGGGACGCTCTGAGTGCTGACAGATCTCAACCTGTCTTTTTTATGCTAATAGCACTTCTGTAGCTTTCCGACAACCGCCGATATCTTCCCGTGCGCACGCGCGTCCGACACTCCCACTTCCCCCTTGGCCTTTTCTTCCCGTGGGCTGTGCCTACTCCGTCGCAGGGGGTGATAGGCGGAGTCAAGTGGCTTTTTCCGGGATTTCCTCCCCTCTCCAAGGAACAACCCTCTTCCTATGACTGGCAGTAATGATTAGTTTGTAGTGATTGGAAAGGAGATCCGATGACCCCACCCATTTTGGAACCTCTCTTGCGAGTTGGCCAATTGCAAGCTTTAGGGGGCGGGTTCCCTCGTGGGGCGGGACAGAGTGACGGGCGTCTGTTTGACTAATAGGAACTTGTCTGTAAGTAACGTAGAGCCAATCAGAAGTGAGAAAACCGGATCCTGGGGCGGGGCTGGAGCTTCGGCAGTTGAACCGCTCGCGAGGAGGGGTGGCAGTGAAGAAGGTGAGCGGCGGAGAGAGCCGCGGGTGCGCGGGCGGGTTTGGCGATCCCGGGGGGAGGGGGTGCTCTTGGGAAGAGTGGGCTGCGGCGGGCTGCTGACCCGGCACTGTGGGATTCGGGAGGGGGCGTGCTTTTTAATACGGGTGGGTCCTTTAATGAAGGTTTTTGAAGCAGAGAGCAGACTGACTCGGAGGGGGTTTTGTATTTCTCAGGTTCTTTAATGAAGAAAGTGTGTAAGGCAGGACGCAGCAGATGGTAAAATGTAGAAATGCCCTTGTAATATAGCGATCTAATGGGAAGTTTTAAGGCAGAGAATTAATATAGCGCAGTATGGGGAGGGGGGTGTCCCTGCTATGAGTTAAAAGCTTTGATTTGGATGGAGGGCATGTGTAGAAGCAATATGAGAGGGAGGGAGGGAGGCCTCTGGAGATGCGGGTGTGCTTTAACGAGGTGGTAGGCATAGCCTTTACTGGGGGCTTACTATGTGCAAAGAGCATCTATCAAGCATTATGTGAATTAACTCTTAAATTTCCTAACAACCCTGTTAAGAAATAGGCTGTGGCCTTGGGATGCTTGAATTTGAATCCTGGCTTTGCCACTAGCCCTCCCATTGAATATCAAGGTGGCTTGGGCGAGTTCTTTATCTCCTGTGCTTCTGCTTCATCATCGGTAGAACGACCTCTTTCCTGACTATACCACTCACCTAGTGGCCTCACGTAGCCTTGGGGCCTCGGGTAGTCTTTACATAGCGATATTTCCACGTACTCGCCCATGAACTCCAGAGTCAAATACCCAATGACTGACTTCTCTATTTGGAAGTTCAGCTGACATCCAGACCTTAAACACTTATCCCGAATCAAACTGTGATTTTCCCCATTCAACCTCCAAATCCAGTTGATGGCATTTCCATTCTTCCAGGAACTCGGGACAAAATCCTTGGAATTGTCATTCCCTCCTCCTTTTTCTCACACAAATGCCTTGTCAGACAGACACACCCGGAATCCAGCCGCGTCTCACCACCTCCCGTGCTACCACTCTGATCCAAGCCCTCACCTGTCCTTGGTCTTTGCGGTGAGCTCCTCGCTGGGATCCCTGCCTGTGCCCTTGAGCCCACATACAGGAGGATCTTGCTTAGACAAAAGTCGGGTAGTGTTGCTGCCCTGTTCAGATCCTCCCCTGTCTCTCACCTCATGCAGAAGTCCTTGCCAAGCCCACCAGGCCCCAACTGATCCAGCTCCCCCTCCTCCCTGCCCTTAACTCCTACCACTCCCCCTTGCTCACCTTGCTTCAGCCACCTTGGCTTCCTCTTGTCACTCAAACATAGTAACTACCATCCCACCTGGAGACTGTACTTGTTGTCTCCCCTGGATTACATTCCCCCCAAATGCCTAGCTAGATCGCTTCTCCCTCACCACCTTTAGGTCCTTCTCAAATGTCAACCTCACAGACGGGTCCTGGCTGACCACCCAAGCTAAAGTAGCTTCTGTCACTCCCTGGCCCCTTGCCACTTGGTTTTAGTTTTCTTCATAACACGAGCACATGACATATATCAGTGTTTGTTTATATGCACTGGGATTCTTCTTTTCCATTTGAGTTATTATTTGTTTCCATTTTAATTGAATTTATTGGGGGCATTGATTAACAAAATTATATGTTTCAGGTGTACAGTTCTATAAAACATCATCTGTATATTGTAGTGTGTGTTCACCTCCCCAAATCAAGTCTCCCTCCATCACCATTTATCCCCTTTTGCTCTCTTCTACCTCCGCCCACCCCCTCCCCCCGGTAACCACCATACTGTTGTCTGTGTCTATGAGTTTTTTTTCCTTGATCCCTTCACCATTTCCACCCAGTCCCCCACCCCCTCTTTCCTCTGACAGCTGTCAGTCCGCTCTCTGTATATAGTCTGTTCTATTAGCTTATATTGTTCATTAGATTCCACATATGAGTGAACTCATATGGTACTTGTCTTTCTCTGACTGGCTTATTTCACTTGAGATCCATCTATGCAGTCTCAAAGGGTAAGAGTTCTTTCTTTTATTTTTGAGGTTTTATTTATTTATTTTTAAATTATTTTATTGTTGTTCAATGACAGTTGTCTGTATTTTCTCCCCACCCAGAGTTCCTTCCTTTTAATAGCTGCTTATTCCATTGTGTAAATGCACCACAGCTTTTTTATCTACTCACTTACCGATGGGCACTTAAGCTGCTTCCAGATCTTGGCTGTTGTAAATAATGCTACATAAGGGTGCATATATTCTTTCAAATGAGGGTTTTGGCTTTCTCTGGGTCTATTCCCAGAGGTAGAATCACAAGGTCATAAAGCAGTTCCATTTTTAATTTACCTCCATACTGATTTCCACAGTGGCTGCACCAATCTGCATTCCCACCAACAGTGCAGGAGAGGTCCCTTTTTTCCACATCCTCGCCAGCATTTGTTGTTTGTTGATTGATTGATGATAGCCATTCTGTTAGGTGTGAGGTGACACTTTCATTGTGGTTTAACTTTGCATTTCTCTGTTGATTAGTGACATTGACCATCTTTTCATATGTCTGTTGGCCATCTGTGTGTGCTTTTTGGAGAAGTGTCTATTCAGGTTAATTGCCCATTTTAAAAATTGGATAGTTTGTCTTTTTTTTTGATGTTGAATTATATAAATTCTTTATAAATTTTAGCTATTACCTTCTTATCAGATGTATCATTGGTGAATATGTTCTCCCATTCAACAGATTGTGTTTTCGTTTTGTTGATGGTTTCCTTTGCTTGCAAAGACTTTTTTGTTTGATGTGGTCCCATTTGTTTATTTTTTTCTTTTGATTCCCTTGCCCAAGGAGATAAATCAGAACAAATACTGCTATGAGAACTGTTTGAGATTTTACTGCCTATGTTTTCTTCTAGGATTTTTGTGGTTTTGAGTCTGACACTTAATATTTAATCCATTTTTAGTTTATTATGTATGATGTAAGAAGGTGGTCTAGTTTCTTTTTTCTTGCATGTATCTGTCTAATTTTTCTCAACACCATTCACTGAATAGACTATTTTTGCCCCATTGTATGTTCTTGCCTTCTTTGTCAAATATTAATTGACCATAAAGGCATGGGTTTATTTCTGGATTCTCTATTCTGTTCCAATGATTTATATGTCTGTTTTTAATGCCAGTACCATGCTGTTTTGATTACTGTGGCCTGGTAGTATAGTTTGATATCAGGTAGCATGATTCCTCCAACTTTGTTCTTCTTTCTCAAGATTGCTGTGGCTATTTGGGGTTTTTTGTGGTTCCATATAAATTTTTGAAATACCTGTTCTAGTTTTGTGAATTATGCCATTGGTATTTTGATAGGAATTGCACTGAGTCTATATATTGCTTTGGGTAGTATGGACGTTTTAATGATGTTAATTCATCCTATCCATGAATGTGGTATGTGCTTCCACTTATTTGTAGCTTCTTCACCTTCTTCCTTCAGTGTCTTATAATTTTCTGAGTACAGGTCTTTTACATCCTTGGTTAAATTTACTCCTAGGTATTTAATTTTTTGACACAGTTATAAGTGGGAATGTTTTCTTAGTTTCCCTTTATGATAGTTCATTATTTGTATATACAAATGCAACTGATTTTTGGATACTTATTTTGTATCTTGCTTCTTTACTGAATTCATTTATCAGTTGTAGTAGGTTTTTGGTGGAATCTTTAGGGTTCTCTATATACAATATCATGTCATCTGTAAATAATGGTAGTTTTATTTCTTCTTTTCCAATTTGGGTACCTTTTATTTCTTCTTCTTGTCTGATTGCTGTGGCTAGAATTCCAGTACTATGTTAAATAAGAGTGGTGAAAGCAGACATCCCTGTCTTGTTCCTGATCTTAAGGGAAGCACTTAAGATTCAGATTCTCGGATTCTTCCTGATTCAGTTTTGGAAGATTATATGTTTCTAGGAATGTCTCCATTTAACCCAGGTGTTCCCATTTGCTGGCATATAGTTGGTCATGATATTTCCTTACAGTCCTTTGTATTTCTTTGGTGTCAGTGTTACTTCTCTTCCATTTCTGATTTTATTCATTGGGTCCTCTTTTTTTTCTTGATAAGTCTGGTTAAAGGCTTGTTAATCTTGTTTACCTTTTCAAAGAACCAGCTCTTGGTTTCATTGATCTTTTGTATTTTTTAGGACTCCTATTTTATTTCTGCTCTGATCTTTAGTATTTTCTTCCTTCTACTCACTTTGGGCTTTGTTTATTGTTCTTCTTCAAGTTCCTTTAGATTTAAATTTAGATAGTTCATTTGAGCTTTAACTCATTTCTTGAGCTAGGCCTGTAATGCTATGAATTTGCCTCTTAGGACTGCTTTGGCTGGTCTCATAGATTTTGGGTTGTTGTGTTCTCATTTTCATTTGTTTCAAGGTATCTTTTGATTTCTTCTTTAATCTCATTGTTTAGTAACATGATATTTAGCCTCCATGTGTTTGTGTGTTTTTTAGTTTTTTTCTTGTTATTGATTTCTAGTTTCATATCATTGTGGTCAGAGAAGATGCTTGATATGATTTCAGTCTTCTTAAATTTATTGAGACTTGTTTTGTGTCCTAACATGTGGTCTGTCCTAGAAAATATTCCATGTGCACCTGAAAAGTATGTATATTCTGCTGCTTTGGGGTGAAATGCTCTGAAGATATCAATTAAATCCATCTGATCTAGTGTGTCGTTTAAGGCCTCCATCTCCTTGTTGATTTTCTGACTGGAAGATGCACCCATTGAAGTCAATGGAGTGTTGAAATCCCCTACCGTGACTGCATTACTGTCAATCTCTTCCTTTTTGTCCATCAAGATTTGCTTTATATGTTTAGGTGCTCCATGTTGGGCGCATAATGTTTACAAGAGTTATCTCCTCTTGTTGGATTGCTCCCTTTATCATTATGTATTGTTCTTCTTTGTCTGTTACTATATTCTTTGTTGTATTTTGCCAGATATAAGCATTGCAACCCCAGCTTTTTTCCCTTTTCTATTTGCATGAATTATCTTTTTCCATCTCTTTACTTTTAGTGTCTGTGTATCTTTCATTCTGAGGTTGGTCTCCTGTACATAGCATATATGTGGGCCTTCTTTTCTTGTCTGTTCAGTCCACTGGGATTCTTAGACTCCCCCCACTAGGGGACTGGCTCCATGTGAATTTAGAACTTGGCACCCAGAAGTGCACATAGGTGCTGAAAAGGTGGTACTTGTGCTGTATATAGCACCATTTTTGGCATTTCTTGGGGATAGGGATGTTGTCTCCCTGTCTCACAGGGCAGGGTTGTTGAGCTGGGAGGGTCTTGGGTGGGTCTAGATGGTGATGATGAACTGGGCAGATTGTGGCAGCCAAGGGCAGAAGCTCTCAGCTCTAACTAGTACTGGGGAAGTGTGTAGGATGTGCGGGTCCCTGGGCCCAGGATCCCTCGTTTCCATTAACGTCCCACAGCCCTCACTGAGCCAAATAGGCTGTTTCAGAGCTCCAGCTGGAGCTCTCTCATCATTAAACCCCTCCTCTGTGGCTGGCCCTCTGCTGGAGACACTGTGACTGAGACAGCCGCTCACCTAGCCTGGTGGTCAGGGCGGCTTCCTGCAGGGGTGGACGTTGGAGCTGAGACCTGGAGGGTGACAAGGAGTGAGCTGAGGGCAGAGAAGCCCTTGGCTGTATCTCCAGTGTCCAGGCCCCCATTCCCTGGCCTAGTTCAGTTCACAGGCTGCCCCTGACCTGTGCTTGGCCCAGGGTGCTGAACAAGCAAGAATGATCAAAATGGCTTTCTCATGGCTTCGGGTCTGGCAACGAATCATCCACTAGTTGCATACATGGTCACAACTGACTGCATGCCAGACACTGCTTGAAGTGCCTTACGTGTATTCAGTGAATCCCCACAACAGTCCTACAAGGTGGGATCCCTGCTTTACTGATGGTGAGGGGCCCAGAGTGGGCCTTGGCCAGGGCCACGCTGTGGGTAAGTGGTGGAGCTGGATTCCGAACCCGGAGTCCCAAGCCTGTAGCATGTGTCATATGTAAGGTGTGAAGCCACTTTTAGATTAGTGCTGGAGGGAAAGGGACAGAGAGTTATGCGGGGACATGGAAAGTGGCCGGGGAAGGACACCTGGGTGATGACCAGAGGCACAAACATTCCAGTCCATGGTGGGGTGCTGGGCAAGCCTCAGTTTTACCCTCTGTGCGGTGGGGATGGTTACAACACCTACCAGGTGAGTCTTTGATAAGTGTGCCCAGTCGTTATCTAAGGTAAAAGCTTTTTAGGGTAAGTGTGGGAGGGGGGTCTGGACACCCCACAGGGTTGTGGTGGGCTGCAGTGTACACTATGGAGGTCTGGAATGTGGGGTGTCCCAAAGGGCTTTTGGACCTATACATTCTGGAGGTCATTGTGGAAGGCTTTGGTCTGTATTCTGGGGGAGTGCCAGGCGAAGTGAGGAGGGGATTCTATTCAGTTCAAATTCACCCACACGGTGGGATGTGATGTCAGACTAGGGCCAGGCCGTGTGTGTGTGTGTGTGTGTGTGTGTGTGTGTGTGTGTTCGTGTGTGTGTGTGTGTTCTGAATTGAAGAGTCCCACTAGGTCATGGCTGGGCAGACATATGTGGTGGTGGTGAGGCGGGGCTGCAGAGAGTGGGAAACACCGTGGGGTGGGGGCCACCAGGGGTGTGGGAAGTACCCATGTCTGGTGTGGGAGATGGTGCTGTGGATTTGTCTTCGGGGAGTCCAGGGTGGAGGATTGTCAGCTCTGGCCCTGGGGTGAGGGCTGTGAAGTCTGAAATATCCAGGGGAGTGTAATTTGTGGGGAGGAGCCAGGGGCGGAGATGTAACACTGGAACCCAGAGGGGGTCACCTTAGTGAAAGACCAGAGGGAGAGGCTGGGGCTGGGAAAGTGTGTGCGCAGAAGCCATGATGTCATGAGGCCCCAGAAATGGGGTCAGGTGTGTGGGCCAGAGTGGGCTCTGGGGTGTCCATGTGCAGTGTGCAAGGTTGAGGTGCTGACTTTGGGGTTGGCTAGGGCGGGGCCTTAAAGGTGCAGCTGGGATGCTGGGATGCTGGGACATGGCCTGTAGAAGCTGAGGCGGGGAAGAGGAGCTAGGAGAGACTTGGGACTAGAACACGACCAGCCACCAGGAAGGGCCACTGGTCACAGAGCAGGGATAGAGAGGATGCAGGTAGAAGGACAGGGTCAGCTGGAGGACTGGGTTGGGGGGAGCAGAAGGGAGGGAGGGCCTCCAGCCTTGGGGAATCCCAGGATGGGGGGTGGGTGGTGTTCAGGAGGGTCTCTCCAAAGGAGAGAGAGGTGGAGAATGTGAGCTTGGGGGAGAGGGGTTTACACAGGATTTGGGAGGGAACAGAACCCAGGTAAAATATGCAGATGATGGAATACAGACTGAAAATGGGGTGTGTGAGGAGTAGAACCTTGGGACATGCAGGCAGAATCCTGGCGGATTGATGGGAGCAGAGAGCAGATTGATGGGGTTCCTACTATACGGAGGAACCTCAGGAGAACATGGGGGCTGCTGCAAGGAGAAGGGAAATGTGCCCCCCTCCCTCGCCACTCTCCCCGAATCTGGGAGATGGGGATGGAAGGAAGGGGCTTGGGGAGGGGAGGGGAGGGGAGGGGTGGTCTTGGGAACTAGCAGAAGAGGGGCGGGACTGGAATGTGGAGGGCGGAGGTTCTGCAGGGCGGAGGGAAGGGGAGCCCCGAACCTCCAGGCCGTCTGGGGAAGGAGCGAGGGGGAGCTGGGATCAGGAAGGGAGGGTCGAGCTTGCAGGGTGGGAGATTTATTCTACCAGCAATTGTTGAGCGCTCACCACGTGCCTCGAAGAGGGGATGGGGAGGGAGTGGGCGAAGTTTGTGGAGGTGAGGGAGGCAGGTGTGTTAAGGGAAGGGTTGAATTCGGGGAGAACATTCAGGGGCTTATAGCTGGTGACTGAGGGGAAGCTAATGTTTCAGGGCACCTGGATTTGGAAAGGCCCTTATTACCTAGTTAAGGGCTGCTGTCTTTGGGGTGAGGATGGGGGGATTATGTGGGGGAGTGGGGGAGGAGGAGAGCTGGAAGGTTGCAGCTGGGATAGGGTGGGCGGGCCCCCTTCCTCCTCTGCCCCCTCCCGGGAGTTAGGTACCGCAGGTGGGGTGGTAACGGAACTCGGAAGTAGTGCGGTTCCCCGAGGTGTGTTTAGCAGCTGCTTCCAACGCCTTGGTAACCGAGATGGCGCCACCGCTGATTGGCTCGTGGAGTCTGAGGGCAGGTCAGTGGGCGGGGTCTGGTGCACCTGTGGGGCAGGTCCAGCGTTGCCTGGCGCGGGCTTTGGGGACCAGGGGATGAGGGATATGTTGAAATGTGTAGCCGCACAGACCGAACTTCTCAGAGAATGAAAGCACAACTGCAAGAGTGTGAATTTTCCAAGGAAAGAGGTATCCAGATTTTATGAGCCCCTCCAAGACCAGAGACCCCTCCATCAAATAAAGTCAAAGTGAGCGCCTCAGCAATTGCTTGGGTCTAGGGACAGGTGCCTGTCAGGACGTGCGGGGCTCAGACGGTTGTCACTGGGCCTTTGAGAAAGGGGATCTGTCGATGAGCCTGGCGATGGTATTCGGGGAGCCCCCGAAATTAATTGCAACAATATATGAGTCTATTCACTTATCTGGGGAGGGTTCAGAGATCTCATTAGATTCTCAAATGCGCAACGACTCGAAAACGGCTGAAAATCACTGACCCAGAACTTCAGGGCTCATCCTCTCTCCCTGAGAACATGATACGTCTGATATCAGACTTTAGGAGGGGCTTCCTTGGGAACGTGGGAGGACGGAAGGAGGCGGTGGGGGAGAGGAGATCAGGCATTGGAGAGGTCCCCGTGACCGGCGTCGCGGGCAGCCCTGGGTGGCTCTGTCTTTGCAGTGGCAGTGGGACGCTGGGCAGAGCTCTGTGTCTTCCCGAGCCTCAGTTTCCGTGTCTGCACACTGGGGAGGGCATGGGCTTGCCTTGTCTCCGGAGTCCCTGTCAAGCTCAGAAACAGCAAAGCAATAATAACAATGATGATGCCAGTAGATATTGAGTGCTTGCTGTATGCCACACAGTAGGTATTGAGTGCTTGCTGTATGCCAGGCGTGGCTCATTTTCTCCAACGGTTTTCACATGATTAGTTCATTTAATCCTCGCACCTGTCTGAGGAGATGGGTGCTGTTCTCCTACCTACATGTCCCGCACGGACATCGCCTGGTCCGTATACCTCTGCTCGCATCCCTTCTCCCCCTCCCACCTCCTCGCTGCCCTCCTTGCTGTGCTTAGAACAAACTGGGAACTACTCACCTTGGGGCCCTTACCTGGCTGTTCCCTCTGCCTGGACGCTCTTCCCCAGGCACTCACCTGGTTCTCTCCCTCCCCCCAGGGCTCTGAGCAGAGGCGCCTTCCCTGGCCACCTTAGTGGAAAGAACGACCCCCCACTTCCCAGCATTCCCTCTCCCCACTACTTGGCATTTCTATACCTCTGACTTGTTGCCATCCTCACTGAGGGCAGGGCTGTGATCTGACGCCCGATCCCCAGCACGCAGGGTGGCCAGCGGTGTAAAGATAAGGAATCTCCATACATGTACTAAAATTGGAACAATACAGAGAAGATTAGCATCACCCCTGTGCAAGGATGACACGCAAATTTCTGAAGTGTTCCGTATTAAAAAAAAATAGATAAAAATAAAGATAGGGAATCTGGCCCCAGGAGAGGTTAAGTAACCTGCTCGTGTCTGCGCACGTAGCTGAACCTGGACGTGACCCAGGCAGCCTGCGGCTGCCATCCTGAAGCAGTCCCCGGACTCTGGGCCGAGGGGGAGCCCTGACTCGCTTCCAGCTCCTCCAGTAGAAGAGCTGACAGTGAGTCGTCGCTCTACTGGCTGAGAGAAAGTTCTTATGCTTACGACCAGCTATTTAATAAAATCAATGTTTAATTCAGCGTGAGTGATTTATATGTGTCATTAATAATACATAGCACTGGGTGTTCTCTCAACGTGGACCACTATCCCTCTAGGGTCAGTCATATGGCCGCTCCCTGGCCACCTTCAGTTCCCTGCTCGGATGTCAGCTTCTCACAGAGCCTGCCCTGCCCCCCTCTTTAAACTCTCTGCCTCACCTCACCTCAGTACTCTCTGTCCCCTTTCCAGCTGGATTTTTCTCTACAAATGTTTGCTGATCAATGAGTGAATAATAATAGGTATACAACAAATATAGGGATTAATAAATAATACTACTAATCATGATTGTCTTTTTTTAAGATTTTATTTTTAGACAGAGGGGAAGGGAAGAAACATCAATGTGTAGTTGCCTCTAGTGTGCCCCCTACTGGGGACCTGGCCTGCAACCCAGGCATGTGCCCTGATTGGGAATTGAGCCAGTGATGCTTTGTTTCACAGGCCAGTGCTCAATCCACTGAGCCACACCAGCCAGGGCTTAATCATGATTCTCTTGTTGGAAATCATATATGCTATCAGCCAGCATGTATTGGGCATAGTCATGTGCAGGACACAGTTCTGAGTGCTTTTATGTGCACTGTCCAATTTAATTCTCACGGCAACACTTTGATGTCGGTGCCATTATTATACCCATTTTCCAGATGAGGAAGCTGAGGCACAGTCTCTTTCCTGAGGTGCCAGCGCTGGTAAATGGTGGAGCCAGGAAATGGAGTAAGGAAATTCTGGCCTTACAGCTCCTGAGCCTGGGCTCTCTGTCTCGTCCCCTCCTCCAGTGACACTGGCCATGGACCAGCCAGCCGGCCTGCAGGTGGACTACGTCTTCCGGGGTGTGGAGCATGCGGTGCGCGTGTTGGTGTCTGGGCAGGTGCTCGAGCTGGAGGTGGAGGACCGGATGACAGCTGACCAGTGGCGGGGCGAGTTCGATGCCAGCTGTGAGTGTGTCTGCCCTGGGGGGGCACGCCCCTGTTCTTCCTCGGGATCAGCTTCTCCAAGAAGATGAGCCCACCTGGGATCCTGTCCACCAGCCTCTTCTACCTGACCAGAAAAGGTCTAAGGTCGGGAGGGGATGTAGGGCTCATTCCTCAGGCCAGAGGCACTGAGGTCAGGGAAAGTTGGAAACTTTGGGTGCATGGCCCTTGGATGGGGCGAGTGGTCAGACCTCAGGAAGAACTTTTCTCTCCACTCAGTCATCGAAGATTTGACTCACAAGACAGGGAACTTCAAACAGTTCAACATCTTCTGTAACATGCTGGAGTCAGCCCTGACTCAGGTAGGGACCGGGGCTGGGGGCTGGGGGCTGTTTCTGTCCCCTGGAGGCCTGGGGCGTAGATGCCCATCTGATGTGTGTGAGATCATAAATCTTCTCCTTCACTGAAGGGGCAGGGCTGTGTCTTTCTTTTCTTCTTTCCCAAATGTAAATGGTTTATTGATTCTGATGAGAGTTATTCTCATGAAGAAAATTCAGGTCACGGGGAAATATAAAGAAGACAGGAAAAATCACTTCGCTGCTAATACTCCTGGTAATATTTTGGTGAAAATCACTCTGGTCGTTTCTCCATTTCTCTATTTATTTGTGAACTTCTGGGAGTGAGCACATGTGCGAGTTTAGATCCAGGGTAAAGCTAAAGTAGATTTACAGTTGTGAGTATATGAAACAGAGTTTATTCTTATAATAATATTTATTAATTATGGTGTTATTTTCCACATGAACAACTGTGACCCCACTTTTGCCCCTTTCTGTATATATAGTTGCTGTATTTCCCAAGCTATTCTGTAACCTGCTTTTGAAAGATTGAACAATATTTCATAACAATGTGGTCACATCGGTGCACCACACCGCGTGGCCAGTCATTCATTTTATCACAGTTGTTGGCACAGAGATACAGCAGCGAACGAGGAGAGGAAGATCCCTGTCACCCCAGACTGTTAACATTTCGGTATCTATAGACATGATAGCGCGATCCCCAGGAGCAGGGATTCGGAATTCCGGCCCATCACTGCCACTTACTAGGCAGAGCCTGGGCCAGTTACTGCCCCTCTGTGCCTCAGTTTCCCCGTCTGTGACGTGGGGTGACAGTAGCCCCCGTTCCATAGTCTTGTGGAAATTAGATGACTTATATGAAAAAGCTTAGAATAATGCCTGGCTTGCAACAAGAGCTGTTTAGGTATTGTCTGTTTTTATTATTAACGACGTTTGAGTTTGTTGTCCTTGTTAGTGGTTGCTCAGTGTTCCAGTGTGTTCATTCACCGTGATCTCTCTAACCCAGTGGTTCCGAAATGCTTTGGTTTCAAGATCCTCTTATACTTTACATAATTTAAAAATTATTGAGGATGCCAATGAGCTTTTATTTATGCAGGATTTATCTATCAATATTTGTTGCCACATTATAAATGAAAACAGAACAACTTAAATATATCTATGAATGTATTTAAAAATAACAATAACAAAACTGTTATACATTAATCTCAATAACATGTTTATGAAAAATATGATTTCTAAAACAAAACAGGAAGGAATGTAGCATTGTTTCACACTTTTGCAAATCTCTTTAAGGTCTGGCTTCATAGAAAACTCCTGGATTCTCTCCTATGTGTTCCTGCATTCAGTCTATTGTGATAGGTTTTGGCTGAGTGTATCAGAAAAAGACTTCCTTCAGTAGATACGTAGTTGGAAAGGGAGTCCTTTAGTAGCTTTTTCAGATAATTGTGCTCATCCTTCTTAGCGGGCACATTAAAACTGGACAGGTTGGTTGCAATGTGGAATCGGAAACCATAGTGATGAACTCTCTGTATTTTGTGATAAAACCTGCTGGTGTGCCTGGCACTTTGCCTGGGTGTTTTGCCCGTCTTGTAACATCACATCTTGGTCATTTGGAAATATTGGTGCATTGGTTGTGCAGCTCTTCCAAATGTCGCCACATTTCATTTTACAATGTCAGGAAGTCACGTTTGTTAACATCCTCGCTGATGTCATCAGGAAAGCCTGTTAACACCCAGAGGCTGTCAGGCACAGGGTGGCAGACACGAGGTTTCCCAAATTCCAGTTTTTGGTCTGACATTTGAGTTTTATCATTGGCAACAAACGCTGTCAGCTGTTTTTCTGGACGTGGCAGGCTCACTGTGTTCATTTTTGAGAAAATGCCTGCCAGACACCCCAGGCCGAATAACCCCGGTTCTGTCAGGTAAAAATAGCGTTGCACGGAGAAGTGGCTGCCTTCGCTCCAAGCGCGACGGCACAGGTGCTTGTCCTGAGACAACGGTTGCACTTGGGTGCGCCGCAGGAGGCACACTTCTGAGTGTGTCACAGAGTCGTGCAAAGCCGTGTACTTGAGGGTTGAGCTGCAGTGAAATTAATAATTTTTACAGCATCATTAAGAACATTCCCAGGGTTCACTTCCTGTTACCCCTCTCTCCCTCCTTCCTGCCCACCCCACCCCTGGGACTGCGTGGCACCGGAGGATACAATGACCACTAGTACATTTGTGCCCCTGGCTGAATTTCCACCAATGGGCACCGACAGATTTACCCACCATTACTTTTGCACCATTAGTGCAAATGTCAACACAGCGAAAAAGGGCAATGACATCTTAGTATCATTATGCAAATTGTGTTAACCTCTTGGACTCCCTGAAAGGGTCTCAGGGACCCCAGGGGTTTGTGGACAGTACATGGACAGCCACAGTCCTAAGCTGTCCCCCACGGCTGAGCATTCAGGCTCTTTCTAGTTTGTCCCTCTGATGAGGTCCTGGTGCCAGCACCCTGGACAGGGCCATGGTGTTCCTCAGGCGCAGTGTAGGAAATAGCCCAGAGTACACGGCCCAGGCGGGCGGGTTGTGTGCTCTGGGCATGGCCATATTGCGTCTTGTGGCAGCTCTGCCCACCCTCTCCCAACAGAGCAGTGAGTCGGTGACCCTTGACCTACTGACCTACACGGATCTGGAGTCCCTGCGGAACCGCAAGATGGGGGGCCGCCCAGGCCCCTTGGCCTCGAGGTCGGCCCAGCTCAACTCCAAGCGCTACCTGATCCTCATCTACTCTGTGGAGTTTGACAGGTGGGACAAAGGGCTGGCTCCAGGTCCAGGCTAGTGGGCAAGTGGGAGAGGATGTGGTTAGCCCTCAGGAAACCCCTGGGTTTCAGGAACCCCCGATACCCAGGGCAAGGTAGGGATGTTGCTTAAACCCGGCTTTTGTAATCTTCAGTGTTGAGGTTTGTATCATTTAGTATAGTGTTCGGTTACAAGTAGCAGGATAGCCATTACCAGTGCCTTAAACAAATAAATTTATCACTTAACAGGATGTCTAGGTAGGTGGTGGCAACTCAACAGTTTTATAAGGAGCTTCTGGCTCCTTATGGGATATTTTGTTTTGTTTTGTTTGTTTGTTTGTTTTCTTTTGTCATCCTCAATGTATTTGCTTTTTGATTTCATCCATATCTCTTCATGGTCACAAAATAGCTGCTGGACCTCCTGACATTGCATGTATATCAAAGCAGGAGGAAGAGGAGCAGGGTTGTGCTTGCTAGTTGCATCTACTTTTTTTTTAATCAGGAAAAGAAAAGTGTTCCCAGCAGACTCCCAACAGATTTCCTATTATGTTTGGCCAGAAATGTTCACATGGCTTTTCCCATAATGTTTGGCTGGAAGTGGCATCCCTTTTGAAAGGGATGCTGGGAAAATGAATGTCTGGCTGTCTGTCTTTATGGCGGGAGGCAGCAAGGGGGGAAGCCGCTGGGAATGACAGTTGGGTAGCTGGGGAAGGCATCTGCTCCCTTTGTTAGTAGCTCCTGGATCTTCTCGTGGGAAGTTATCTATCTCCTCTTAATAGCACCTGGTGGGGCAGTTCTTCAAGGTGCCCTACCTTCCTCCAGCCAATGGGGACCCAGGTCAGGTCATCTGGAGTCTCCTACTATGGAATCTCAGTTAGGACTGTGCTTGGCTGCAAGTAACATGGCCCAGCACTTTCACAATTGCTATGTAAGAGGGTCTTGGGGGAGGCCGACTGGTGCAAAGGGGGCAGGGAGGGAGCTCAAAGCTGCCTTTGGAATTTAAGCCTCTAGGAATGTGAGGCTTTTGGAACTGTGTTTTCCTACCCTAAGGCGCTCAGGGGAAGGTAGATAGCCTCGGGGATCCTTGGCCTCTGAGATGCCCTGGTTCTAATCCTCCTCAGGATTCACTACCCGCTGCCCCTCCCGTACCAGGGCAAGCCAGACCCCGTGGTCCTTCAGGGCATCATCCGCTCGCTGAAGGAGGAGCTGGGTCGCCTGCGAGGGCTGGATGGCCAGGACCCTCGGGACACCAGGGATTCCGAGATCTGGCACCTGCGGGAGCAGTGAGTCTGGGAAGGGTGGGCAGTTGGGGCTGGGGGGGCACATCCCATCATGTACTGCGGGGTCCTTTGCTCCATGCTGTTGGGAAGACAGCATGGTCCCTCATTCACCGAATATTCTAAGCTCTCCTCTGTGCCCTCCTTGTGCTGAGTGGTGCTGGGGACACAGTGGTGACCGAGACAGTCCTGGCCCTGCTGTCCTGGGACTCTCAGTCCCATGGGCGAGACAGATCTGTGCAGATGAGTGGGCAGGGCGGGGGATCTTGGAAAGGGTGCCTGACCCAGCTGGGTAATTCCAGACCAAGGGAACAACATGGGCGAAGACAGGGCGGGAGGAAGTGCTATATGCCCAGTGCCTCTTTTATTCTGGTCCCCTCCCTGACCCTCCTGTGAGTGACGAAGACAGGGGGCAGGCAGATGTTGACCACATAATCACCCGAGTACATCACTGCGAGTGGAGGTGGAGTTAGGGGAGGCAGCCTGTGCTGTGGAAAGCTGTAACAGGAACCGGGTGGGGTCTTGGGGAGGGTCAGAGAATGGGGTGGGGAAGAGCATTCTAGGCAGAGGGAACAGCATGTGCAAAGGCCTTGTGTTGGGGGGCATGTGGTGAGAACAAGGGGTCTGGAAGAGTGCAGTGAAGTGAGCAAAGGCTTTTGACATATTGAGTGCCTGCTGCGTGCTCTGGGCTGAGGGGGAGCTGAATTGGGGGCTTGGTCTCCACCTGGAGGGGGCCCCACACGTTGGGGAGGGCTAGTATTTTCAACAGTAGTAGTAGCAATAATAGTAATCAATAGTAGTAGTAGTAGTAGTAGTAGTAGTAGTAGTAGTAATACCAGTAGTGAATGTTTCTGAGCATTTAACTGGGTGCCAGGGACTCTGCTCAGTGCTTTATGATTTTAATGCATTTAATGCTCACAAAGTAGGCATTACTATTGTCCCTATTTTACAGTGGAGAAAACTGAGGTCCAGAGAGGTCAGAGTACTTGCCCAAGGTCACACAGTGAGTAATGTGGCCAAGCTAGACTTGAATCCTTGCAGCCAGCGCCAAGCCCTCTCCCGTTCCCCAGCCACTATGTACTGTTGGCAGCTGCTAGCCCAGGACTGAGTGAGCCCTCAGTGCTGACGGGGGGAACCAGGCCTCTCCCCTCCTGGGTGTGAGAGCTCAGGGGGCTGCGGGATCCTGTGGGTCCTCCTGGAGGAGCTTTGACTGTGCAGTTCTGGGAGCAGGATGAGCTTTACCTTCTATTCATCCTTAGGAGCTGCGTTCAGGCCTGGTGGGTGCGGGCCTGCGTGCGTGTGTTTCCCAGGGTGGCCACGAGGTGGCGACCTCTGCACTGAAATCCCACAGTTTGACAGCTTGACAGCGGCTTCTTATTTTTCCTTCCCAGTTTGGAGTTTGGGAAGACGCCAGCATTTATTCGTTCATTCATCCAACACTTACCGAGTTCATGCTGTGTGCTGGGCATGCCACCTGGCACTGTTAATGTTTTTTGAACTCTTAGTGCCAGACCCGGTCTGAGCACTCTCCCAATATTCCTACAACTTTATTGGTGGTTGTTACTATCGTCCCACTTCACAGAGATGTGAAGTGACGCTGCCCCAGGTCACCCAGCTTGTAATGGATGTAGGCAGCCTGGTCACAGAGCCCACCTAGTGGCCAGACACCTGGTGACTGCCTCATGGCGGGAGGATCCAGACAGAAACACTGATAAACACCAGCTAGGAAGCTAGGAAGGGATGTGCAGACAGCCAGGAGAGCAGAGAACAGGGATCTGACCTGGGGGGGCAGGGGAGAGGGGGGACAGGCAGGCTTCCCTGGGAAGTGGTGGTTGAAGGATGGGTGGAGTCATTCCCACCTGGAGAAGCGGGAGAGTTCTATGAGGAGGGAGCCACTTTTGCCAAGAGAGGCTTGGCTGGATCTCCCCAGAAGAGGGAGGTGGGCGGTGGGGGGAGAGGAGACCTCTGCTGGAAGGGGCTGAGTGGGAAGCTCCTTGGAGAGTTTGGGGGAGCCACAGATTTTGAAAAATACTTTATTAGGAAAAATTTCAAGCGCACACAAATATAGACAGTAGTATAATAGCATGTCCTTGTGCCCCGGCTCCAACGGCCGTGACATTTTGCCCATCTTGTTTGACTTGTGTCCGCCCCCACCCCCAAAGAAGCAAATGCTAGACATTCCTGTTCCGTAAACACTCAGTATGGATCTTTAACATACGAGGGCATTTAAAAGGAAAACGCAAGCAGTGTTATTACATACAAGGAAATTAACAAAAATTCCTTACTGTGTGTATGCATTGACACTTCTCTGATTGCCTCACAAATGTCTTTTGTAATTGGCTTGTGTGAATTAATACCTGAATACAGCTACACTTTGCAATGTGTGATGTGCTCCTTAAATCTCTTAATGTATTAGTCTCCCCTTTTTTCATGCTAATTATTTGTGGAGGAAGGCAGGCATTTGTCCTATGGAGTTTCCTACAGTGTAGATTTTGTTGATTTTGTCTCCATGGTTAATGTATTGCACTGTTTTTCATATCTCTGGTGAAGTGGTTATCCAACCTACAGGCGAATGAGATTCAGGGTTTTGAAAGACACCTCCTGTGGGGGTGCTGTGTCCCTGCCTCCTGTCGGGGGCTGCTGGGACTGGCGCCGTCCGATGCTGAGAGCTGGAGCTCTCTCTTACAAAGTTCCCTTCCGCCCAGCACCTCTTGGCTGTTCTCATTTGCATTTCCCTGCTCACTGATGAGGCTGAGCGCTTTTTCGTGTGTTTAGCAGTCACTTGGGTTTCCTCTTGTGTGAGTTGCCTATTCACCTGTCATGTCTGTTTTTCTTCTGGTCGTCTATTTCATATTGGATTTCCAGGAGTTCTTCATATAGACTAGATGTGAGCCCTTTGTTAATTTATATGTGTTTCAGAAACCCTCCTCCCCTCCTTCCGCTAGCCTTTTCACTCTCTTAAGTGTCTTTTGAAAAATGTCAGTGTAAGAGAGAACATCATGTATTGATTGTCTTCTGCATGTGCCCCAAACCCAACGAGGGAATCAAACCTGCAGCCTAGGTATATGCCCTGACTGGGGATTGAACCTGCATCCTTCTAATGCTTGCAACCAACTGAGCTGTCTGGCCAGGGCTGCAAGTTACTTCTTGTACGCCCCCAGCTGGGGACCTGGCCCACAACCCAGGCATGTGGCCTGACTGGGAATTGAACCCGTGACCTTTTGGTTCGCAGGCTGGCACTCAATCCACTGAGCCACACTAGCCAGGGCTGCAGGTATTCTTTCTGATGCTCATATTGTCTTTGGCCAGTAGGAACACCCTCATTTTGACTCCTACATCGTTTTGAAATGACCCCAGTAACCCTGATGGCTTCCTTGTTTTGTGGCATGTCAAGCTGTCTTGGACTTTCTTGCACCTTTCTAGTCTCAGAATTGGTATAAGGGAATTTTCCCAAGGAGCTCTGGTTTCTTTTAGCGGGAGATTGGATTTAGAGATCGCAGTCTGGTTGCTAGGGTGCTCTTTCCCATGGGTGGACATTGCTTTCACACCTTTTTAGTGCAAAGAACAAGAAAGTAGATACATTTTTAGAAAAAGAAAAATGATGTCTGTGTTGATTTAAGCTCTTTTATTTGTATGTCTTTTTCTCATACTGACAGTCTTAGTTTCTAGTAATAGTAACAATTATTTACTTTCTTTATTCTAATAATACCAATATAGTTACTAATAATAAGGGTACTGAGTGAAGTTCAGGATTTTTTTGCAGTTCTTTTTGTCCTTAGGCTATTTCCTGCTTGCTAAAATAAAGTTCTTTTTTTTGTCACTTGACACCATTCTCCAATATGCCACTAATTCTGATATAGTTAGATGTGTTTGAGCCAGTTTCTTTGAAAAATTTTAGTGATTGCTTTTGTTCAAGTTTACTGACAAATTATTTTCATAGTTCCAAATTCAAAACGAAAAAAGAGGGTACATTCAGAGGGGTCTGGCTTGTATCCCTGTTGCCACCTCTGTTTTTTCTTCTTAAAATTTTTGATTTATCCTTATATATTCTGAAACTATATATGAACATATGTAGTTTATAATTCCCCTTTTTATTTTACATAAAGAGACACACTAAACATTCTTCTGTACTGTGTTTAAACATATCCTGGCTGTCACTTGGTGACAAGAAATGGAAATCTTCCTCGTTCCTTCCTACCCTTGTGTGGCCCTCAGTTTAGTGGATGCACCATAGAAATTCAACTCGTTCTTGGTTGGTGTACATTTGGGTTATTGCTACTCTTGCAGTCACAAATAGTGCTGCAAGTAATAGCCTTGTGTGTGCATCTTCTTCTCAGAGGGGATTCGAGCACTGTAGTGACCTGATTGTATCTGCATTTTAGAAAGTCCTCTGGTGAATGGGAGGCAGTGAGGCCCGGCTAAGGGGTCAAGGGGAGGCTGGGCTGGGGTCAGCATCTCAAGGTTAGGCTTTGAGGTTATAGAGAAGGACAGTGATATGTAATTAGAACTCAACACAGCTGTGTCCGCCCGTGCTCTGGATGGGGGTGATGTGGCCCTGTTTCTTGTCACGTGAGAGGTGGAGGAGGGGAGGTGATGGGACCATGGGGGCGGCTGGGAGTGTGGCGGGCTCCCCCTTTGTGGGGGAGGTGAAATGATGGTGTGTGCCCACTTCCGTGGAGGAATGGGGATGAAGAGACCATGCCCCTCTGCTAGCTCCGGTCCCCCAGCTCTCGCTTTCTTCTCTTTATCCCCTCCGCCCAGGGTGTCCCGCATGGCTTCTGAGAAGCGAGAGCTGGAGGCCCAGCTGGGCCGATCGCGCGAGGAGGCTTTGGCTGGGCGGGCGGCGCGCCAAGAGGCCGAGGCGCTGCGCGGGGTTGTGCGCAGCCTGGAGCTGGAGCTGCGGCAAGAGCGCGGTCTCGGGTACCGCGGGTCCGGCCGCCGCAGCCAGGACTGCCGCCGCCTGGCCAAGGAGGTGAGGGAGCGCGGCGGCTGGCAAGGGCAGCCTGTGGGGACGCACACTTGGGCCACAGACTGGTCCACTCTGCTCCCCTGTCCATTCCCGCAGCTGGAGGAGGTGAAGGCGTCGGAGCGGAGCCTGCGCGCCCGGCTGAAGGCGCTGAACAGCGAGCTGGCCACTTACCGGAGGGGGTGAGGGGCGTGGCCCCGGTGGGCGGGGCCTCGGAGCAGCGGACCTGGCCAGGCCTGCGGGTGGGCTTGGGGCTGGCGGGGCGTGGCGGAGTCTGAGGGAAGTTGGACTGGGCCCGCGCTGGACAGGGAGGGTTAGGTGGAACCTGAGAGTGGGCGGGGATGGTGGGGTAGGAGGGGCCTAATGGACAGCATTCGGTGTAGAGGGCTCGGAGAGTAGGGAACGGTGAGTGGGGTCTGGAAAGATGGGCAGGGCTTGAGGTGGCATTCAGGAGGTTGGTGTTGGACAAAGGGACCGCGGAAAGGGGCGGGGTTAAAGGTCCAGCAGAACAAGAAGGGCGTGGCCCAGCGGGTGGGAATCTGGGTGATTTCTGCAGGTTTTTATGGGCGGGGGGAGGGTTGGAAAATTGGTGAGGGAAAACGAAGGAACTGGGAAACCTCAAGAAAAAGGGCCAGGTGAAGAAGGTGGTTAGAATGTAGGGAAGTGACAGGTGGTGCTTTTTGGAAGGGATAATGGGGCTCCACGAGGGGCGGAGCCTGGGAGAAGGTACCTGGAGGGTCGTATAGATATGCGAGGGTGTGAATGTGCAGAAACTGATGGACCTGAAGGTTGGAAGATGGTGAAGTCTGAGAAGAGGACTGGGATAGGAGTTGTCACAGCCCGTGGGAGACTGACAGTGGGACCTCTGCTCCCAGGAGACGCACTCCGCCAGTGGGGCCGCGCCCAGCCCGGGAGGACCGGGCTTCGTCGTCCCGGGAGCGCTCCACGTCCCGTGGCCGCGGCGCCGCCCGCTCCTCATCCCGGGAGAGTGGCCGCGGGGCCCGGGGTCGAGGCCGCCCTGCCTGCCCCTCGCCCTCGCCCATAGGTGTGTGCCAGCCCTGCCCTGCCCGTGGGAGGGGGTGGGACGGACTACAGTGGTGAGACTTTATCCTGTGACCGCAGCCTCTTCTCTCCACACCCTTCCACTCCGTCCTAGGTGGTCGCATGCCCCGTTTTGACCCCACAGCCTTTGTGAAAGCCAAGGAGAAGAAGTTGAGAGAGATCAAGATGAAGTTAGCGTCCATTTCCTTCTCCTGCCCATATCCCTGCCCCTTTACCTAGCCCTCTGACCCGAACCCTCATCTCTCCCGGTCACCCATTCTGTCTCCATCACCTGTCACCTGCTCCATCTCTTCCCTTCCCTCGCGTGACCTCAAGCAGGTCACCGGACCTGGCAATGACCCACGGGGGCGCAGCGAGGCCCTTCGCCGAATTAGCTCGGTGCACAGGCATGCGTTTCATTTCGGTTCCCCAGGCAGCAGCGGCAGCGGAACCGACTGGTCAGTGGAGGAAGTGGGGACGGGCCGTCCGTCTCCTGGGCTCGCCAGGCTCGCCCCCCTGCTGCCTTGACCGGCCGAGGGGACGCGGCTAACCGCTCCCGAAACCGCAGCTCCTCGGGTAACGGGCTGGAGCGCGCTGCGCGGGCTCGAGGGCTGGTCGGGACACGCGAGCGCCGGAGGCTCACCATCCCCTCCTCCCTCTAGTGGACAGTTTCCGCAGCCGCTGCTCGTCTGCCAGCTCCTGCAGCGAGTTCGAAGATTTCTCTGAATCCCTGCCAAGAGGGTAAAACTTGGGCCAACATACAGGCGTCTGGGGATACTGGGAACAGTCTGTTGCAGGCAAATTGAGTGATGGAGCTTTGAAATCGCGGAGGAGGGTGAGGTGGGAGGTGCCAAAGGCTCCTCCCATTCGTCCTCGATTCCTCCCTCCTTAGCTCTCGCCGTCGCCTCGGGAAGCCCCCAAGCCCCACAACTTTGAGTGGGTCCAATACGGTGAGTGTCATTCCTCAGGCCTTGGGGGAGGGGCAGCACGAAACGACCAGAAGCCGATGCGTTTCTCCCTGATTCTATTCTGGGGAGCAGGTTGCTAAGGCGCCTGTGAAATGTCTCTGGACAAGTTGTGTTTTGAGACCACTGGATTGCAGGGGAGAATGGGGGTGGGGCGGGGGCAGAGGACGCTGGTTAAAAGCACCGCAAATTGCCTCCTACCACCTGTGTGACTCCAGGGTAGTTAGTTACTCAGCCTCTGCCTTAGTTTCTTGATCAGTTAAGTGGGGATGGTAATAGTATTCATCTCAGAGGGTTTTGAGAACATACAAAGTTATTTTATATATGTGCCTGGCAGGTGTCAGCTCTTACTTTCTTCTGAGGTCCTTAGGTTCAGAATTTCTGGTGGGATTGGGGGGCAGGAGTAGAAGGAGGGTGCTGACCTCTCTCATGCCTCCCCCCGCTGCAGAAGTCCACCCCCGTGGAATATGGGCGCCATCAGAGACACCTGGCCAACTCTGGGCGCTGGGTCCCCATCAAAGGTGAGCCCAGGACTCCACGTCTCCCCCTCACATGCCCCAGAGCCTGCCGGGGTGGTACCGAGGACATCAGCACTTCCTGTGGCCTAAGGCCCCACACAGCCCCCAACACCGACGCCTGCTTTCACAGAGTACAGCTCCGAGTACCAGGCTGCTGACATGGCCGAAATAGATGCCCGTTTGAAGGCCTTGCAGGAATACATGAACCAACTGGACACGCGGTCCTGACCTGGGAGAGCCATCACCGTCCCTTCAGCCCCTATCCGCCCTGGATTTGGTGTGTTGGAGGTGGGGCTGGTGTGTCCTTCCTGCCCTGCCCAGGCCCCGCCCCTCCAGGTGCTTCTTGGGGCGGGCTGGGCGTCTCAGGTCTGTGAGGCCTTACACACACCTCCCGCTCCCTCAGGCGTTGCAGGACGGGAGGGAGGGTCTGTGCCTTTTGTAAATAAACGTATTTGTCCTTGGGATCCCTCAGCTTGTGCCTCAAGGGTAGGGGTGGTGGGCGTGGGGAGTGATACCAGGACTGGGAGGAGGTTTCTTTGGGACCTGTGTGCATTTCTGGGCGTGTCTGTGACTGGGGAGAGATTAGGGGTCAGGCTCTGGGGAAATCTTGCACTCCCTGAAGCAGGGAAAGCTGGGGACCTGCAGGGTGGTAATGAACCGCCCGTCCCCAGAGGGTTCCAAGCAGAGATTCCACACAGGATGCCTGTGGCCGTTTGGTGGAGAGGGGTGTGTCATAGCATGATGCACTGCCTGCCCCCCCCACCCCACACACACATACAGCTGCTGCCAGGGACACCTGGGCTGGCCTGGTGCTGACTCCTGCACTCTGACCTCTGGGTTTCCAGCTGCGCTGTTGCTTTGGAGCTGGGGTTTCTGGGGCCTTGGTTCAGGGTCGGAGCCCCAGGGTTCTGAGCACCAGCGACGACTGAGTGCTGGGGGTGGCTGAGGTGTCTGTGGGAGGGAGGCGGGGATGGGAGGCGATCGGCAGACACAGGAGCACAGATGAGCGGCGCCTTTATTGGAGGGGGAGGCCATGGGACTCTGACTGGGGGTGGAGAGAGGGCCTCACAACCTGTAATGTGGCCACTGGCTGATGATTTCGTAGAGCCGATCGCCTGGAGACAGGGTCTGCTGCACGTCCCGGTGCCCTTTGAGCTCGTATTCAGGGGACAGAGCCTTCAGAGCCACTCCGCAAGCTAACAGACTCCTGGCTGCCCTTAGGGCCCGGGGCGCGGGTGACCGCTCTGCAGTGGGGACAGAGGCAGGAGTTAAGCTGGAGCTTCCTGGGGAGCAGCAGCAGTGTGGGGTAGTGGTTCCACTTGGGCATCCCCAGAACCCAGGCTGCCTCTCCCTAGCTGTGACTCAGTCTGTCTGTGCCCGTTTTTCCTCATGTGCGAGAAAGTAATGCCAACCCCCGCCCCCCCCCCCCCCCGCAGGGCTGTGGTGTCATAAAATGAGCTCCTCTGGGTAAAGCCCATTGAATGGTGCTGGGCACAGCTGGTGCGGGCTGTCCCTACTGCTCACTCTCCCTGGGGCCCCGGGCCTGTGGGTCCTACCCACGGCAATGCTATCACAAGTGCTTCTTAGGTGCCATGTTCTGACTGGCCTAGGAACCTTTATACAGTCACTAATCCTCATCCCAACCACGTGGTTGAAAATGGTCATTATCCAAAAAGGAGGAACTGAGGCTCAGCAAAGCAGAGTCCCTTGTCCAGGGTCACAGAGCTCGTGGGTGGCAGAGCCTCTCCACAACCACACACCACGCCATGCCGACCCCTGGCCCGGAGGCAGCCCCTCTCCCACGTGGCTGAACACTCACCCATGTAGTTGCCCATGAAGGTGATGCCGATGGCTTTGGTGTTCCAGCGACTTGCGTGGTCACCCTTGGTGTCCCAGCCCCGGCCCTCATACACAAGCCCGTCTTCTCCGATCAGGAAGCTGTGATGGGGGTGAGGGAGGCTGGTGAGGGAGGGAGGGAGGGCTTCCGGGAAGAGGGCTCCCCCTGCCTCCTCCACTTGCCCTGCCCCTGTTCCTGCCAGTCACAGTCCCCTCCCGTTCCCCAGCCTTCCTCAATAACAATGGCAGTGGCCCCTAAAATGCCAGGCACAGCTCTGCATGCACCTGTTTTGGCCCTCTCAGCGACTCGGGGCACCACTGCCCCTGTTCTGTAGATAATCAGAGAGGTGGAGACACCTGCCCAGGGTCGCACAGTTGGGGGGCAGAGCCAGGGTTCTCACCCAGGCCCTGTGACTCCCACCTCCCGGGTCTGATTCCTTGCTCCCTCCTGCCTCCCTGGAGGATTTGTTGGGCTCTGGTCTGCTGAGGCCTCACGTGTGGTCGGTCACCCGAGGTGAGTACCGTTGGTGTCCCTACTGGAAGCTGAGGAAGCAGACTTAGAAAGAGAGGGGATTTGCCCCAGCTCGTGTCCCAGAGGCCCCTGCTCGTGTCCCAGAGGCCCCTGCTCAGAAGTCCCCACAGAGGAGCTCCAGAGCCCTCAGCCCAGCCTGCTTCCCGCTTCCCGTTCCCTGCCGGGCGTGGGGATCAGGGCCTGAAGGGCGGGGGCCATAGTCAGACTCGGGCCCTCAGCCCCAGCCCTTTGAGTTCCCAGTCCTGGCAGGTCCTGAAGACTCTCACTCCACACGTCTGGGCTGAGCGAGTCTGGCCTGGCCCGTTGGAATCGACCAGACGGGCGCCTCCGCCCTGTGGCTCCCTGGTTGCCAGTGACGCACAGTGTGTTGGAACTTCCTGGTCTCAGGTCCTGAATCTGCCACTTAGGACGCCAGACTCTCAGAATCTGGCTCCCAAGAGACTAGAAATGCCACAGTGACCCTCGGGACGGGGCCAGCTACGGCCATGAGACATCCCCAGCACCTGGCACAGGCGATGGGTGCTCCTTGTGTATCTGTGCAGTGGGTGCAGCTGCTGTCAACCTCCACCTCCCCCACCAGGTGGGTGCAGTCAGGGCCCCGTTTCGCAGGTGAGGAACTGAGGCCTGAGGGAGGAGGTGACGTGACAAGGAAGGAGGATCCAGAGCTTTGAACCAGGCTCTGAACTCTACTCTCCGAGGGACAGACTTTAGTCGGCTTTTCTGTGTGGTGACTGAGGCCGAAGGCTGTGGGGCCAGGCCCTGGCCTTCATCACTTCATGGGAACACTTGGAAACCAAACCTTGATTTGGTCTCTTCTTGATTTTGGAAGCTTTGAATTGTAAACTCTTGAACCGGAAGAGCTGGGCGATATACCCTCGGAGGCTTCTAAAATTCCCCCAGGGATGTTCCCAGTTTCCCGGCTTCACCACAGCTCCCTACCCCCCCGCCAAACCCTCCAAGGGAGGCGCCTGGGAGCCTGCATTTGCAGTGAGGAGATTCCAGTCCTCACCAACGACTGAGAACCTGTAGGGGGGCCCAATGTTCTCCTGTGCTGGACCCCAGCCTGTCACCCTGGAAAGGGAGCTCGTGGGCACGGCCAGGCGGGAGGCAGAGCTAATGAGCCCCCACTCTGTTTCTGCCCTCAGGCATGTCTCTCCTTACAGCGGCCAGAGGGGGCGTCTGGTAGCTAAGGAGGCTCACACCCCTGCCTGGGCTCCTGCCTGCCTCCTGGTGGCCACCAGGCCCTGCGACGCCCAGCTCCTCCCAGCCACCTCCCATGCCCTGCCCAGCTCACTCCCACTCAGAGCCTCCCCCTGCCTGCGGGGTCCTAACTTATTACACTTTCTCCCAGTCCCAGAGCCACATCACAGGGCGACATCCCCTCCCCCTGCCCTTCCAAAGGACCCTGTGTAGGTCTGCTTTCCACTTCTGAGGTTGCCCGTCATCACTCTTTTCCATGGCTTGTCAGCATCTGAAGTCACTGTGCCGCCTTTGTGTCTCCCTGCTGGGCTTCACACCCCGTCGGGCTAGATGCCCACTGCTCGGGGCTGTGTCCCCATCCCAGCATCCTCCAGGTGGCCCGGGATGTAGCAGGTGCCTCATGGCAGTAGTCCACAGATTCGGGGCTCCCTCCACTTGCCAGGTGGGATCCTAAGTGCTTCTTTGCACCTATGGTTTTAATGCTCAGGTGGACCCTAACCCCACAGACCGCAGAGGAGGAAGCTGAGAGCGGGCGACTACTTGGCCCGAGTCTCAGGCAGCCGCGAGCAGAGCTGGGGACTGGAACCTCACCCACATTTAGCCAGCCTGGCACCGGACGCTGGCGTGTGTCCGCCAGGTCCGTCCCTTCCTCCAGGCAGCAGGCCTGGACGCCAGCCCCTTCCCCCTCCTGGCATCTCTGTGCCGCCTGCACACTCCCAGCCTGTGCGGCGACTCCGGGAGAACGGAAGAGACCGCGGCGGCGGCTCCAGGACAGTCCCGTCCCGCCGTCTCCCCAGCCGGCACGCCCTCCCCCTCACTCACTTGTAGGCCACGTCGCAGAAGTCCAGCGTCCGTGCGTGGTAGTGCTGCACGTTCTGGGCCTGCTGCCGGCACAACGCCGGGGTGTCGCAGTGGCTGCCCGCCGTGTGCGACACCACCACGAACTCCACCGGCAGGTGCAGTTTCTCCGTGCACCGGGAAGGCAGGGCGTTCCACTCTCTCCGAGGCACAATGGGACCGCAGCACGTCTGGTTTCCTTCTCGCGCCGCTGCGAGTCCAAGGAGGGCGAGGAGGGCCCAGGCGAGCGGCGCGCCCAGCCGGGACATGGTGGGCAGGCGCACAGCGTTGGCGAGGAGCGTGGGGCTCCTCGGCCGCCTTTATATGCTGGGGCCTAAGGGTGGAGGGGTGCCGGAGGGGCGGTGATGGGGGAGGGGAGGGGAAGCCTTGCATCACGCTCTGGGGGGACTTCCTCAGCAGGTTACATCGGACCCCGACTGTGCTTCCTTTTCTGGACGGGCTGCTACAGGATGCCGTGTGGTTGGGGCTGAGGGAAGCAGGGAAGGGGAGCCCATGCAACCATCAAGGGACCCCTCGTCCGGCAGAGAGCGGGCGGGGAGAGGCGCACAGGTCCCTGGGCAGTTTGCGCTGTGGTTTCTGGAAGACGCGGGGCCTGGATCCTGGCCCGGCTTTCTCGCTCCTCTCAGCCGGGCGTTGAACAATTCACCAGGAGCTGAACCCCAGGGAGAGGCCCGGGGCCTCTTCCTTCTTCCCGCAGGGAATGAGGCAACAAAGACCGCCATTGTTTAGCCACTTCTCCCAGGCCCAAGCCCAATGCCATTGAACCCTTTCAGCAAACCACAGAGGTGGGCGTCCAGAAGTCCATTTCACAGTTGAGGAAACCGAGGAAGGGAGAAGGAAAGTCGTGGTGTTGAGACCTAGTACATAGTTCTAGGTTGTGTCCCCAGAGGCTGGTGGCCCAGGGTCCGAATTCAGGGCCAGGTTGCCTGCATTAGAATTCTGGCCATATTCTAGTGTGTGGACTCGGGCAAGTGACCTAACCTTTCTGTGCCCCAGTTTCCCCACCTGCAAAATGGGGATGATAATGAATGATAATAGGGTCCATGTGAGATTCAGTGGGTGGACAGGGTGGAACCCACAGAAGATGCCTGACTCACGGTGCCTAACAAGCGCCCCTGGGACTTGGATTCCAACCTGCCGCTGGTGTGAGCAGCGTGCTTTCCTCGGGTGCCACTGGCAGCTGCGTTCTGCACACGAGGGGCTCTGAGGGCCGGAGAGGAAGGATCCTTTGCCCGGCGCCACTCAGTGGCTTGGGCTCAGCTGTTGGGACAGAAGGCTCTCCTGGGGCCTCTGCTCTGCCCAGGCCCCCTCCCCGCTCCCTCCTACAGCACGTGGTGAGATCAGGGCACATGCCCTGGTTTGCTCTTCCTCCTTTCCGGCTACCTTTGGGGATTCAAAAAGTGACCAAAGGTTTGGGGCACTGGGTGCAAGAGGCGAAGGGACTGAGAAACACAAATGGGTCGTCACGACGTAGTCACAGGCACGTGAGTGCAGCCTAGGAGACATAGTCCATAATATCGTGATAAGTCTGAATGGTGCCAGTAGGCTACTGGAACTGTTGAGGGGAACTCTAGGTAAAGTACGCGATTTTCTAACCACTAAGCTGTACACCCAAACCAATACGTAATAAAGGAAACACAAATCAAGTGCCACGAAACAAAAAAAGTGACCAAAGTCACATGTGAGCTATACCAAGTTGAACTGACCCAAAATGTTAATCACCTGTGTCCCACTTGCTCCAGCTCTGCCCGCCTGAGGTCGCCAACGAGAACAGTGGGGCATGTTTTCTTCCACAGTATTTTCCGTGCTCAGGTGGATCATGCTCATGCCCCCGATATCATCCAATGGCGCAGCAGGTGTCTCTAAGCGCTTTTCATGAATTATCTCAGCATATGCTCCCAGCAGGTTTGTAAGCTAGATTTTATTATTAGCCCCCTTTTAGAGCCAAGGAAACGAGCCCAGAGGGGTTATCTCCCTGTAGGTAAAGGAAGAAGACGATGACATCAGGGTTTGGCCACAGGCCTCCTGGCTCCAGAGACTAAGTTTTAAACCACATACCCCACTCCCTGCAAACATATAAGGACATATATTAAAAAATCAAAGCCACGCGTATCACTTTGCCTTTTGTCACTTAGTATTTCACGTGCATCTCTCCGGGTCAGTGCCTCTAATTTATTCTTTATCGTACTTGCATAATATCTGGGTTTACTGTAGTGACAATCTTTTGGGGGCTTTCCTGTCCCCCCCAATGCTGCACAGAATGTTACCAGACACACAGCCCCTCATGGGGACACCATTATATGTTATAAATAGAGACTCTTGGTCGAAGACTGTACACATTTAACAGATATTACAAGCTTGTTTTTCCCAAATGGCTGCTAGCAATTCATCCTTCTACCAGTCACGTAATGGAGCCCTCATTCACCCCAGAAGTGGGGGTTAGCACTTCCTAACTGTATACGTATAAAGTGATATGACTTTGTAACTAGTTGGCATTTTTATGACCACGCAGGAGAATGAGCGTTTTTCTGTGTCTGCTGTCCGTTTGGATTGGCCATCTGGATCTGTCTTTTGTCAATTGCCTGTTCATCTCCATTGCCCATTTTTGTTTTTAATTTAAAAAAAATCTTCATCTGAGGATATGTTTACTGATTTTTCTTTTGAGAGAGAGAGAGAGAGAAACATCAGTGGGTTGCCTTGCATATGTGCCCCGACTGGGGATGGAAGCCTGACCTTTTCAGTGTGTGGACGATGCTGCAGCCAACTGAGCCTCCCAGCCAGGGCCCCATTGCCCACTTCGAAAATCAGTTGGGCTGTTTGCCGTGCTGGTATCAATTCTCAAAATGAAGAAAGCAATGCCGTAACTAGTGCTGAGTTGTTGGGTACGTATGTTTTGTGTCTCAGTTCTAATTTTAAAAGCATTGAAGAATAACATATATAAAAAAAGTGCTCAAATGTACTTTTTAATAGTCAATAGAACTCATTTATATAATTAATAGAATTAATAGGGTGGAGGGCTCTATTTTTATGCCATGAACATGCCCATGTATCCAGTACCCAGATCAGAAAATATGGCTACATTAAAAATATTAATAAATAAGAAAACAACTATAACAGGAACAGAACCACAGAAATGGAGACCACATGGAGGGTTATCAACAGGGGAGTGGGAGGAGGAGAGAGGGGGAAAAGGTACAGAGAATAAGTAGCATAAGTGGTAGGTAGAAAATAGACAGGGGGAGGGCAAGAATAGTAGGGGAAAAGTAGAAGCTAAAGAACTTATGACACATGGACATGAACTAAACGGGGGGAATGTGGGTGGGAGAGGGTGTGCAGGGTGGAGGGGAATGAAGGGGGATAATGGGACAGCTGTAATAGCATAACCAATAAAATATATTCAAAAAATAAAAATATGAATAAATATTGCCAAAACAATTTCAAAAAGTTTTGGTATTTCTTTTCCCCAGCAATGTGGTCAGTTTTAAAATGCTTTACCAACCCAGGGAGTGGTAGGCATATCATTAGCGTTTCATTTGCATTTTCTCAACCGGAAGAGAGGTGATCGTCTTGGTACACATTTAGGACGGCACCACCTTCTGTGGACTGTGTGTTCATCTTTTAAAATCGTTTTCCCTGTTGGGTTGGTGAGTATGGCGGATGGTAACTCTGTGTGTTTGCTCTGCTGCCAGCCTTTTCTCAAGTCTACTAGAAAACCTATTTTTTCGTGTTAGAGTTTCTATGTTCCCTATAATTAAGAAGATCTTTCCACACCAAGATTATAAAACGTTGTCTATTTAACAAATATCATTTATTCCGTCCTCAGACCTGGTTTGAAATTTTAGCTCTACCACTTACTAGCTGGATGCCCTTGGGCAATGGGGCAGCATCTGACATAACCGACCGCTTCCTTTTCCTTGAAATACTCACTTCCCTTGGTGTCCGTGTCATCAGACAGATTTCCCTTCTGCTTCTGTGGCTGGCCTTTGCTTCCCCCTTTCAGACTTGCTCCTCCCTCCCTGACTGTTACGCTTTTTTTCTCCTGGGTGACCTTGTGCAGATAATGGCTTCAGCCACCCCCGAAATGCAGATGATTTCCCGATGTTTTATGTCCAGCCCAGAGCTTTCATCTGAATTCTGGACCTGTGTGTCCACCTGCCTGCTGGACATCTCCATTTGGGTGCCCCACAGGCCCTTCGAATGCGAGATTCCCCAAGGGGCTCCTGACTTGTTCTTCCAAAGGGGGTTCTCTTTCCCGAGTTCCTGTCAGAGGGCTGATCCGATCGTCTTCCCGTTACACATGCAGTGCACCTGAGCGCCGTCCTCGACTAAGCTCTGCTCTCTCCCCTCTTGTTTCCCGCACCCAAAGCGAATCCCAGCCCATAGCAGGTGCCCTATAAAATCCAAATGGTTGAATGAATATTCAGTTCACCCCTCAGCCACGTTGCTGTTACGTCCCGAATGTCTTACAAACTAGACCTCTCCTGTCCATTCCCACTGTCTTCACCCTGGTTCAGTCACCATTTCCTGACGCCTGGAGTTTGCTCCCACCTGCCCAGCGACCTCCCAGCATGCACCCTGGCCTGCGAGGTCAAAGCTCAGATCTGATCAGGGCTTCCCTGAAGGTCACCCTAAAAAACGAGTCATATTTTTTTGTGGCTTCTCTGACTCGTAGAAAGAGTCCAAAGCCCTCACCACGGCTGCCCCCACAGACTGCCTTCACCCCACCTCACCTCACCTGCTCCTGCTCCCACTCCCCTCGAGTCCCCCAGCCGCTGGCCCCTTCTTGCTGCCCTTGAAGATGCCTTGACTGTCCTGCCCCCCAGGGGGCTTTTTACACACTGCACACATTTTGTTTATTTATTTTTAGAAAGGGGGAAGGGAGAGAGAAAGAGAGGGAAACATCCATGTGTGGTTGTCTCTCGTGCACCCCCAAATGGGGACCTGGCCTGCGCCCTGACTGGGAATTGAACCAGCGACCCTTTGGTTCACAGGCTGGCATTCAATCCACTGAGCCACACCAGTCATGGCTGCACATGTTTTAAATAGAGGATCTTGGGAAACTCAAGAGCTTTGTACCTTAGCTTCAAGATTGCAGAACACGCAGCCTTTTGTAAATATTTTCACATCAGTATCATTAGCATTAGTATTAGTATCATTTTGCTTAATGACACTAATAATATAATCATTAGCCAAGTGGGGTGAAGTCTTCCCTCGTTAGAATTTTATCTGGTCTGTATCTTGTCAGCCTAAAATTGCAACATGCCCTTGTGAGCACTTATGGAAACGTTAATCAATGGGCAATTGCTCCATTGCCTTTAATCTGGGGATTTTTCTAATAGGAAATTGTATTAGAGTCCCCACATACAGCATCACAACCCTAAAGCATACTCCCTGTATGCTTTAGGAAGTTAAATTTTAAAATATTTAACTCACCTACTGCCTTTATTTAGTCTTGTTCTCATTAATTCAGCCACTCTAAAAACTCACCAGATTCTCTTGCAGTTAGCAAAGAATTCTTGTTTCCTTTGTTGTATCAACAAACGTAGAGATCAAATTAAAGGCGATTTTAGGGAGGACAAGTTTAAAACACAATGCAGAATTTTCGTTGGCTTCCTTGACGTCCCCAAGCCTGGAATGCTCGAACCCCTCACTTTCCCCATCCTAATTGTCACTCCCTGTTCCTTTGGCGTCACCTCTGAGGAGGTGACAAATCCCTCTACGTGCTTTCCCCACATCATTTCCACTTCTTCTTTGTATTTATCATAGCTGTAGTTATTAACTTGCCTGTGCAATGTTTTTTATTAATTCCTGTCTCTCGTACTGTACAGTGAGGCCTGTAAGTAGGGTTGTGGTGTGCTTTATCGTCCAAACCACGGCACTCGAGAGGACAAGAGGGAGATTATGAACTATGCTGGGTCAATAGGTGTACGTGGACTGTCCCGGGTAATCCCGGATGTCTCCCCTTTTGAAGATAAAGAGAGGGCCCTGGCCAGTGTGGCTCAGGTGGCTGGGGTGTCGTCCTACACACTGAAAGGTTGTGGGTTCGATTCCCGGTCAGGACGCATGTCTGGGTTTCTGGTTTGATCCCTGGTCAGGGTCCATACCGAAGGCAACCGAACGATGTTTCTCTCCCCTGCTTCCTCTCTCTAAAGGCAGTGAAAAATGTCTTCCGATGATGATGGAAAAAAAAAAAAGAGTAAAGATGAAGAAGGGGCTATCGTTTCCCCTTTTGCCCCATCATTACGTCCCCAGTTTCTGGTTCCTAGTTGGCGATACGTACGTGTCAATATCACATATTAAGCCTCCAGCTTCTCCATCTGCAGAGCGGGCTGAACCACAGCCGGTTCCTCAGACGGCTGTAGTAAGCTTCAGTCTGGCCCTCAAATGCTGTTCCTCTTGCTAAATGAAAGTTATAGTCAAGGACTTCTGGCCAAGATGGAGGCATAGGTAGACGCACTGTGCCTCCTCGCACAACCAAGATAGGACAACAACAATATAGAAACAAAATAACAACCAGAACTGACAGAAAATTGAAGTGTATGGAAGTCGGACAACCAAGGATTTAAAAATAGACACTTTCATTCAGACTGGTAGGAGGGGTGGAGTCGGGCCTGGCGAGGGACGCAGAGCGGAGAGCTGAGCACCCAGGGCGGCGGGTGAGTCCGCAGCAGGCAGACCCTGGGCGCACAAGCAGCGGTGGTTGGCGGGCTCTGGCCAGGGGGTGGCGACCAGCAGACCCAGCGAGTCCGCCATTGTGAAGCAAGGCACTGCGCGCAGCTCAGGGTCCCAGCACTGGGAAGTGGAGCTTTGGGGAACTGACTGAAGAGGAAGGTCCCGCGGGATGAACAGGCCCACCCACACTGGAATCGGTGCCAGAGGGGCCCAGTTAGCTCGCAGAAAGCGGCGGAAGGGTCTGAGGTCCTGCAGAGAGCAGAGCAAGCACCATTGTTCCTTCTAGCACCCCACCCCCACATACAGCATCACAACCCAGCAACTGAGGTGCCCCACCCTGGTGAACTCCTAAGGCCCCGCGCCTCACTACAGGAGCTCGACAAGACCAAAAAAAAAAAAAAAAAAAAAAAAAACAGAACAAAAACAGCAAAAGGATGGCTCAAACAGAAGAAGAATTGAAAGCCCCAGAACCCATCCTTTTAAGCGACCAAGAGATAGCCAACCTATCAGATGCACAGTTCAAAGCACTGGTGATCAGGATACTCACAGAATTGGTTGGTTTTGGTCGCAAATTAGCTGAAAAAATGCAGGCTACAATAAGTTTAATGAAGAAAGATGCACAGGGAACCAATGGTGATGGAATGAAAGATGGGTCTCACATCAAT
>CM052550.1:40335769-40359898 GCA_028533065.1 Trachops cirrhosus
TTCTGAGGAAGTTCCCTACTGTTTTCCACAGTGGTCGTACCAGTCTGCAATCCCACCAATAGTGTACTAGGGTCCCTTTTTCTCCACAACCTCTCCAACACTTGTTGTCTGTTGTTTTATTTATGATGGCCATTCTAACTGGTGTGAGTCTACATTTATTGACTCAGTTCCTCTTTGGTAATTTGGGAAACTCGCATCATAAATACCCATTTTCCCTTCCTTTCTATTGGGGGAGGGGACCGCTCCCCTTTCGCTCCTGTGCTCACCCTCATCCAGGGCTTCTCACAGGTGTCTCCTCCCTCGCCTGGGCGAACCTGGGTGACCTCAGTTCACGAGGGGCTCCCAGCCTGCCGACCTGCAGGCGACACCCTAGTAAATTCCTCAGCGGAAGTGGAGGCTGGCGGCTCAGTTGGCATTTCGCATTCCTTGGAGTTCTGCCAGGAACATGGAGGCTTCTGGAGAGCAGACTCCTGGCTCCCAACGCACAGTGCACCCCTCCTTCTCATCCTGTCCTGGGGCCTCCTGGGCACCCCTCCTCGTTTGCCCCACCTCTCTCCACAACCCCTGAAACAGGGGCCCCCTTGGGTTTAGGGGTGCATGTCTGACCCCCTTGCATCACTGACTCAGGGCAGAGGCCCACGCAGGCTCTGGGAGGGGGCTCAGGGCTGCCTGATCGGGGACTTCTGGGATCTTGGGGTCCCAGAGCATGTCCAGAGCAAGGGGCCCATATTGCTTTTGGGGATCCCTTGTCCTGTGGGGAGATACTCAGGCCTGAGGCTAAGGGCTGGATGGATGCTAATTCCATTCCACATAACTTATTGAGCACCTACTGTGTGCCCCACCAACCGCTTGTAGATGCTGGGCATTTAGCTGGGAACAAAAGCTCCTGCACCCACAATCTAGTGGGGAAGACAGGAAGTAAATAAAGGAAATAATAGCTATTAAAAAAGATATACTATATTGTACGTGGGTGACCCTATTGGCATGGTGCTTGGCAGGGAACAGGTGTCAAGGGAGCATGGTCAGCTGTGACCTTGAGATTGGTCCTTCTGCTGAGGGAAAGGACCTTCCGCCACCAGAGGGCGAGTGGTGGTTTTCTCTTAGTCACCGAAGAATGAAGAACTTCGAGCCAAGAGTTACTGCGGCTGTCTATAACACAATTAGCTAGACTGTCTATAACACAATTAGCTAGAGTGGCGGGGATGGAGGGGGGAATAGAAAGGGAGGGAGGGAGGGAGACTGAGAGAGAGAAGAGAGAGAAATGTTCAGGAGGAGGGATCAGTGAGTAAAACCCTGGGGCAGAGAAGAGGCAGGGTAATGCTGTGGAATTAGGAGAAACTTGGGTTGCCGGGGCGCGAGGGACCAGGGTATGTGGGCAGCCAGGTCTGCAGCGTGGCTGGCACTTCTTTGGCACACCGGGGAGCTGGACTGCATGCTGTGGGCGCTGGGGAGCCATGGAAGAGCATATGCGGATGGGAGTGAGGTGAGCACTTTGCATCTTTGAGAGATCATTCTGGAGAACAGAAAGGGAGAGGGAGTGGCAGAGAGACACTCCTGCAGGGCACCACAACCACGAAGGCTGCTGGAAGCCAGTTTTCAACCAGGAGGGAAGCCACGATCAGTGATCAGTGCCTTCAATGCTCCAGAGGCGGGGAAGATGCGGAAAGAGACCAAGTCCGTAACACTATTGCTGAGCCACGGGAGGTGCCTCACCCAACGTGGGCTCTCCTACCAAATTCTCCTGCCCTTGGACACTTCGCAAATTAGATTGATTCTTAACCGTTTTTGTGTTTCGACCTCCCAGTGGATCAGGACTGTTGTATTTACCGTGTCTTTGAAAGGTTGTGTAATGGAATAGTTGTGGCAGGCTTAGAAAAGTCCCTCCAAAGATATCCACGTTCTAATCCCTGGCACCTGTGAATGTTAACTTTATAGAACAAAACAGCACCACCACCACCATCATTCCCCAAAAGGGTCTTTGCCGATGTGACGAAGTTAAGGATCTTGAGATGGGAGATTATCCTGAATCATCCCGGTGGACCCTGAGTAGCATCACATGTATCCTTAGAGGAGAGAGGCAGACAGACCAGAAGATGATGGGTAGGCAGAGGCAGGGGTCGAAGGGATGTGCCGCAGGCCGAAGGTGCCAGCAGCCTCCAGAAGCTGGAAGAGGCTTAGAACGAATTCTCCTCTGGAGCCCTCAGCAAGAGCTTGGCCCTGCCGGCAGCTTGGTTCTGGACTTCTGGCCTCCAGAACTGTACATTTCTGTTGTTTTAAACCACCAAGTTTGTGGCAATTAAAATACTGCAAGCTTAAGACTGAAAATGTCAGCCTGGGTCAAAAAGCAAGTAAGTCCTACTACATGTTGTTTGTAAGTTACAGAATTTAAATATATAAAACTTTAAATTATAATTTTATAATTTAATATATATACTTTAAATTAAATTTTTAAAATTAATTAATTAATTATAGACAAAGGGGCAGGGATGGAGAAAGAAAGGGAGAGAAACATTCATGTGTGGTTGACTCTCGCTGCACCCCCTACTGGGGACCTGGCCCAAAACCCAGGCACGTGCCCTGACTGGGAATCGGACTGGTGACTTTTGGTTCGCAGGTCGGTGCTCAATCCACTGAGCCACACCAGCCTGGGCTAGATATATAACTTTTTATATGGTGTGAGGTGAGAGTCCAACTTTATTCTTTTGCATGTACCTACCAATGGTCTAGTACCATTTGTGGAAGAGGCCTATTATTTTCCTGTTGAATGATCTTGCCGTCCTTATCAGAACTGATTGGCTATAGATGCACGGGTTTATTTCTGGACTCTTGAGTGCATTTCACTGGTCTCTATGTCTCTCTTTATTCCAGGACCACACTGTTTTGATTACTCACCATTCTTGCTTCTTCCTTTAAAAAATAAAGCTGAGCATTTGAATTCAAGAAGCACTCATATGGTTGTTGCACAAGAAACAAAAGTAATGTGTTTGGGGATCTGAATAACCCAGAAGTATATAGATTCAAACCTAAGGTTATATGGGCATTAAGTGTAATAGAAACTTATCACTGGAAGCAGTTCTGTAAGATAAAATAAAGTAAGTTTTGAAATCAAGATGTGTAAACTCTCCAACTTTGGTCTTTTTTTCCAAGATTGTTTTGTCTTTTGGGGGTCTCGTGCAATTCCATATGAATTTTAGGATCAGATTGTTGATTTCTGCAAAAGGGTGTTGGTATTTGGATAGGGATTACATTGAACCTGTAGGTCACTTTGGGGAATATCATTATCTTTACAATATTAAATCTTCCAATCCATGAATGGCTTTAATGTCTTTCAAAAATGTTTTGTACTTTTCAGTGTGTTGTGCCTTTTTCTTTCTTTTATTGATTCTAGAAAGAGGCGAAAGGAGGGAGAAAGAGAGGGAGAGAAACACTGATCAGTTACCTCCTACATGTGCCCCAACTGGAGACCAAACCTGCAACCCAGGCATGTGCCCTGACTGGGAATCGAACCGGCGACCCTTTGGTTTGCAGGCCAACACTCAATCCACTGAGCCACACCAGCCAGGGCAGCACAGCTGACTTTTGTGTGTTGATCTTGTATCCTTCAACTTTGTTGAATTCTTTATTTAGGTCTAATAGTTTGTGGATTTTTAAAGGATCTGCTGTCTGTAGATTTTGTCATCTGCAAATAGAGATAGTTTTACTTCATCCAGTTTGGATGTTTTCATTTCTTGTACTTGCCTAATTTCTCTGGCTAGAACTTCCTGTACAAGGTTGAATAGCAGCCTTGGTTGGGGTTGGAAATCCAGGGTCCCTGACCCTGTGGCTCCCTTCCTGGGACTTTCCAACACCATCCTGGTGGTGGAGTCGAGACTCCTCCTTACAGCCTGGATACAGCCTGGATACAGCCTGGCTAGGGAAATCCCGGCTCTTTATCTTTCGCTGAAGTGGGTGGGGTGGTTTCACAGTTTTATTTTTGTTGTGTTTGGCTGGAGTAGAGACATTGTGTAAACACTTTCTGTCTTGCTAGTCTGGGCCTTTGCTAATCTTTTGGAGCATTAAAAAAACCCTGCATCTGTTGGTGTCTCTTAGTTGTGGCTTCTTCAGCTCTAAGTCTGGGATATTTTAAACAGAAAGAAATGAGATGCCGGAGAGTGGGCATAGCGGAAGAGCTGGGTGGACAGACGTGCTCACCTGCATGGCTCGACAGGTAGTGGGCAGTGTGCGCACTGAGCTGTGGGCCTGGCTGTTCATGCCCGGGGCAGTCCGGTGCTTCGGGGCTCCAGTGGGGCAGCCTGGGCCAGGTGGCGCCAGTGACAGCAGCAACAGAGGCAGTAGCTGTGGCAGCTGTAGTGGTCGCAGCATCTACAGCCGGGGGAGAGAAGAGGGGCCTTTCATAGGGCAGCACTGGGACCTGAGGTGGGAGGCCGGCTCGCCCACCCGTCTCTGGAGCTCACGTGTGCGGCTGCCCCACGAGTATTAACTCTTTGTCCGAGGGGCAGGACAGGGGCGGCTAGCACCGGGCCATCCTCTGCACCAGTGACTGTTACAAAACAACAGCATGCACGGGGCTTCCTGTTCTGGGACGAGAGAGTGGACAAACTTATCTCTATATTCCACGAAGTACATGCGTGTTTCTTCCAGGTACATAAGTACCTGAAAATTAAATACAAACAAACATCAAAACTGGAAAAATGGAGGGAAGAGGCGAATTGGCGAGGGGCTCAGAGCCCAAGCAGGTGGCATGGTGTCAGAGGAGCCCAGCAGAGAAACAGGCCAGCAACCCCTCGTCATATTAAGAAGCCAGAAAAAGCACAACTTTGATGGGAAAAGATAACCACCGAGATGGTACAGGTGTCAGATTTATCTGACTGGGATTCTAAAGCGGTTATCTTATGAAAAATGCTTCCACAAGCAATTACGAAACAAAGGAAAAAAAATAGTCTCAGCAAGGAAATAAGATATAAAGATGAGCCAAATGGACATTTTAGAACTCAAAAATACAATCAGTGGAAGAAAAACTGTGGGACTATAACAAAAGGCCTAAAGTTTATGTCACTGACGTCCCAGAAGGAGGAGGGTGAGAATGAAAAAATATTCCAATAAATAATGCGTGAAAATTTCCCCCCTTTGGGAAAACACAGAAACTTAGGCATTCAAGAAAATGTATGAGATCCATACAGGATGAACTCAGAGGACTCCACTGGAGATACATTATATTCAAAGTTTGCTTCCTTTATTCCAAATCATTGATTTGACTCTTGGCTTTATTCACCCCACTGTTGTGTCCCTGTAATTCTTTTTTTTTAAGGTTTTATATATTTATTTTTTAGACAGGAAGGGAGGGAGAAAGAGGGAGAGAAACATCAATGTGCGGTTGCCTCTTGTGTACCCCCTACTGGAGACCTGGTCTGCAACCCAGACATGTGCCCCGATTGGGAATTGAACCGGCGACTCTTTGGTTCGCAGGCTGGCACTCAATCTACTGAGCCACACCAGCCAGGGCTCTGTAACTGGTCTTTATTTCAATTAGTGTATCCTTCATTTCTGACTGAATCTTTTTTATGCTGCTGAGGTCCTCACTAAGTCCCTTGAGCATTCTTATAAGCAGTGTTCTGAATTCTGCATCCGAAAGATTCTATCTCCATTTTGTTTAGCTCTTTTTCTAGAATTTTAATCTGTTTTTTTGTTTGGGCCATTTTTTGTCTCATCATTTTGGCAGCCTCCCTGTGTTTGTTTCTATGTGTCAGGTAGAGCTTCTTTAACTCCATGTCTTGGTAGCGTGGTCTAATGTAGTAGGTGTCCTATAGGGTCCAGTGGCACAGCCTCCCCTATCACCCAAGCTGGGTACTCGAGGTGTGCCCTTCATGTAGGGTGAGTACACCTTACTTTTGTAGCTGTGCCTTGGTTGCGGTTGGCAGGTCAATGGGAGGGATTTAACCAGACTGTTCAGTTGCAAGGACCGGCTGTGACCACTGACCACCAACGTCTACCCTCTGTGGAGGATCAACTGTGCAGGGACAGGGCTGGGGTGGTGGTGCTCCAACATGGTCTGTAGCTGTCCACTGGGTGCACAGACCCTGGGGTTTCCTGGGGTGCAGGTCAGCCCCAACCTGTGTTTTCCCCGGGGCGACCCTGCCTGAGCTATAGAGCAAACTGAGATGGCTGCCACTTGTGCTGGGCTCGGAGACTCCCAGGCAAAGCCAAGCTGTGGGTTTAGGCTGGCTGGTGCTGTGCCTGGGGCTCTTAGCAAAAGGGACTGGGACTAGGGGCTCACTGAGGCCAGCTGTTGCTTGTTTGAAAAGATTTAGGAAGCTGTGAAGCTTGAGCCAAGACCAGCCATTCACATGGAAAAGCTACTGTTAACAGCTGTTAGTTGGGTGGTTCAGAGGCTCAGGGTGTCTTGAGGGCAGGGCGAACAGTGTTAGCCAGGTTGATGGAGTCTCAGATACATATGACACACACCTGCCAGCTCTGTGGCTCTGCCTGCCTTTCTGTCTGGGAGAAAGTGTCCCCCAACTCTCGCCTGGATGCCAGCCACTTCCGTCCCTCCCTGTGTGCCACTGGTACCTTTGATGCTGCTACCCCGGTGCTGGAGCTCAGAGGGAGTGAGTCTGAGTAAGTCCATGTGTGGGTTCTTTAAGAGGAGCTGCTTGGTTCTCCAGAAGTTTCTTCCACTTATTCAATCCCTGCTGGTTTTTGCAGACAGAAGTTATAGGGACTTACCTTCCTGGCACTGGTACTCTGGGCTGGGGGCCCTGGTCTGGGGCTGGGAGTCCTTGTTCCTGAGACATCCCTTCTGAATTTTTATCCACCACCTGTGTATGTGGGACCAGCCTGTTCTTTGTCTCTGCCCCTCTTACCAGTCTGGATGGATGTGGTTTCTTTAGTTCTGTAGTTGTCAGACTTCCATTCAACTCGATTTCTGCCAGTTGTGAGTGATGGTTGTTGTGTAATTTAGTTGTAATTTTGATGTGGTTGTGCGAAGAGGTGAGTCATGTTTACCTATGCTGCCATCCTGACGGGAAGTCAAACATATGGGTAAATTAAAAAAACTTTCTCCTCTTGAGTTTTCTAAATTATGGTCAGTTTTTTTTTTAAATTTTTACTTATTTTTTGGAGAGGCAAAGGGAGAGAGAAAGAGAGGGAGAGAAACATCCATGTGTGGTTGCCTCTTTCGCGCCCCCTTCAGGGGACCTGGCCTGCAACCCAGGCCTGTGTCCTAGACCGGGAATCAAACTGGTGACCCTTTGATTCACAGGCCAGCACTCAATCCACTGAGCCACACCAGCCAGGGCAAATTATGGTCAGTCAGTTTTGATAGAGTTGTCAAGGTCATTTGATGGAGAAAAGATAGTCTTCAACAAATGATGCTGAGGAGTTTCCATATCCATTAAAATAAATGTGAACTTAAACTATTGTTTTTAAAAGATTTTATTTATTTATTTTTAGAGAGGGGGGAGGGAAGGAGAGAAACATCAATGTGTGGTTGCCTTTCACATGCCCCTCTCCCCCCACTGGAGAACCTGTCCTGCAACCCAGACATGTGCCCCGACTGGGAATTGAACCTGCGACCCTTTGGTTTGCAGGCTGGCTCTCAGTCCACGGAGCCACACCAGCCAGGATATAAATCTCAACTTTTAAGTCTCATGCCATACGAAAATTTCACTTGAAGTGGATCACGGGTCTACAAAAATGATGCTAAAACAAAACAAAATAAAAAATTGTTAGAAAAACTGAAGAAAAAAATGTATGAACTTGGGGCATGTAAAGAATTCTTAGATGACACATAAAAGAATGAAAAGTGATAAATTAGATTCTGTCAAAATAAAGGCTTCTGTTCTTCAAGAGATAAAATGAAACTGCAAGTCGAAAGGAGGAGGTCAGTGCCATTTGCTCACAAGGCATCATTTGCCGAGCAGGTCTGTGACCTTGTTAAAGCGGACTCACATTTTACTCTCTGAGCTTCTGTCCCTAGGGCTGGAATTTACTGGAAAGCAAGAACAGAACATGACTAACCACTCCCTACAGCCACAGGCAGAAGGTAACATTGGAACAACACCCCAACAGCCCAGGGGCCACACAACAGCACCCCACCCTTTTTTAATCCAGTTACAATCCAATAAAAGCTCAAAGCCCCCACCCCTCAGGGCTGGTGCATCTCTGCACACCATGCCCCTCTCCTTTCTTGGAGAGTGAATAAAATCTTTACACTTTCTTCTCTTTGTGAATTCTTTCACAGCCCACATCACCTACCACCCGAACACAAGTCACATCCTGAGAAAAGTATTAACAGTACATGTAATTGATAAAGGGATTGTATCTTGAATATGATAACTCAGTAACATTTTTAAAAGGGCAACACAATTTCACTTAGCATAATTGTCTCCAGTTCCATCCATGCTGTCGCAAAGGGTAGGAGTTCTTTCTTTCTGCTGCTAGTATTCCATTGTGTAAATGTGCCATCGTTTTTTAATTCATTCATCTACTGATGGGCACTTGGCTGTTTCCAACACCTGGCTATTGTAAATAGCACTGCTGTGAACATGGGAGTGCATAAGCATGTATGAGTGACCCACGGACATGGACAATGGGGTGGGGAGAGATTGTAGGAGTGGAAGATGGGGTGGGGTGAAGGAGGGCAACTGTAATAAACAAGAATAAAATAAAATTTTAAAAAGGGCAATAAAATTGAATAAATGATTTATAAAAGAAAATATATACATAGCCAATGAACAAGAAAATATGCCTAAGCCCTGGCTGGTGTGGCTCAGTGGACTGAACACCAGCCTGTGAACCAAAGGGTCGCTGGTTCAATTCCCAGTCAGGGAACATACCTGGGTTGTGGGCCAGGTCCCCAGTAGGGGGCGCATGAGAGGCAATCCACACGCTGATGTTTTTCTCCCTTTCTTCTCCTTCCCTAACCTCTGTCTAAAAATAAATAAATAAAATCTTTTTTAAAAAGAAAGATTTTAAGCCCCGGCTGGTGTAGCTCAGTAGATTGAGCTCGGGCCTGCGAACCAAAAAATCGCGGTTCAATTCCCAGTCAGGGCACATGCCTGGGTTGCAGGCCAGTTCCCAGCAGGGGACCCATGAAAGGCAACCACACATTGATATTTCTCTCCTTCTCTCCTTTCTCTCCTTCCCTTCCCCCTCTAAAGATAAATAAATAAAATCTTAAAAAAAAAAAAAAAAAGAAAGATTTTAGAAGAGGGATTTTTTCCCTCAATCCTTTTACCTTTTTTCACCCAGCCCTCTAGTCCCTCTCCCCTCTGACAGCTGTCATTCTGTTCTCTGTATCTATGAGTCTGTTTCTATTTTCTTTGCTAGTTTATTTTGTTCATTAGATTCTACACATAAGCAAAAACCTAATTAACCCATGTCATCCCAAAAAATTCAATAAAAAAGACTGGGATACATACATATGAACAAAAATTGTTTAGAATCTAGAGAAATAAAGATAGAGAATTAAATCTACTACCACCTTCTCTGGTTAAGTCTGGACTGTCTAAACAAGTAATAAGTACACCAGTATTTATCTAGCACATTGGATACAAGTATTGAAGGATATGTGAAAACGGTTATCAAATGTAAGAAAAAGTGTGTGGGAGACAGGGATGAACTACAGATTTTGTGGATGTTTGGACTAGTATGATGGCCTTCAAAGTGGAAAAAAGGAGTTATGTTTATGGTTAAAAATCTTTTGTATAGGATTGCTGATATCACAGCAAATATCACAATCATTTTTAATATAATTTTTCTTTATTGAAATCATTTTTCTTTTTCTTTTTCTTAATCTTTACTGGAAGACTTTTTTTTTCTCCATTGCGTTTAGAGAGAGAGGAAAGGGGAGGGAAAAGGAGCGAGAGAAACATCAATGGCTGTCTCCCGTTCGTGCCTGGACGGGGACCGGACCTGCAACCTAAGCACGTGCTGTCACCGGGAATCAAACCCGAAACCCAGTTTTTTAGATGTGGAGCGACATTTCAACCAACTGAGCCACTCTGGCACAGGCTCAACTTTTATTTTTCACATACAGTCCAGATGCATCATTTTACTTTCAGGTGTTCACTCCAGAGACATTATAGAACTTACCAAGTGATCATGTCAATAAATCACATAAATATCACAATCTTTTTTAAAAAAGATTTTATTTATTTACTTTTAGAGAGAAGGAAAGGGAGGGAGAAAGAGAGGGAGAGGCAGATTCCTGTGTGGTTGCCTCTCCCAATCCCCCTACTGGGGACCTGGCCCACAACCCAGGCATGTGCCCTGATGGGGAATCGAACCAGCGACCCTTTGGTCCTCAGGCTGGCGCTCAGTCCACTGAGGCACACCAGCCAGAGCAATATCACAGTCTTGAATGTCCTGTGCCTGTGTTCCTCAGGATGGTCCAGATAAATCCAGCTCTGGTAGAGGACTTGCTGGGCAGATATTTCTTTAGAGAAATAGAGATGGAAAGATGAGATGAGATGAGAGAGAGGGGGAGAGAGAGGGAGAAAGATCACAGGCTCACAGAGATGGGGTGATGGAGAACTTAGCAGAGATGGCACATCTGGGTGAACAAATACCCACAACGAAACTACAACCCCTGTGCCCACCCTCCGTCAGAACCTGACTCTTACCTGAGCACAGACCCTGGTGAGGGGGGCAGATGTGCAGCTGGACTTCGTGCCCGGGACCTTAAACCTCACAACAGCCTGACTCCGAGAGCCCAAAGTCTCCAGGCAGCAGTGCTGGAAGCAGGGCCAGAAGGTACAGTTGGGGCCGCACAGGCGGGTCTGGTTCAAGGGCAGGACGGTCCTGTCATCACAGCACTGCTCCAAGGGGTTGTAGATCTCGTCCCCACACCTGGGTGCTGGCTGGCACATCCATTGTTCCGTATCTAGAGGAGCCAGAGCAGAGTGGGCTCCAAGAGCAGTCTAAGACCTTTGGGACCCCTCCCATCCACAGTGCTCTGTTCTTACCTGGGACTCCTTTGGAGTGTGAGCACAGGAGTCCGGAAACAAGGACAGCAACTGAGAGGCAGAAGGGGAATGAGAATAATGCTGGAGAGTAGTCTTCTGGTTGCTGTTACGAGGCTGAAGATAATGTTGATGAGCTCCTTTCATTGTACGTGACAGCTCAGAGTAGATTTTGAGACTGACTCTGGGTGGCAAGGAGGGCTCTGGAAAGAGCAAAAGTTCTGAAATTTCCAGGTTGGGGAGGAGTTTGTAGTACAGTCAGAGATATCACAGGGGTGGTTACAGAGTGGGAAGTCAAGAATGAAATAGGAAAGAGAATTCAGCGCTAGCTGCTGTGGCTCAGTGGATTGAGCGCCAGCCTGTGAATGAAAAGGTCACCAGTTTGATTCCCAGTCAGAGCACATGCCTGGGTTGTGGGCCAGGTCCCCAGTAGGGGGCATGTGAGAGGCAGTCCACACACTGATGTTTCTCTCCCTCTCTTTCTCCTTCCCTTACTGTCTCTCTAAAAATAAATAAATAAAATCTTAAAAAAAAAAAAAAGGAAAGAGAATTCAGTTTGAGGCTCAAGTACATTAGGGTGTGATAACACATCAGCTAGACTTGGGGCTGGAGCCCCCTTACCGAAGATCCTGGGCACCATGGGTCTGGGTTTTGCTCCATCCACAGTAGCTGATGGCAGAGCAGCAGCAGCACCTGTCTCCTGTGACTTATATACTGTGCTCACACGTGTCACAGCAGAAAGGCAGGGTTGCCAGGATGGGAGGGGCATGAAGAGTCATTGTTACATGCAAGGAAAAAGCACACGAAAAATTTAATGAAATGTTCCTGAGCCAGTTCCAACGGCTGCCACCTTCTCAGATATCATGAAACCTCCGGGTAAATACCACTTGACACCTTTCCGAGTGATGACATGTCTTCCCACGAACACTGCTGAGGGGAAACCCAGTGGGAAAAGACTCCTCGGCACATCACCCACCAAACGCTGGCTCCTCCTCAACATCCCATTCTTCTGCAGCCTGGATGTCTCAAAGTCCCTCTAGTCCCACCCACAATCCACCTCCAGACCTGCACTGTCTATAATTCTTCAGAGTTAGTTAGAGGAATTTACAAAGTTGCAGCATGATCTAGAAGAGCAGGGGACATAAAACCCTGCTAGGAAGAAAGAAAAGGGAACAGACAGACGTAGGATAGACCTCTGGGATCATAAAACAGAGAAGAGCGCCTTGTAGAGAGCCTTGTCCAAAGAAAGCCTCCACCTGTGTTTCTCACTGTGATTCTGTGTTACCATCATTGTTATTGGGACGAGATGACATGTGGGTTATTGTTAGGTGGACCCTCTGTTCTCGGCTGGCTTCCTCCCATGTCACAGTGAACAGCCTGGGAAGGGGTGAGAGAGATAAGGCAGAGCCTTTAGACCCTGTGAAAGCTCACGGTTCATGGACCAGCTCCTTCCTCCTCTCTGACAGTATGTGCAATCCTTCACCATGAGTGGGGGAGGCGCGCGTGTGTGTTGCCCCTCCCCTCTTTGTTTGGCAGGTGCTGTGAGGGCTGCTATTTGCATCAGCAGGTTTCCCTAATGTCTCCTCCCACCTGTGCCCTTGACAGGTGTCACACCTGTGGAGACTCCCCTCCCACTTACACCGCACAGCTGCTGCAAGCGCAGACCTGGAGTAACTACGTTCCCGTTTCCTAAATTCATTGGCTAGGCACATCAATCATAATTCTCAACCTACAGGCGAGGAATTCCTGACTAAAACAGAAAGCCATCAATAAACAGTACAACTGCCTGTGAAGCAATATGATAAAGGGTAATACGTGAGGACTTGGTGTTGGTTAAATTAAATTGTTTACACAGAAAGCAGCAGCCAAGCCAGAGGCAAGGCTGATAGATCAGCAGTCACAAGACAACAAGCCCTTTTTAGATTCAGACAGTTTATTATTCACATGAGCAGAGAAGGTATGACTAGCCAGAGGTGCCAGCTGCCCGTGCCCCTTGCACAGGGTGACACTCAAACAAAGGGGTCCAGGTGACAGCAGCAAGGATGACAGGACGCTGTGTTGCTGAGTAGGGAAAGCCAGGCTGCATCTGAGCAGTTTTATAGCCTGCAGCTCAGTCCCACGGTGGGTGAGAGAGGAGCCTCAGACCTCATCCCCGCTGGGAGATGGCAAGGAGCAGCATTCTTAGGACAGCGTGTCTGAAAGACAGAGAAGCAGTGAGAACAGTGTTACTGCAGCTCTTCCTAAGCCTCCCAGGCTCTCCTGTCCTTGGAGCATTGGAGTGTTTCGCCAAGGTGAAGGGAACGGTGAAGGTTAGCTGCACCTAATCCTTGCTTATGTGGCCAATGTGGACACAAGAAAGTACCAGGGAGCTGAAGCCATCTTCCTAAACCTAACAACAACAACAAAGATAAACCAAACCAAAAAACCTCCTGGAACTAACCATTGGAGTTGGAAAGGCTGTAGGATCAAAGTCAACACACAAAAAACCTTGTTTCTGTGCACCAGCATTAACAGTGGGGGATTGAAATTTAAAAACCAGTACCTTTTACTCCTCCATTGAAATGTTTAGAGATGCATCTAATAAAACATGTACATGATGCATATGAGGAAATTACAAATAATGAATGAAAGAAATCAAAGACAAACTAAATAAATGTGGAGACATTTACATCGTGATTTGGAAGATGCAGTATAAATATTAAGATGTCAGTTTTCCCTAAATTTATCTCCAGATTTAACACAATTGCAGTCAAGACCCCAGCAGGAATTTTTGCACATACAGACAACCTAATTCAGAGGGAAAGGAGGGTGGGGGGTTGATGCGGACTCCGGCCAGCGGTGTTGTGGATGCAACGAACAAATTCACACGGACTCCAGAAGTCCTGTGGAGAAAAAGGGACGGCATGGCCACTCTCTGAGTGAGAGAGCGCGTGCCTCGACCCCTGCCTGGACAGGCTTTTATTGCTTTCTAATAGCATTCATCAAAGGAGGTTCTCATTCATTATGCTCAGGTTTGCTTTAGGTGATCACTTTTACGGATAACAACTTGAAGGGATGTTACTGATTAATTCTTATAGATTGACAAGGAAAAAATGTTGCAAATGCAAGGGAACAATAAGAGTAATTGGTCTGGTTACACTTTAGTCCTTGGGAGAATTAGCATAGACTTCAGAAGTTACTTTAAAGGTATGCAGTAAACATTTGCAGCTTCAATTCAGGGTGAGGGAGTTTTAGCAAGAGCAAACCTCAAAGCAGCCCAGGTACAATGCAGGCCTGGTTCCCCACGGGAAAGCTGATCTGTGGGTTTGGCTCCTGTGTGCCGACTCGCACCTGTCGGTGTTCCGATATGGCTGGGCTACATTTGCCACGCCGAGTAAATTGGTTCCATACAAGGGTAGGTAGAGGTAGGCACTGGGGGAAATCGGGATGGAAGGAGACTTGGCTTGGGAAGATGGGCGCATGATGCAGTGTGCAGATGATGTTTTATTGAGTTGTCCACGTGAAATCTGTATGGCTTTGTGACCCTATGTCACCCAATAAATTAAATAAAAATGTTATAGAAAGGGAAAGAAAACTACAATAGCTAAAACAACTTTGGAAAGAAAAAAAGTGTTGGAAGACTTGCTACTCAATTATAAGCGTTACTATACAGCCACAGTAACGAGGATGGTGCAGTAATGACCAATGAATAGGCACAGATCAGTAGGACAGAATTCAGACTAGAAACAGACCCACACAAATGTGGTCATCAGATTTGTGACAAGGACATAGAAGCAACTAAAGGGGGGGGGAATACAGTCAGTAAATAGTAGTAGAAGAATTAGGCATTTGTATGCCAAGGGGAAAAAGAATCTACACTATACCTCACATTTTATATAAAATTTAACTAAAAATGGATCTAAATGTAAAACCTAAAACTATAAGTCTTCTAGAAAAAAACACTGGAGAAAATATTAGTGGTCTGGAGACATGACATCAGAAACACAATCCTAATGGAAAACATCGATAAATTGCACTTTGTCACAATTTAAAACGTTGGGGGAAAAGATTTGCGCATCACATACCTGACATAAAACTTGTATCTTGATTATTCAACTATTTGAAAAGTAGATATTCAGGATATATGAGAACATGGAAAGCTCTCAAAAGTAAGCAGTATGAGCCCTGGCAGGATCGCTCAGTTGGTTGGAATGTCCTCCCTTACATCAAAGGTTGTGGGTTCAGTCCCTGGTCTGGGCGTGTAGGGGAGGCAACCTATGGATGTCTCTCTCTCTCTCTCTCTCTCTCTCCCTCCTTCCTCCCTCTCCCCCTCTCCCTCTATTCTAAAATCAGTAGACATATCCTCAAGTAAGGATTTAAGGAAAAAGTAAACAGTGAGCGAACAAAGAGTGAGGACAGATGGGAAAGGATGAGCTGTACTTTACAAAGAAGATGTACAGATGGCAGACAAGCTCAGGAAAACATGCCCAATGTCATTAGCCATCAGGGATTTGCAACTAGACAGGACCAAGGGAAATCACCTCCCATCTATGAGAGGTTAAAATTAACAAAATACGGACAGTACTAAGTGTTGACAGGGATGCCGAGGAACCAGGTCTCCCACACACTACTGGAGGACATGCAAAATGGTCCAGCAGTCTGGGAAACACTTTTGCAATTTCTTATAAAACTGAATATTCACTTACCCTATGACTTGGCATTCACACTCTTGGGCATTTATCCCAGAGAAGCAAAAACCTTATGGTCTGACATGAAAATTACATGAGTGTTTGTAGCTGTTTTAGTTGTAATGGCTCCAAAGTGGAAACAACCCTAATGTCCACCAGCAGGTGAGTTGATGGACGAGTTGTGAGAAATTTCCTGACAGTGGAACGCTGCCCAGCAACCGAAGCTGGAACCACTGATGCGCCTGAGGAGGTGGCTGGGTCGCAGAGGCATTATGTCTGAGAGACGCTGGTCTCAGAGATTACGTACGAGTCACTCCATTCATGTAACACCTGGGAAAAACTGTGAAGGTGGAGAATACATTGTTGTTGCCAGAAGTCAGGCGTGGGGGACAGGTGTGACCACAAAGGGGCTTCGTGAGGGCTTTTTGGGGAGTGGGGGAAAGAACCATTCTGAGAAGAGACAGTAACTCTATCTAGTGCTGACAGACCAGAGGGACTTTGGGAGCGTGGGGGATTGTTATTGGCAGCAGTGGTCACTCCATACCTTCTACCTAGAAACCTCACACAACCAGTGCATTTATGGAGTGAAATGACATTCTGTTTGATTTTGCAAGGTACAGATCTTCTTTACTATGTAATTTGTATTATGAATATATTTGCTAGACAGAGTTGACTGGACTAAGCCAAAAAAGGTGACCTGAATCAAAACTGTTGACATGTACAAGGGTGGGGACTGGGAGGTTGGCCAGGAGCCCAGGGTGGAGGGTGGTAAGTCCTGTGTCAGCTGCTCCTCTGACTGCATGGGCTTGTCTGTACGTGGTGAGCATTATCTCTCATCTTCCCTGCCCCTCCCTGAGGGGTTGACCCAGCATGGGTACCCTGGGGCACCTGTCATACCTGGTAGCACCAGTCACTCAGGTCCAATTTAGAGATCATCTTCAGTAATTGTAATGCATTTCATTCGCATGCATTTTCCATTACCATGCACCTGGGGTTTTTTTTCAGGGTTGGTGACCTGCAGTAGTTTTCTCTGGCAGCTGCGACACCTGCTCAGTCCCGCAGACAACACACACTGCCTCACTGCCGTGCAGGCGGAAGTCTCGGGATCAGTCTTGCTGGACTGAAGTGCATGCGTCCCCAGGGCCAGTTCCTTCTGGAGGCTCCAGGGCGGAATGCGTGTCCTTAGCTTCTCCAGCTGCTAAGCTGGATCTTTGGCTTCCTCCCCCTTCAGAGGGGCAGCGTAGCACCTTCGGAGCTCTTTCCATACTGTTTCTCCGTCAGAGGAAAAGGCGATGTGTTTCCGCTCTCACAGTGTTGTTCTTCCTCTAGGTGCCTGTGGTCAGTGTGGAGTTAGAGGTTGGCATGTAATCGCAGCAGCTGTTTCCAATGCTTTGTGTCAAGTGGCAATGCCTGATGGCCTGTTAGGCTTCTAACAAGTATTTTTGGTGATATTTGGGGGCAATTACTTGAGGCTGTTAAATCAGGTAGAAATGAATCACTATTTTTTGCCAATTAAAGTAATGTTGTAGAATCCAAGTTCCTGTGTTCTGAAACATTTCTATCTAACATGGTTCCAGAAAGGGGCTCAGTTTGGATCGTAAGGAAGATGCTGGGAACCCCCAGATTCCATGGCATCTATGGATGTGTTTACTTGATTGGATACTTATATGTCCCAACATCGGGGTGCTGTTATTTCACTGTATTTGAAGAGGGTGCTGAAGCTGTGAGACGTTAAGTGTTTTCACAAAATCTGACAGCTTGTAAGTGGCAGTTGGACCCCTGAAATCATGACGGGGAATTATGAGCATTTTAAAAAAAGATTTTGTTTACTTATTCTTAGAGAGAAGGGAAGGAAAGGAAAAAGAGAGAGTGAGAAGCATCAATGTGTGGTTGCTTCTTGAGCGCCCCCGACTGGGGGCCTGGCCCACAACCCAGGCATGTGCCCTGGCTGGGAATCGAACAGGTGACCCTTTAGTTCACAGGCCTGTGCTGAATCCACTGAGCTACACCAGCCAGGGCTATGAGCATGTTATTTAAAACTATGAAGGTGCTGCTCTGGCCAGGTACTCAGTTGGTTGAGCATCATCCTCTACATCAAAAGGTTTGCGGGTTTGATCCCTGGCCAGGGCACATACCTAGTTTGCGGGTTCAGTCCCCAGTAGGACACATATGGGGGACAACCAACCAATGTTACCTTCTAACATCAATGTTTCTCTCTCTCTTCCTCTCTCTATAAAATCAATAGACATCCTTGGGTGAGGATTACAAAAACAAAACAAAAAAACAACTACCAAGATGCCACAGCTAGGAACAGGTAACAGCACTGGACTCAGGAGTGCAATTGGGCATGGAGGTCAAAGAGGAGAGCAAGACTTTTACTTTCCATTTGGGAAAAAAGTGTGCTGGAATTTTTATTTTATATGTGCACACTTTTTAAAAATTTACACAAATCCAGGTTGGGCCAATAACCAGGACAGTCACACCAACATGGTTAGCACAATGACAGAGCTGAGCAGGAGTGCTGTGGGGACAGATAGAAGGGTCCTTACCTTGATCTTGGGAAGACTTGGGAGGACAGGAAGGTGGGAGGAGTTGCTGCCTGAGTTGAGCCCTGAGGAAGTAAGGGTGTTTCGGGGAAGGGCAGAGAGCTGCAGACAGGGACGGCGGGTCCAGGTGCAGCCTGTCTGGGGAATTGCAGGTGGGACAGTGCTGGGTGGGGGATGGAGGCCAGCACCTCTGCAGAGGCAGGTGCAGAGGGCAGAGGAGGGTGGGTCCTGGGACCTTGATTCAACCTGGAGGCAGTGGGAGTCACCCAACAATTTCAAGCCATGAAAATCCAAGCCTGGTCACCATCCTGTGCCACTGAAGGGTCTGCCCTAATTCTCAGGACCGGCACAGGCACCGCTGCAGCAAGGCCATGACTCCCTGGGTCACACGCCCGCTCCCCAGTATCCCAATGATTAACTTGTTTCTTTATTATGATATTGTTCGTGGGTGTTGGTATCAGTTTCCGTGGAACTCTTGCATTCTCTCATGTCCTGCAGTGAAGCAGTGACTGTTGTTTTCTTCCACATTCTTTCCAAGGATGTTTGCACAGTGAATAGCCTTGGCAGGTAGAGAGAGCCTGTCCCTCCAGAGCCCAGGACAGATTCATTTAGTGTCCTGTAGTTAGTGACACGATCCTCCTCCAGGGGAAGACCAGGCTGCCCAGTGTGAAAAAGTCGGGCTTCCTCACTTTGGGGTTTGTCTCCTGTAATGCAACCCACTGTGAGTGCTGGTACCCCTGGCCCTCTTCCCTCGCCCTGCAGGAAATGGGGCTCCAGGGACGGGTGCGAAGGCGGATACTCTGGTTACTCTCTGTTGCTGTGAGTGGGAAACCGTCCTTTGTCTCTGACTCAGAAGTCTTGTGTCTCTTGAGAGAAGCCAATGAAACTGTGACAGCATTAAGTCCCTTCCCGGTTCCTGACAGTTGGTTTATTTCTGTATATTTTTGTTTACGTCTTGTCGTGCTTCCAAAGGGACTTCTTCATATGGCTGTTTGCTGCCACACGTGAAGAAAGACAAACCCATATATAAAGGGTTATTGCCGCATCAATTAATAGAATTTATACTGACTACTTTTGAACAACTTTAGTGAGGCATAATTTACACATCGTAATGCTTAACAGTCTAAAGTGCATGGATCAGTAATTTTTTTTGCTGACTACATTTTAAGATTTTCCATTCTTCTGCAGGCCACAATCAGACTCCCCAGGGACACGATCTTCGTGGTGACAGCTCCCACCGGGTGATGGGAGGACGTCCACCCAGGCGACGCTTGCACGCACACCATGGGTGTCATTTTGGGAGAACCACAAAGTTGGGACACCGGAATTGCTCTTCACGGCAACAGCTGTGTTGGCACAATCACTAATGAGATTTGCATCCACCTCTGAAGGCATGTAGACAATCCCGTGCAGCAGAACTTGCTGGAACGTGATGGACGTGCTCTGGGCCCGCACTGTCCCATGTGGGAGACGCCAGCACACATGGGTGTCGAACACCCGAGACATGGTCAGTGAGAATGAGGTACCGAGTTATCAATTTCATTTAATTTCAACTGAGTTAAATAGCAGTGTGTGTCCAGTGCCTGCAGCATTGGACAGCACAGGGCCACTAAGTGACAGTGTGGCTGCTTCGGAGAGAACCTCCAGACGGCCGAGCGGTCCCCGAGGTGCTCCGGAACCTCCTCCCCTGGAGCACATCCCTGAGCCAGGGCCTCAAGTCAGGAGAGCTCTGGGTTCCGGGAACTCACTCTTGGTTCCCTCGCTCTGGCTCTTCCCGGGTGTCTTGTTTCCAGGCCGCAGCTGAACCTGTCCCAGGTGGTCCAAGCATGAGGTGCACCTGGCTCAGACGTCACACCCTCAAAGGGGCTCACTGGTTTCCTTCTCCTAGGAGGTGACTAATGCCACCACAGAGAGATGGGCCAAGTCCATCCTACAATTGTGCCCTTGTCCTGTCGAACTCTTCCTGCAGGACACTGTTATCATAATTGTATAAACCCTCTAAATGGCTGCAATGTGGTAGGATAGTTTTGTGCTAATTGCATCAATTTTAAGATGTGGGTATTTAAATTAAACCGAGATTTTGATTTCTTTTTTGCCTTGCTTTATTTTTCAGTAGACAGCATCCTCAGAAAATAGGAAAGTGGCGAACATACCTGGGCCCTGTTAAGTAAACCAGACTGCAATGCACTGGGAGCCTGGATCGCCTCACTCCCCTGTGGAGTGTGCGCAGTGACTGGGTCTGACAGATGAGACTTCCTTCTCGTATGGGCTGTCTGTTTCCCTGATTAGGGTGGTTTTGGGCTTCGGTCTCTGTCTGAGGGGCTGAGTCTTGGACAAGCTGAAGCAAGCATTCTTTCAGGTAGTACTGGGGATGGACGTGTCCCCTCAGTGGCAATTGTGCATGGTTACGGTGCCGGTGGGGTATGAGCATCTGTAGCAATTTTGTAGTGCTCAATGGTATAATTAAATCAGTTTATCCTGCTGAGCATTCGGATACCAACTATCACCCAAGGTCCCGATCTGTTGACCTGGAATTTGGAATTCAGCATTTATTGAGGGGTTAACCACTCCCCACATATTTATCTGAAGTGATAAATACGTTGGAAGCTTAGTTCCTCCCTCCATTAAGTAAACACTGCTTGCAATATTGGGGTCATCAACACCAACTGGAACCTTCAGTGCTCAGCATTCTCTGTGACACACACATGCAATTCCTGGTGAGGATGCAGATCGTGGACATGCCCTGGGAGAACCCAGGGCAACGGGCAAGTTCTGTCTTAGTGTGTTTCTCAGACGGTGTTTTCCCAGGGTGAGCAGTGTGTTTCCTCTCCCACATTCTCTGCTGCAGCTCGACCTTGCCACGCCGCCATCGGCAGATGGAGCCTGAATCCCCTGCCTCTGATGCTGGGTCAGCCCTTGGGGACTCACAGTCCCCAAGATGTGGCAGGAGTGGTGCTGTGTCACTTCCCAGGCTAGGTCAAAAAAGGCCACATCCTGTCCATCTCTCTCCCTCCAATGAAACCTCTTGAGATGCTCCCACTCAGAGCCCCACCTCCGGTAGATAAGCACCCAAAGCACCTGCAGAAGTCACGTCTCTGGGTTCTGGTGGAGCCTCAGCTTCACCGAGCATTTCAGTCATCTTGTCCAGGGGCCAGACATCAGCACAGTGGCCTCCAGATGATTCCAGCCCCAGCCTTGGGTCACCTGGCCTTCAGGTCTTCCCAGCTGAGGCCCAGAGATGAAGGAGCAGAGACACACCTTTTCCCTCTGTGCCCTGTCCAAACTCCTGACCCACAGAATCCATGAAAACACTGAAGTTGCTGTTCTTGCCACTATATCAGTGGTGGTTTCTTATGAAACTACATGTCGCTAGAACAGAAATTGGTACGTGGCCATGAGGAGCTGCTAAAACAAAGAGATATAACCATATGGTAGGGGCTTGGGACTGGGGGTTGGGCAGATACTGGAAGAACCTAGAGAACACTCTAGAAAGCTAGAAGGGCCTCAAATAGACTCTTGATGAAAGCTGGGAGGACAGGGGAAAACTGTTATGGAATATGGGGAAAAAGTAATTCTTTATATAGTAGCAGAAATTTGCCAACACTGACCATTTAAGACCATTGACAATAGTAAATATACCTGATGATCTCATGGACTTAGGTTAGAGTATTTCTAGACAGAAAATGGAGTGTAAAAATTGGTTTCTTGCAGCCACATTTAAGAATAGAGATAGAGATGTAAAAAATAGGAAGTGTCGAGTTTTCAAAAAATTTTAGAGGACTTATATACTATACCAGGACTTGCTAAGGTCACAGATAAAGCTGTTTCCCAGTTCCTGACTTTCCAAATGGAAAGATTCTCAAATTAAAAAACAGATTCCTGGCAAAGATCAAACCCAGAGTGGGGCTGTGAGGTTCTCTGTGAGACCTCAGAACTATCCAGGGCGATGCCACCACATGGAGCCTTTCAGCAAAACAGGATGTCCTCTAAGTATCCCAAGGTCACACTGGCCAGGCCCTGCCAGATACCTACAGACCAGCAACTTTCCATGGGCACTACATCCGCTGGAGTTCTCCAGAGAAACAGAAACAATCGGATCTCTCTGTCTCTCTCTCTGTCTCTCTGTCTGTCTGTCTGTCTCTCTCTCTCATGCGCGCACGTGCGTGCACACACACACACACACACACACACACACACACACACAGCCTTCACATGCCCTTGGGTGAGGGTGGAGGCCAGCCATTTTTGGATAATTGCAGCACCATGAAAAGTCACATCATTGATACCAGAAAGTTGAAGAGAAAGTGTCAAGAGTCACAGGCAGTGAAAGTGAGGTGGGATAGTTAGATGGTCGAATTTTTGACCAGTGGGAAGAGGGAAATTGAGGCAGGTGGTTAGGCAGATACAGCCAAACAATTCAAGCAAATTACGGTCAGATGGTGAATTGCAAGAACTTACCAAGGACACTTGAGAGCAAATGGTTTACACCTCTCCTCCCTAACGAGAGAGTAAATAGCTTAAATCACCCTGGTGGGGAGAGAGATAGCAGAGACCCGATTAATGTCATTTTTGCCAGCAAAACCCAAGGATAGATGAAGTCAGGGGAATAAATAACAACAACAAAAAACCAATAAGAACCAAACAAATCCAAGACAGAGGCAAAGCTGGCCAGAAAATGACCCTGGTCCCTCTACACGCTCATTTTGGTGCATCACCATATTAAAGAGCACACCTGGAAAGCTGGTGAGCATTCTCCTGATACCCTCCCCTGAGACCTCCCCTAAGAGTCCCACCTGGCAGAACACAGATGAAAGCCTCAAGAAAAAAGACCCAGCGGCCGCTGTCCTTGGAGCATGCCCACGCCTCCTCTTTCTCAGGTGTGAATTTCTGAACACGAAGGGTCCCCAGAGACTTGCAGCTGGTGTGGCTCAGTTGGTTGGGGAGCATCCTGCAAAGACAAGAGTCGCTGGTTTGATTCCTAGTCAGGGCAACATACCTGGGTTGTGGGTTTGGTCCCCACATTGGGTCACATGTGAGAGGCAACCAAGAGATGTTTCTCTCCCTCTCTTTCTCCCTCCCTTCCCGTCTCTCTAAAAATAAATAAAGAAATAACACTCTTATATCTAAAAAGATGGTTCAATACTTATCCCCTCTTGTCTGTCCCCTGCACTAGCCTCAGCCCCAGCTGCCCCGTGTGCAGCCCTGCACTCTGCGTCCAGCACAGGGCCCTGCACAGGGCAGATGCTCTCTGCTCACTGACGCCGACATCAGCAGCCACGTCCGGGACCCACGTGGAGGTGACCTTGATGCAATTTGGTAGGAAAGGGTCAGAAAGACCAAATACAGGAGTCAACTTGATATAGGTGTGCAAGATCTTCACAATGACAACTTTGAAACACAACTGAAATAAATTAAAGAATATTGAAATAAATTCAGACCTTTTACATGCTCCTGGATTGGATGTGTCAATATTCTTAAGATGTAAATTTTCCCCAGCTGATGTAGAGATTTTTTGGGAACCACCCTGCCTGGTTTCAGGAGCTGTAACCCCCGTGGCTAAGGCTGAGTGAGCGACCTTCAGACCATAAGCCACTGAGGAGACAAAGCTTATCTCCCTGGCAGGAGCGCCGCTTCTGCTCCTTTTACTTCATCCACAACTGACCCCCAATGCTTGATCAGTTAGCCAATGATGGGTAAGATTTCCCAAGGGGGGAATGACCTAAGACAGGCATGATCACGTGGAGTCCTCAGGGAAGGACCTGAGGGGCTATGGAGAAAGGGGGTGATGGACCCTCGCCCCTCAGCTTTGACAAAGCCTGAGTCCTCATTCTGCCTGTAAGAAGTCTCCTAATTTCTTGGCTGTCTTGCCTCCTCTGCCCGACTTAATCCTGAAACAATGACAGGGGGCGGTGCAGCCCTGTGCTGGGAAGGGTGGGTTTCCCTGGGTGATCAGGC
>CM052550.1:40359998-40378519 GCA_028533065.1 Trachops cirrhosus
GCGGTCTGCGTCAGAGATTCATTTCAATCAAAATCAGACTCAAACTCCCAACAGGTTATCTTCATTTTTTTTTGCTGCAGATTTACTTGCTAGATGTTGTCAAAGACCTGGAATAACCACAATAATTTCATTTAGGAGAATAATGTTTATGTGTAACATAACAGTAATAAAACAGTACGATGTTGGTTTAAGGACAGACAGTCTAAGGGACTGGGCAGAGAGCCCGGACAGACCCATGCGTATACAGCCACCTAATTTCCCAAAGGACACCACTGCTACTACATGGGGAACAACGGTCTCTCTCTACACACTGCCAGGTAATGGAACACCCGTGTGGAGAATGAACCACCTCACACCAAATATAAACAAGAATTCAAAATGGATTCTAGAACTAATATGGGTGGTTAGACCATAAATCTCCCAGAAGAAAACATAGGAAGTGAGATTAAACACAAAACCCTTTAAAGGACACAAAAAGCACTAGCCATCAAAAAACTAAGTAATCAATTGATAAATTGGACTTCATTAAAATCAAGATCTTCTATTCATCAGAACAAATCCACACGAAGAGTGTGAGAAGGTAAGACACAAACTGTGTCAGAGAAGAGAGATGAGCTAGAGATAGAAACACCACGTCCGGAGTACAGCACCATAAGAAAAAGAACAATCAATTTTTGTTTTCTTTAAAAAAGATTTTATTCATTCATTCATTCACTCATTCATTCATTTTTTAGAGAGGGGAAGGGAAGGAGAGAAACATTAGTGTGTGGTTGCCTCTCACACGGCCCCTACCGGGACCTGCCCTGCAACCCAGGCATTTGCCCTGACTGGGAATCGAACCAGCCGCCCTTTGGTTCGCAGGCCGGTACTAAATCCACTGACCCACACCAGCCAGACAATCCATTTTTAATAATAGAAAAGAACAGACACTTCAGATGCGAGGATATCCACGTAGTCAGTGGGCAGAGGAAAACACGCACAACTTCAGTCACCGACTGTCAGAGGAACGCGAGGTCATACAAGCGCTCACGCCTCAGATCAGCTGGAAAGAGCAGGCCCGCAGCCCCAGGGTCGGCGAGGGTGTGGCCGCCCCTGGGACGGGGGCGCGGGTGGGGGCGCAGTGAGACCTGCTCCAGCCACTGCGGAGACGTGTTTTATCCGTGGGGGCGAGCACACGGCTGCCCTGTGAACTGGGACATGCATCCGAGGGAATACATACGTGGGTTCATCAAAAGACACGCACAAGAACGCTCAGAGAAACCTTACTCACTCCAGCCCCGCACTGCAAACAACGCAGCAGCGAGCACGAGCTGCTGCTTCCACCTGGGTCCCCGTGTCTCAGACAGAACATTACCTGAGTAAGGTCAGAACTGAAGAGAAACATAATGTGAGATCACCGGTAAAACATTTAATCTAAGATCAGTCTCAGAATACAATAAATCTGGCCGGGGGCAGAGGTGGGGGAGGGGTGGGAATGCTGCGGCACAGCAGTTCCCAGCAGCTGGGCGCGGCTTGGCTAACCCGCCGAATAACTGGCAGGCGCCCGGCACTGAGTTGTACGCCCCCTGCCTGGCCTCGCATCTAAGTACTTTCGGCTTCCACGTCCCTGCGCCACCTGCTGAACAGCCCCGAGCATTTTTAGAAATCGGCAACCCAGGAAAACTTTTACTTTTACTCAAATGAGCCGCCCTCTGAGGGCCCCACCCTGCAGAGATGGGAGAATCCACGTGCCTCCAGCTCAGATCTGCAGCTCAGATCTGCGGCTCATCTCCGTGGGGTTTGTGGCTGCTTAGGCCCCAGACTCGCTCTGGATGCCACTAGGTGTGTTTCTGCAGTCACAGGCACCAGGCTGCAGATCACACATAAGCAGGACTGTACGCAATCAGATAATTTGGACAATACAGTTCCAGTCCCCAACCTCCTCTTTCCAGAACTTGAAATCGTCGCAGAAACAGAAGATGAGATTACACCTGAGGTTTTGCAAACAGAAGATGAATCAGAGATTACCTATCGGGAGTGTGGGTGAAGCACACGAGGAAGTACTGGGTTCCATGGCAAATCATGAGTCCAGGGAAGACACCATCATCCAGAAGTTTAACATTAAAATAGCCCTGGAACCAGAAGAGACTCTCAGATGTGACAGGGATGTGCCCCCATCTGGATCCCTGGTGACAATATCCCTCAAGAAAAGGATCTTGCAGATGCCCCTGTGGTGCCAAGAGAATATTTGAATTCCAGGTCCTGCCTCAGCTGCCTAACGACCCAAAGGCCCCCGACTGCGCAGGCGTGTTGAGTGGGGCGTCCTGGCCGCTTCACCGGTGCTGAAAGCTGCAGGCGGGACACGGGCTGCCCGGAGCAGCTTGTCTGGGAGCAGGATGTGACAGAGGCTCCTCCAGCGCAATGCCCTGAAGTCTTAACCTTGCTCATAACCTCTTAGATCTTGTGGTACATTTTTAGGACTTTATTCTAAGGAAATAATTACACCAGAGAGAGGTACAAAGGTGTTTTTTAGAATGTGTAAATATTAGCAAAACAAACATGTCCGGTAACAGGAAATTTCATAAATTTTGGTGTATTTATCCAGTGGAACACTCTGTGGTTTTAATGACACAGACCTACGTGCACACCAGGTAAGCTGCAGATCCCAGTGACATCAAGACACCATTAGAGATGGTATTCACAGTGTGATCGTATATTTGAAAAAATAAGTGCACATATGTATGTGCATAGAAGTAAATCTGAAAAGATACATAAAAATCACATAGTATTAAATCTGGGTGGAGTTGCTGGCTAGCACGGGGAATGAGAGCTATCTTGAAACATGTAAATGGCCAATCTCTGGATGTGAGTGGTGGCTATACACACATGAATTCTTCAAGCATATATTTAATGTTTGTGTACTTCTGGAAAATTGAGAAACAGTAAAAATTATTTTTGTAATGAAAAATGTTTTTTCTCTTATAGAAAATAATACTAGCATTTTCTGGCCAATGTTTTCTTTTGGAATCTGAATATTTCTGACAAACTGTGTTGCTTAGATGTTATTTTCCTTCTTAATGGAAAAACACATATGCTAATGTATATTTTTCTTGAGATAAGATCTACAAAATTAGGCATTTTCTCCTGAAAGATTTGTGTACACACCCTTATTTGTGCAATTAAAAGATTTCATCTGTTACATATTATATTTAATTACTTACAGAGTTCCATTTTCTTTATTGATGTCTTTTTTCCTATGTCAGCACTTTCGTGTGGACATCACTGCAGAAACTTAAGGCAAGTGAGGCTTTCTCTACCCTTCAACACTCCTTGCCAAATCACATTTTGGATATCACAACTCAGAGATCCTGTATTTCACGCTGTTTTGAATAAAATGTGTCACAGAAACCAGCCGAGAGCAGAGATTGTCTCTGGGGTGGGGGAGGAGCCCAGAGGAGGGGAGAGAGAAAGCCTCGCTTTGGAAGGGCTTGCCCGGGCGGGCGTGTGCCTGGAAGAGGGGCCCAGCACCCTGCTCCTTCCCAGCACAGCGCCGTGATGTGGTTCCGGCACCAGAGAAAATGGTCCTGATGTGGGCTGCGCACACTGGCACCCTGGAAAGATCCCTATGCATTTTCGATATTGTTCCATTTTTATTTCTTGTATACCTCTCTCCAAGAAGCCTCTTCCTCCTCCAGCTCCTGCTGGTTTCTTCTCCACCAAGGAAGACCCCTGAAGGGAGTGTCAGTCCGAAAGTAGCAGATGGCCCCTCGTGGTCAAGCCTCTAAGCCAAGTGCATTTTCACAACAGACAGGGCTCCCTTTGCCTGCAGCCAGTGACATTAGGTCCAGTCACATTGATTCATTTTTGTCCAAACTTATTTCAGCAGAAAATTGTGGGAGTCCTGGCTGTGCTGGACACTGTCCATGGTGCTGAGGACACAGCTGTGAACAAAACCAAGTCTTGCCATGGTGGTACTTTAGCTCTTGGGGTAAGCGGAACAGAAACAGCCAAACCCACATATATTATGCTACCGAAACAAGTATAACAAACATGAATACATCGGAGTTGCAGGAGGGTTAAGGATAGGTGTGGACTGGGGCTATTTCAGATAGAGTGGTCAGCAAAGGCCTGTCTGCACACTGACATGTGAGCAGAGGCAGGAACACAATGGGGCAGAGAGGTGTGCAGACCCCTGGAGGAAGGACAGGGTAGAAGGAGGAGAAGGTGAGTGCGAAATCCTGAAGGAAGCTGAATCAGTGTGCTCGAGACACAAAGAAGACAGTGATGGGGAGGAGAGGGCTGTGAGAAGGGACCAGGTGATGAAAGCTTCCAGAGGTGAAGTCACACAGTCATGTAAACCATGAGGAGGATCTGGAACTCTAGGCCCAGTGTGATGAGAAGAGGACACTGGGGGCCATATTTGAAGAGGACAGTGACCCACATAAAGGATGCTCTGGGTGCTGCATGGAGAACAGACATAACAGGCATGACTCTTATCCCCACTCACACGTCACAGCTCTGCTCCCACTTCCACGGTACAAAGACCTCTCTTCTCCTCTGAGCTACTGGGAAACAGGCTGTCTCTGCTGCCTGCATGCAAGCTGCCCATCTGCTCACAGGAAGCAATGCCCCTGGGAATCCAATCTTGGGGACTCTGGCATCTGCTGCATGAGCCCCTGACCCTACCTCCTCTTCCTTGGAGCACAAGACCCCATAGGAAAGATCTGAACACTTTCCTGTGTCTGGAGATACCTGACCTTATGAGGGCTGGTGAGGCCAAATGCGTCACCAGTATTGTAGGTGCAGTGCCAGAATCCCATTCCCCAGACTCCTGGCTGCTGGCGTGCTGGCAGGTGACTCAAGCCCAGCCAACCAGATGCACTCCCTCTGCCTTTGGCTAGGAGGCTGCAGGCTGAGGTGGGGGGACTCTCACTCCCGGGCTGCAGGCACAGACTTAATGGTGGCTTCAGGGTGGCATTTAGGGCCAGAGGACCCGGTGCTGCTTGGTGACACATGCAGAAAGACCCCATTTCCTGCATACACATTACTGACAACAGCTTCTCCCTCTTTGTGATAAACAACTCAGCTTAAGAAGAGTTTGGACCACTCAACTGTGTGCCATTTCTCCATTCTTCCAATCCATCTTCAGGCTCCCCTGTGTCCCTTCAATAAATGCTTTGTCTTACTGAATCACCCAGAGTGCATCTATACTGATCGCAGTGTAGACCCCTCACTGACATAGAGCACATCAGAATGGAATTTAAAATGTTTGAGAGTTACAGCTGTGAAGAGACTATTTCCTATTATTTAGCAATCACTCACAAGACTTTACCAGGAGGAAGGCACCGTTCTAAGTATCTCACATGTGGACACATGTGTCCTGCTACATGCTTGTGGACAGAAGTACCAGCAGCACCACACAGTGTAAGTACATACAACAGGGTTTCCCGGGGTGTGCTCATGTACCAAGGGAGAGGGAGCTGAGCCGGCTCCGTCCCCTGAACACTCAGTGTCCCCCTGAAGTTGTGCCCTCGCCAGGCATAGCGTGATTGAATACATGTCCCAGCCCCTCCTGTCCAGTGGAGAGAGAGCTCACGTGAGGTTTCCTCATGTCCAGTCTGATCCTCATTAGAGTGACTTGAGAGTTGGAAATTCTCTGATGTGTCTGAGGTTAACCAGAGACACTCCCAGAATCACATGTGGGCCCTGAAGTTGCATTAAAGGAGCTGTTTCAGAACCTTGGACACTTTTCCACCCACTCTCCGGAGGCTGCTGCAAAGCCATGGTGACCAGGAGCTGCATGTTGGGTAAGGAGGACCCCAGCCCCAAGTGCAACATCCTCAGCCCAACACATCCCATCCCCGCCCCTAACACGCTCCAGACACCCATTCCAGTCCAGCCCCCTTCCCTCAGTCCCCATGGCCCCTGCAGCACCTCAGCCCTGCACCACCTCCCACCAACCAGCACACTCAGTCCCTTCCCTGGATGCCAGTCTTGGCTCTTTTAGAGCATCCCTGCATCCTTCACCTTCCAGGGCCCCAGAGAGCCCATGACCAGCCCTGGGACACTGCCCCCCAACCCAGTCAACCTGATCCCCCAAGAATCATCCCCAAACTAACACTGAGCTTTAGCTAGAACCAAAACTAGCCTGAGAGCATACCCCAGGCAGGAAATGTGACTACAGATTGGTCCTGTCGCCAACACCATTACTTTCCCACAGGGCTGGTCTGTACCCTCATGCACCTGTGCTCAGACTCAGTGGGAGTTTCAGGTGAGGACAGGGAGGGGGAGGAGGCTACTCATGAGATGGTGGGGTGGGCTCCTGCATCACCCCAGGGTGGGAACCAAGTCTGTTGCTCCCTGGGTCCTGCACCTGCTCCACCTGCCAGGATCCTCCTCAGACTCTGGGTCCTGCCTGTCCAGCCAGCCCCCAGGTGTGGTAATCAGATCTACGACTCCATGGAGAACTTCTGGGTGGAAGAGACTGTGGTGCCCTTTGTCCAGTGTCGCCTGTGTGGACAGAACTGCCCCTATTGGTCCTGCTTCCCGCTGTGCTGCCTCCAATCCTCTGGTTTCCAGAAGATGACTTTGAGGCAGAATATGACTTATGAGGCAGGAGAGAAGTTTCACTGCTCATCTGCTCCTGTCAGGGAGGGATGCCTCGGGCGGGGCCCTGCTGTGCTCCAGGCTGCAGGAGGGAGTGTGGGGTGGGCAGGGATGGTTTCCATGGTAGGGTCCCCCTGACAGGGCACCCTGCTCTGTCCTTTGTCCTCCATGTCTCCACGTCTTGTCCCAGATTCTTGTCCACCTGCTTGCTATCTGTGTCTCCCTCAACCCCAGTCTCACAAAGTCCCTCTCTTGGTGTTTCTAGTTGAAGAGAGACCTGCCGGAGGGACCAGAGCTGATGATTCCCGCAGCTGCCTAGAGAGGAGCTGGGGCCAGCCTGGCCCTGGGATACGGGGGCGGGGGAGGGGTGAAGGCTGCTCTGATGGCCTGCAGACCACAGTCTGTGTGTCCCATCTCATCAGGATGCAATTCCAAATGAAGCAATGCGGAATGCACACACCATGCTTAATTGTGTGTTCAATTAAACAAAAAAGTTGTTTTTCTTGATTGTTTTGCTTGCAAATTGTGATCTGAGGTAACTGGTCGGGCCCTGTTTCCTTCTTTGTCCTCCTGCTTTGGTGGGCCCTAAATGAAGGTGTGGTGTGCTTTCAGGGGCTGAGGGATTTGAAGCCTGTGGGAGGGTGATGGTACGCAGAGATAGAATTGTCTCTGGGTGTCCCCACCTTCCCTTCCTGGCTGGGCAGTCCTGCCACCTGCAATTTCCCCCTGAGGAATTGTTGGGAAAGACCCCAGGCAGGCAAGTCTGTTGTGACTGTATTCTGAGCCATTGTGTGTTGTAAGGGAATTTCTGATGACTCAGGCATCAATCACCTTCTCAGTATCAGGGCCCAATTCATTTGCAGGCACATCAGTCATCCCAGGACTGGGAGCTACATCTCTTTGTCCAACGGGCTGAAGTTCCACTCAAACCAGGTCCTCACGTTAGGGACGATCTCACCAGTGATTGGTATGGAAGGACACATTCCTGCATTGCCTGTCTGCTCTCAGATTCTGGCTGGAGGGATGGTGCAGAGTCCCGGCTCCAGGCTGTAGGTAGCAAGTGGGAGAGCTGTCTGGTCAGCTCCACACAGATCAGGAGGTCAGGGGAAAGGCCCCCTGGACGGAGAAAACCTGTTGCCATGGACTGGCCCCAGGCCAGAGGGGGATTGGTGAGCTTCGTTCCAGGGCTGGTCCAGAGGCAGGCCAACCGCGGCCAATGCTGGAAACTGTATCTCCTGCCCTTCCCTCAACTTCTCTCCATCTGGGTTTTCTGTTGCTGAGGTCTCTGTTGCTCTGTCTCTTCCCAGCCTCTGTGACTCTCTTCTCCTGTCACCTTTCTCAATCTACCTTTGCTCTATCTTTCTCAGTCTTCACATATCACTTATGATAACAATAGAGGCAACAGAAATACATTTCACTACATTGTTCCATCTGTTGAGAACTAGAGATTATACAGTGAGAGTCAAAAATAGTCATTACAACTCTTTCCCTCTCTGCTGGTAACTGTTTATAATATATCATTCATATTTTTAAATAAATTTTAACTATCCATATACTTATAAATATGTGCACATATATACCACACTTTTCTCTTTATAAAAATAGATTAATATTATATATACCCCTTTGAAATCCTAAAAGCTCACCAATATTTCTTATCATTTTATGAATAAATTGTAATTTATTTTGTTTTCTTTTTAAAGTCACTTGGGTTGTTCCCAATTTTTCAGTCTTATCCTAAAAATGCTGCAATAAATATTCTTGCACATAAGTGCTTGTATAGTTTAGACGGGTTTGTCAGTGGCAGCACTAGGAGGGGAATTGTGAAGCAGGTTGTGAGGGATGCCATGAGTAATATGTGAGCAGAACACAGATTTTAGGATTGCTAATGAAAAACTTGGCATTGACGCCAACATCTCCAAATAAGAGACAGTCATGTTCATGAGAGATTTTGTTTCTGGAGAGATTTCCCACAGTTGTACAACTCTGCCTGCAGTTCTGACTTAACTATCTCTCACCCAGGTGAAAGTGTCCAGTCCCTTTCAGGGTTTGAAAAGACTTTATTATGCAGCTTTTGTCATGGAGACACTAACTCACACAGCAGGGAGTTACTTACATCCATAGGCTCACCCACCTGCTCTCCTGCATTTTATCCAAACAAAGCTCCTCTCAGCAATGGAGGCACAGTAGCCGCCAAGGGACTAGGGACCACTGCTCCTGCTCCCTCCTTACATGGGTGAGCCTGAAGTGCTCCTATCAGCACAGCTGGACTTGATGTATTTGGGGTGTGTGCTTTGTGTTAAAGTCTTTTTTCCATGTTTTTGTATCTTGGGGAGAAACAATTCATCTTCAATGAATTAAATCACCTAAATCCTCCAGGTGACCCTCAGTCAGGTGATGGCTTTACACTGCACTCACCTGAGGTCTGTGATATTTGCCCAACAGGGTGTAGCCCCCAACAATCCTGCAGCCCTCCATGCGGTCTACTCTTTCAGGGTCTGTTGACACAGGTGGGATCTGGCTCCATGACCCATTGGAGACCAGGAATCAAGGACACGATGTCTGTTGTTTCCCCATCTGTCTCCATTAGCCCAGCGTTCCTCCCCAGTGTGCCCTCTCTCACTTCAGCGGCACGTGAGCAGGTCAGCATGTTCAAGGGTTCAGTAGGACTGACCTGTGCCACCAGTCACTTCACCTCTCCCCTCCACTGTGCGGGAAGGAGAAGAAGTTACAGTATCTCTAGAAAAACAATATTCTTCCTCCAATCCACCCCCTTTCCAGGTTCCGGTTCCCTCCTATCTGTCTAGTTGATTCAGCTCCTTTCCCACCTAGAGGCCCAGGGGACTTTCAAACCAAATAAAAAACATACAAGTAAAGAAACAACCTTCATCCAACTGGGGATGGGGAAGTAGAAGAAAAAGATAATGGTGACTTGCATGAGAGAAGGTGGTGTGAAATCAGGAGTCCTGAAAGTTCAAGTGCGGTCTGTTGACCAAGGACAGGAACCAAACTAATTGGAAGTTTCCTACTGAAACAGACAGATGGTAGTATGACATTTTTAAAGGGGTAAAAGAAAACAACAGTCACACTAAAATTGTATACCCTGCTAAAATAGCTGACCAAAGTGATGTGAAGATTCTCCCACTTACAGTCATGTGAGCACCAACTGAAACCAGACTCATTTTCCTGATAACAACTGCAAAACTGAGGCCACTGTTTTCACTTAGTGGATAAAGGCAGCATAAGACCCTGACCTCTGGGGGGAAAAAAAGAACATCACAATGTGAGCTGCTAGATAATTAAGCTTTCTGCTGGAGACAGTTTTCCAATTGAGACCAGGTAGAGCACAGCAGTCCTTCAGAAAGTCCTTTTGTTCATGGCACTGGATGGAGCTGGTATCTCTTAGGTGTGGCATCAGAGAAAAAGTTTGCAGGTGGAGCCCTGGAAGTCCATGTGGTTTTTTCCAAAGCTCCTGGGTGAGGACCAGGCTGTACATGCACAGGCAAGATCTCCCAAAGCTGAATAAAAGAGTTAGGATTAAGAAAGAATTAACTGTGCTCATGGGATTTTATTTCATAGAGGTGACTGAGTGATGATACAGAGAGGCCAATGCAATTAGAAGAAATCTGATGTTACTCACAGTTTCCCTGAAAAGGAGAGGCACAGCATGCAGGGCCACCTGGGCAGGTAACAGCCTTGGTCAGGAGGCAGGAGCAGGAAGGAGAGGAAATCATAGGCCAGAGCCCTTACTGTGCATTCCAAGGGAAAGGGAAAGCAGGGCAGGGGAAGCAGCTGAGGATCAGCTGTTTTGAACAATGCTGGTGGGCTCTGGGCTTTGGGGTGATTTCCAGTTGTCTGGCACCCCGTTCTGGCTCTGATTGATGTTTCCCGAGCAGGGGAAATATTGGCTTGGTGGGTAGAGTAGCTAAAGAGAGTGTTTTAGAGTATGGACACTGGATCGCAGGGGAGATGTAGACAACTTCAGTGGTTGGTTTGGTGCTATAATTAGTGGATCCTAAATAAATAAATACGGACTCTAAGAAAACATCGTTAGAGCACTGTCCCAGATGGAAGGGCACAAAAGAGTCACAGTGACCAAATGCATTGTGGGATTTTGGACTCGATCCTGAACAGGCAGTGGACATTAAGGGAAAATTAAAACAAGGTCTGTAGATTAGTCACTAGTATCATGCCAACGTTAGTTTCCTGGTTGCAATAATTGTATTAGATTCGTGTAAGATGCTAACACTAGGGGAGCTGGTGAAAGATAGAAACTCTTACTGTCTTTCCAACATTTTTGTAAGTCTGAAATATTTCAAAATAGTAAGTTAGAAAGTGTTTTCAATGATATTTACAAGAAATTATTACCATATTGACAGTACCACTCATTAGAGTTTCAATCAGGGCACCTGATATGCATCCTTGTTCCCTCCAATCGCAGATGGGAGCTCCTCCTCTGTCAATACCATGTATCCAGGCTCCCTGAGCTTTCGCGTGGCCCTGGGTGTGTGTCTGAGCCACATACAGATAAGTTTCGTGAGAAGCCTTGCTATGCCACCCAAAGAGAGCTGCCCAGTTTTTAGGCCAAATCTAAGAGCACAGGCAGACTGATTCCCAGAATGTGATGGATGTGGTCATGAAAGCACAGGGTGGCATAGCTCTCACCCACCGTATCTGGCCCAGAAGAAGTGCCAGAGACTGAACCGGTGGCCCTGAGAGCCATTCTCCACCCAGTCCCTGCTGACTGGAACTTTCCTGAGAGAGACTCATGTTCGGGCCTCTGTTGGAGATTTAGCAAGTGTCCGAACACTCTGCTACCACACTTCCATCTACACCCAGGGTCCTAAATCATGGATCACAGGGTGATGATCTCAAATTTTTTCCTGGACAGTGCAAGTCTTTAAAGATACAAAGATTTGGTCAGAATGACTGCAAGTACTTTCTACAGTGAGAAGCAAAATGGTCCCATTTAAATAGAATCATTTTTTTCTGAAAAAACTTGATCCACAGAACATAACTACAAAGCATCTTTTTATTCATGGCTTAAAATAACAGCAATTGTTATTTTTCTCACAATCACATATAATTTGGGCAGGCTCATTTCTCCATCACACAGAGCTGGCTGCGTTGGCTTGACCTAGCCTGGAAGATTTGCTTCTGGAATGACTCACTCATGTGCCTGGGAAGCTGGAGCTGGGCGTCATGTGGGAGCTACATCCAGGCATATGGTCAGGGGCCTTTGCTCCTCTCCACGGGGCTAATTGGGCTTCCTCACAGCCTGGCAGCTGAAAAGGTCACGTGAGGTCAATTTACCATGGAGAAGGGGCTACTACTTATTGTGAAGTCTTTTCCCCTCAAACTACCATGGATTTGGTTTAACAACTTTATTTTTTATTTTTAAAAGATTTTATTTATTTTTAGAGAGGGGAAGGGAAGGAGAAAGAGAGGAAGAGAAATGTCAATGTATGGTTGCCTCTCACACGTCCCCAAGCGGGCACCTGGCCCACAACCCAGGCCTGTGCCCTGATGGGGAATCAAACGGGCAACTCTTTGGTTCATAGGCTGGCGCTCAATCCACTGACCCACACCAGTGAGGGAAATTTAGCAACTTTATTTTATTTATTTCTTTAAAGATTTTTTTATTATTTATTTTTAGAGAGAGGGGAAGGGAGAGAGAAAGAGAGGGAGAGAAATATCAACGTGTGGTTGCCTCTTGTGTGGCCCCCACCGGGGACCTGGCCTGCAACCCAAGCATGTGCCATGACCAGGAATTGAACCGGTGACCCTTTGGTCTGCAGCCTGTGCTCAATCCACTGAGCTACACCAGCCAGAGCTAACAACTTTAAAATAGACCATCAGGACCTGTCTTATCAAATGAGGCATCACAGGACCTGTCCTACTATATGACTTCCATGGACTTTGATTGGTCTGGGTTTTTTGAAAATTAGTTTTTTTTAATAATAACATTTAATTGTGAGTTTAAAACAAACTGGATATTTACACAGCATCACTTTTATACTGTTTCTCAAAAGCCTGTTGACCACCTCCTTGTGTTTTTGAGACCCTATTCCCAGCACCACTAGCCCAGAGATTTCCAACTGGTGTGCCACGAGAATTTTTAAAACATGCAGTACCTGAGTGTTTGGTCAGGGGCACTGGCCTCACTTCCCTTAGATTGGTCAAGTCAAAAATGACAATAGCCAATACAACAATGTGTGGATGAACCAAAATTATACCTATTTGTATTGTAGATAAAGATCAGCAAAAATATACTTTTTGGTGACTGCAGAATTTTAGTAATGAATTTCAGTGTTCCAAGCGATGGAGAAGTTTGAAAATTGCCGTACTGAATGGCAACAGGAGACAGCTGGGAGAAGGGAGTGAGGCCACGCCCATGCAGTGCCGGGCGCCTCCAGCAGTGCTCCGCAGGCTCAAGGGGGCGGCAGCGCAGGCCAAAAAGTTTCTGTCCCAGTGGTTGTGTGCATGTCACCATTCAGTGGCTAGTGCCACTATCGGGTGTCCCAAAACTTGGACCATGGCTGAGTTTGTGTGGGTCTGAGGTACTCCTTAATGCTTCTGATTGGCGGTTCTGAAGCCACAACCAGCTGCTGCTGCCACCTCATTGGGTGTCAGGCAGCATCTGGAGAGTCGTGCCCTCTGTGGTGCACCTGGTGGACCCCTCAGGCAGGTCACTTAGATGCATCCCCTGCCCCTGGCTGTGGAGAGGAGATGGTGGAGGTGACAGAGAAACCAGAAGGGGAGTCTGGAAGTCCCGGTCACTCCTTTAGAGGAACCCCTGCCCTGTAACCTAGTCCCTAGTAGTTATTCAAGTCCTATTCATCCTCTGGTCTAGGTTTCAGAATTCCCTGGCTTCTCCTTGCAGCAGAAAGATGTTTTCCCAGGGCAAACATGGAAGAAATTGAAGACAGATATCCAAGAAAATGAACTTTGACCAAGGCAGCTTGGTAAGAGAGGCCAGGGCAGTGTGGTGCAAGGCCTGACATTGGCGTTTGTTTGTTTGTTAGGCTGGCACCTGTGACCTCAGCTTTGATTCCGGAGGCACCCTCTTCAGAGAGGGCGATCTGGACTCCACACACTCCCAGCCACAGACCAGATAAACTGCCAGCCCCCCACTCCACCCCTTGTTTGTGTTAATGACCATTTAAACCACTTGTTTTCTTCTCTTTCCTCCCTTTAAATTCTTTTTCTTTTGTATTGACTTTATTGGTAAATAAAACTACACAGATTTCTGGTGTACAATTCTATAATATGTCATCTGTACATTGTAGTGTGTGTTCACCACCTCAAGTCAAGTCTCCTTCTGTCACCACTGTTCCCCTTGTACCTTCTTCTACCTGCCCCCACCCTTCTTTCTTTCTAGTAATCAATATTGTCTGTGTCTCTGAGGAGTTTTTTTTCTCTTATGTTCTAATTTTACCAATGAAGAGCGAACCCTCTACATCTTAGGCCTACAACCCCAATCCCAATGAAAGCATAGATGAAGCACATTCCCCCTCTCCCAGTGACCTCACTCTGCGCCCCACGTGTGCTGTGTGCTTTCCAGGTTCTGTAAGCACAATACTAAACAAGGAGCTTTCCAAAGTTTCCTGGGGGTTATTACTGAAGGGCATCTTACAGTCATAGTAAGGATCCCAAGGGCTGGTGCTGTCACAACACTGGTTGTTGGTCGATAGGCTGAGACTGGCACAAACCAGGCCTCAGGATCTGAGTGCAGGTAATAAGGAAGCTGGGGATTAATGTAATGGGTTCAAGGTCCATGTGCCCGAAGCTCCCAAGTCCAATATTCAAAATGGCAGAGTCTGTGGAAAGGAAAGTGTTGTTGATGGAGTAAGACACCAACTTGAGAAGAGGGAGGGCCTTAGGGACTTCCTCAAATCCATGTTCAGAGGGCCCAGAATTCAGGATTTTTTCGTGTCAAGGGAAAGGAGAGCGAGCAGAGCAAGAGGTGTGTGATGATCACAGACACACAGGCACCAACAGGGGTCCAAGGAAGAGGGAGAATCTCTAAACCTCTCTGTTCCCAGTCCTTTGACCCCTGCTGATCTGAGGGCCCCATCTCAGGCTTCTGCAAATCTTTGCCAGAAGCTCCACCTTCAAGCAAAATTGGCACATCTATGGCAGGAGCTGTTAACCTGCAGGCCGTGGGGAAATGCGGGCTGGAATTAAGAGTCAGGCAGAGCAGCATTTCACACTGTTACATTAACACCTTTGAGGGACAGAAGCTGATTGCCCACTAATTTCCCCAAAGTCCTTCACTGTATACTCTGCCCAGTCTCTCAGTCATTGCTCCCTGGGCTTTCTGTCACCCCAACCTCATTTCCCACTCTTGCCTGTAAGTTTTACCCGAGTATCTCAGGGAGCTACCCTAGATTGTGGTTCCCCATAATTCTTCTCCCGCTCCATGGGTTAACTTGTTATTAAGTGTTGATGGAGTTTTGTTGCTTAAATAATATATTTTTCAGCATCTACTTACCCAGAAAAGATTTTCCAGCATGTATTAGATTTGCTGAAACTTCTCTATGGCGTCCTGACTCAAGAGACGTGATGGATGCCAGCAGGCCTCGTTGGGCACCTCCTACTTGCTGAGTTCATTGTGCTTCAAGGCACTAAGGACACATGGGGAAGGGTCCCACTCTTGCAAGCACAGAGTATGAAGGTCTACGTAGCACGGCTCACAGCTTTCTCCCATACAGAGGACGCTCAGGAGAGGTCAGTACAACGTCCTGTGTGCAGCCATTGGGAAATAAGTTTCCTGGCTGAGTCAGCAGTGAGAGTGACAGAAACTTGCATCTGGAACATTCGCCTCAGATGTGGCACCTCCCATGGGAGGTGCTGGTCAGAACAAGCACCTGAAAGGTCACAGAATGTGATTCTCTTTTCTGCTCAAGTTTCTTATAAGCCTAAAATGGCTATTTAAAAAAAAACTCTTTTAAAAAATAAGTATACTAATTTTTTAAGTATACTTAGTGTAACTGCTTATATGTGTGGTATGTTGTGGTCTGATGTTGGTAGTGCCCTTGTGGAAGATGGCCATGTATTAAACTTTTCTGATGTTTACTATGATTGATGCAATGAACAAAGAGTGACATGAGAAAGTTGGCTTAGATTGCCTTAAAATGCTGGGCACATCTGAGTAAGGTAATATATTTTTTATCCTCACCAAAGACATTTTTTCATTGCTTTTTTTTAGAGATAGAGGAAGGGAGAGAGGAAGGGAGAGAGAGAAAAACATCGACTGCTCCCTTCCCATACAGGCCTGAACTGGGATCAAACACGCAACCTAGGTGTGTGCCCTGATGGGAACTGAACCCACAACCTTTCAGTTACAGGACAAGGCTCCAACCAACTGAGCCACACCGGCCAGGACAACGTGGTATTTGAGTAAGTTACCAACTAGACGCAGGTGGTAGAACATCTTCAATTGGAGGAAAGCCCCATAAGCAGCTAGAACACAACAAACTTGTCAAAGTTTAAACAAAAGGAGAAGAAGAAATTTTCCGACAACTTAGAAACAAGTATGTTGTTGAAAAGTTGGAGAAACAAAGAGAAGTAGCAAGGCAGCAGGACTCTGAGGGGAGAGCAATCACCCGCCTATAGAATTTCTAATTTTTGGCTGTTTTCAGGTTGAATGAGGTGTGTAGAAGATTAATACCAACTTCTCCTTTTTCACTGTAATGAGGTAAAATTGTATCTATCTTTTCTCCATTTCTACCAATAAAACTGATTTCCACATGCTTATTTTTTGCACTTAAAGCTACCTAGTTAAATTCTAGAATTGAACCTAAAAGAACAGTCTTCAGATTTTAACATGTCTTGAAGAAGGCAATAAAGGAGATGCGGCCACAGAAAATATGTAATTCTACAATATAAATTTTTTCAAGGATTCTGTTTTGATAAGGTGAAACTAAGCATGTCATAAGATTATCACTGTTTTTATCCCATGAGAAATGGAGATTTCTATGAATACTAATAGGTGTTAATAGATTGTAATCTCCTTTGTCAACAATATATCCTATACCTGGACCATTGTTTTAACAAAGTGGATGTATATGTATCGGAAACATTTAGAAATTGTTGCCATGACCTCTTTCCAAACTTACCTGCTTAGTTTTCTTACTTTACATCTTATCACTTGGGAATGGATGATGAAAATAAGATTACTGTGTTAAGTAGAATACATATTTGTGTTCTTTTAGTTAAAATGTTCCATATGATGAAATAAAACCCCAAGTTTTCTAATTGGGTTGAACATACTGAGTCTTGCTTCATCTAATTTATGAATGGCGCTGTAAGTTGACTAACCAGACCTGAAGGCTGAGAATGAAATGCGGCTTCAGCTTCTCTGACTCAATAACCAAGAGAGACCAGTGAGTGTTCCTACGCTTCCGTACTCAGGCACAAACCCTGAGCGAAGCCACATATATTTGCAGTGGTTTCAACACTGAGGATCCATGATTATAGAGAACAGGGCCTATTCTTTCTATATTCTGATTTAAAAAATCACCTCAAAGAGTTTCAAAGTATTTTAACTGTTTTCAGAGCCTAATTAAAGAAGTCCTGATTCCGGGAGCCCAGCAACACAACCTTGCCTCTTCTGCACATCTCTCTCATTTGATGTAAAACTGTTCAACAGGGAACACTAGGAGCCCTAACTGAAACTTCAGGTGCACCAGATGTGTCTTTTTTGCTGACTCCTCTGCCTAGGTAGGTTTTCCCCACTTTTTCAAAGTTAGAGCACCGCTCAAGGCTTCTCAGAGGCTGCTCTCAGGCTAGTAGTGCTCAGCAAGACCCATAAACAAAATATTTCTTGGGGGCAAGTTGGAGCTTTGAACCCACCTCACAGAAGGACTTTCCTGGCATCTGGCCAGTGGAGAGGGAACCCAAGCCTCAGGAGGGCTCAGTTCCAGAGACTTTCATAGGGACACGACCTGGGATACGAGACATGTAGGACCAAGGTGGCCATGAGAAGAGTTCATAATTCCATCAAACGTGAAAACTGAGAGGTAAGAGAAGTGGTTCTGACTTGGTTGTGAAGAAGAGTATGTTGGACATGACCTTGGAATAAGAGGGAAACATACAGGACACAGGCCTGACTGACTTGGAACCTCCAGTTGTAAAATCCAGTGTCTCTAATAAACACAGTATTATGTTCTAAAATCCCGTGTTTCAAGTCAAATATTCAGAAGCAAAAAAATGATCATCAGACTTCTGGCCAAGATGGAGGCATAGGTAGACACACTGTGCCTCCTTGCACAACCAAAATAAAGACAACAATTTAAAAACAAAAAACAACCAGGACTCACAGAAAATTGATCTATACAGAAGTCTGACAACCAAGGAATTAAAGAAGAAACATCCATCCAGACTGGTAGGAGGGACGGAGACAGGCAGCCAGGCGGAGACGACTCAAGGCAAGGTGGCTGCTGACTAGCAAGGCAGCAGCTGGCCAGTAAGGCAGTAGCTGGAGGACCTGGCAAGACGGTGGCTAGTGGAGTGGGCAGTTCCACATTCGTGCACAGATAAACTGGGAGGAACAGCTGGGGAACGAGACAGACCTCACAACACAGGGTCCCAGTGCAGGGAAATAAAGCCTCAAACCACAGATTGAAAATACCTGTGGGGGTTGAGGCGGCAGTGGGAGAAACTCCCAGCCTCACAGGAGAGTTCATTGGAGAGACCCACAGGGTTCTAGAATGTACACAAGCCCACCCACCCAGGAATCAGCACCAGAAGGGCCCACTTTGCTTGTGGGTAGCAAGGGAAGTGACTGAAATCTGTCAGAGAGTAGAGCAAGTGCCATTGTTCCCTCTTGACCCCTTTCCCACAGAAAGCATCACAAAGCAGCAATGTGGGTTGTCCCGCCCTGGTGAACACCCAAGGCTCTGCCCCTTATACGTAGCAGGCATGCAGAGGGG
>CM052550.1:40379019-40390451 GCA_028533065.1 Trachops cirrhosus
CGGGGATGTAAAGTACAACATAGGCAATAGTCAAATATATTGTAATAACTATGTGTGGTGTCAGATGGATGTGAAACTTACCAGGATGATCACTTAGTAAGCTATGTAATATCTAATCACTGGGTTATACACTTGAAACTAATACAAATATTGTATGTCAACTGTAATTGAAAAATAAAAATTATTTAAAGTAAAAAAATAATAATGAATAAAATACAATTAACTTACGAAAACAATGAAACTCCCTTTTTCTGGTACAGGATGGTGCTATCCATGCTGCCCCCAATAGCCCAAGAATCAGAAGGACCATACTTGCTGAATGGACCGCCATATTTTACAGAAAGCACAGTGTTTCCAAGGCAACCGGGAAAAACTACAGTGTCCATACCTTTAGGGAGGATGGGACCTTGTTTGCCTGGGGCAATGGAGAAAACGTAGCTATTATCAACATCACTAACGGGACTTCTGTACTCCTTTGATCTCCCAAAGGCAGTTTGCCTTGAGTTCTTGTCAAAAACAACGCTGTCCTGGCAATGTGGCAGCCTCACACTACTTATAAAGAGGGCACAGCTGAGATTCCCAGCCTATGACTTTATGGTGTAAACACAGGGTCAAGTTTTGAGGTCTTTTTCTTTTAAAGATTTTATTTATTTCTAAAGAGAGGGGAATGGAGGGAGAGAAACATCAAAGTGTGGTTGCTCCTTGCATAGCCCCAACTAGGAACCTTGCCCACAACCCAGGCATGCAGCCTAACCAGGAATTGAACTGGTGACCCCCTGGCTCGCAGGCCAGCACCCAACCCACTGAGCCACACCAGCCAGGGTTTGAGGTCTTCTATTCAGAAAAAGAAAAAAAAAAAAAAAACCCACACAAAATTGGTGTCCTGCCTGTTTAGAAGATGAAACTGTTTGTGCTTGAAATGTTAGCAATGAAGTTTACTTCTTTGAAAAGGTCAGTTTCAATACAATTGCAAATACATTTCATTTGCAAAAAATTTATGATTTTGTGTTATCACCTGGGCCCCGATCATACAAGGGAGCTTTCTATGTTCCAGGAGCTAAGGGTGCACCTTTATTTGTTAGATCTTATCAGTGCCCCAACTTTGATGGAGCTCATGCAACTTTAGCCAATAAGTTTCTTTAAGGCAGATAAGTGACAATACTATGGAATAAAAAAACTACTACTGCTGTGTTGGTGATAGCTAGTCCAGAAGACAGGGCTACTTACTATGGGGCACAAGTTGCAGAATTGTTGGGTCAAAAGGCAGTTTTACTTTTAATTTTTTGAGGAAACTCCATACTATGGAGTTTTGTACAGTGGCTGCACCAATCTACAATCCCGCCAGCAGTGCACACGGGTTCCCTTTTCTCCACATCCTTGCCAATACTTGTTGTTTGTTAATTTATTGATGGTAGCCATTCTGACAGGCATGAGGCGATATCTCACTGTGGTTTTCATTTGCGTTTCTCTGATGATTAGTGACGTTGAGCATTTTCATATGTCTGTTGGCCATCTATATGTCCTCCTTGGAGAAGTGTCTGTTCAGATCCTTTTTAATTGGATTGCTTGTTTTATTAGTGTTGAGTTGTGTAAGTTCTTTATATGTTTTCTATATTAGCTCCTTATCAGATGGATCATTGGCAAGTGTGTTCTCCCAGTTAGTGGACTGCCTTTTCATTTTGTTGATGGTTTCTTTCGCTGTGAAAATAACCATTGTTTTGAACTCTGAATCTTGTAGTTTGTCTCCATTTCAGTTAGTTCTTTTTCTGGAGCTTTCTCGTGTTCTTTCATTTGGGACACGTTTCTTTGTCTCCCCATTTTGTCTGTCTCCCTGTGTTTGTTTTTATGTAGAGCTCTTATACCTCCTGGTCTTGGCAGTGACTGTATGTAGTAGGGATCCTGTGGGGCCAATAGCATAGTCTTCCTGGTCACCTGAGCTGGGTGCTCCAGGTGTGGCCCTTGTGTGGGTTGTGTGTGTCTTCCTGTTGGAGTTGAGCCTTGATTGCTATTTAGAGGGATTGACTCTCAGAGTGATTGGTTGTAAGAACTGGCTGTTGTGCTGAGGCTGACCCTCCATAGCAGATTTGCTTTCGAGGGCCTCTAATGCCTTCTGAGCTTGCCCTTTGTGTGTGTCATTTGTGGAGGTGGTCGGGTGGAGCTCTTGTGTGTTCTGAAGCTGGCCACGAGGTGTGCTGCCTCTGGGGTCTCTTGAAAGGTGCAGGCCAAGGTCAGCTGTTGCCTGTGCCCTGCTGGGGGCCACCTGGTCTAAGCTACAAAGTGATGAGCAGATGGTTGCCACTTGTGCTAGCCTTGGAGGTGCCTGGAAGAGGCTAAGCTGTGAACCGAGTTCAGCTACTGCTAGTGCTGGATGAGGGGTACTTAGAAAGAGTCATGGGGCCAGATGCTTATTATTTGGGAATTGTGAATCTTTGAGAGATTTTAGGAAAGTCCACAGCATGAGCCAAGGTTGGCCATTTATATGGAAAAGCCATTAGAAGTGGCTTGGGTGGGACCACAAGTTGGGTGGGGCAGGGTCTCAGGGCAGGGCAAACAGTGTGAACCATGTTGATGGAGACTCAGATATAAGCGCACCTGAGCCTGCGGGGAGAGGGTTCAGCAAAGAACAATGGCTTCTGCCATTCCTCCTGTCTGAGAGAAAGCTGCCCCTCCAGACCTCACCCGGAAGCCAGATGATTCAGTCCCTCCCTATATGGCCCTGGCACCTTTCAAGCTGCTGTACCAGCGCTGGAGCTCAGAGTTAGATTGAGTGAGTCCATGTGCAGGCCCTTTAAGAGGAATGCCTGGGACTCCAGAAGCCTCTGTCTCACTTAGCCAGAATCCTCACTTTTTAAAAATTATTTTTAAAAGATTTTATTTATTTGTTTTTAGAGAGAGGGGAAGGGAGGGAGAAAGAGAGGGAGGGAAACATCACTGTGTGGTTGCCTCTCACACACCCCTAACTGGGGATCTGGCCTGCAACCCAGGCATGTGCCCTGACTGGGAATCAAACCGGTGACCCTTTGGTTTGCAGGCCAGCATTCAATCCACTGAGCCATACCAGCCAGGGCCTCAATGGTTTTTTGTAGCCAGAATTGTAGAGATTTTTCTTCCTGGCACTGAAATCCTGGGCTTGGGAGCCTGATCTGGGGCTGAGCCTCCTCACTCCTCAGTGGGAACCTCTGTAGTCAAGATATCTTTCCAATTTTCAACTGCTACAGGGGGGTGTGGAACCAGCCTGTTCCATCTCTCCATCCCTTTTACCAGTCTTAATGTGACTTCTTATTTATATCCTTAGTTATAGGATTTCTGCTCAGCCAGAGTTGAGGCAGTTCTGAATGGTGGTTGTTCTGTAGTTTAGTTGCAATTTTGAAGTGGTCACGGGAAAAGGTTAGTACAGCATTTACTTACTCCACCATCCTTACTGGAAGCCCCGTGTACTTCTCAATTCATAAAACATAGTCAGGAATTCCAGATGAAGTTCACCCAGACCTCAGCCAGGGGTGCTGTAATTTACTGTTTGGAACATAAGAGAATAGCTCTAAAATGGAGACTCCCCTCACCTCAGAATTACCAGAGTCTTGAACCTCTTTAATTTTTTGTATGATTTCTCTCAAATAAATGGCATGTAGTTAGGATCTTTAAAATTGTGCTAATGCCCTGCAACACTCAGTACAGCAAGCAACATTTCAAAATTGATCTTGGGATTTGTTTATCTAGGTGGTAGAGATCGAGTGATGAAGCTCAGTGTATGAACATTCTGGGTGGCCAGAAGGGGGAAACGGGCTCGCTGGCACTGAATGAGAGGTATGAATAATGGATTAGAGACAGCTAATGACACACCCAGAGCAGCTGACTAAGTGGGTGCACCGAGAGAAAAAAAGGGCTTGGGGCTCCCAAGCATGGGCCACTAGGCCTTAGTATATCCCTCTCTGTTGCAGACTCTTTCTGGTTCAAGAGCCAGAAGATAAGTCCAGGTGAATCAGTCAGAGTCAGACTGATAATCTCCATTAAATTAAAAAAAAAATTGTCCAGGACTTGCCCTAGCTTGTGTGGCTCAGTGGTTTGAGTGCTGGCCTGTGAACCAAAATATCACTGACTCATTTCCCAGTCAGGGCACAAGCCTGGGTTGTAGGCCAGGTCTCCAGCAGGGAGCATGTAAGAGGCAACCACACACTGATGTTTCCCTCCCTCTCTTTCTCCCTCCCTTCCCTCTCTAAAAATACATGAAATCTTTTAAAAAAAAACTGTTGAGGACTTAAATATGTTGAAACCCAGTGTCAGATAGATAATGATTTGCTCCTTTAGGGAAATTATCCTAAGATATATCACCTACAATGTAAATTGTTATGGAAAGAGAAGTGTATATTTTGTTTTGTGGAATTATTATTATTATTATTATTATTATTATTATTATGTGGCTTTCTTACGAGAGCATAGGTAGGAAGAGGAAAACACTAAGTGCTTCCCACATGCCAGGTGCTATGCCAGGAGGTTTTCAGTGTGACTTCATTTGATCTTCACAAACATGCTAAGTTGCAAATTGAATGGACTCTCATATGCTCTAAGATGCATGTGCTCTACATTTCCATACCATTGAATCTGTGATTCACATGATCATTAATGGCATTTACACTGACTGTCAGCCAGACAATGACACAGTTGCGTTTGCTTATATATGTGCAAACTTGGTTATCATATTTTTGTACATATTCATGTACACCACCGGTAACTCATGCAACTGTGCTGTGTGCAACTGTCATTTGAAATATCAGCAAACACTACACTATGATTTGGTTTGCATGAGGTGCGTGAAGAATGGCACGTTAACAGTCCAGCAGGATATGAACTGGCAATGAAGCGTACAGCCATTGTTTTAGGGATAGACTGAACTGTGTGTTTTCTTGCAAATCAACAACCAAGTTCTTCATGGGATATAAGAACGCAAGACACTGTTATTAGATGAGGAATATCACATTTTATTTCTGAGATAGATGCAAAAGCATTGCCTGTACAAACCAAACAACATAATGGAAGGCAGGAGTTGCCAAATCTCTAAGAACAGATGAAGGAAAATCCAAAGAAGGGACTGAAGGGACCAGTTCGATCATAACTGTCAGCAGCTTAGGATGAAACTAAACTTTGCATGACCAGCACTGTTGGTGGTACAGAAAACAATGTTTCTGTGAAACAAATGTATAAGAAAGCACAGGCAATGATTTTGGGTGATAGTGGCTCACAGGGAGCAGCCTCTGGATGTGGAGTTTTAGTAAAGTCTTCATTCACTTATTTTACGTGTATTTATGTTTTTATATTTGTCTTCCAAGAGTCTAGGTGTAGAAATGTTTAAAGCAGCTCTGCTAAGACATATAAACATTATAAGTGATGAGATCATTGCTTCTTAGTTTATAGTTATAAAATAATCATGTGTTTTTCAATAACATCTTGGTTTTAATGAAATAGAATATAATGATATATAATTGTCTATCATAAAATGGATGGCTGGGGTGGGGGGAGTGGTGAGGAGAAAATGGAGATGACTGTACTTGAACAACAATTAAAAAAATAAATATAAATAAATAAATAAATAAATAAATAAATCGGTAATTATCCCTGCAAGCTGCCCCATACCATATCCTTAGATGAAAAATAAGTATCAACTTATCCATCAATTTGGATTTGGACCACAAACCTAAGTATGAACTCATCCTATCCCCGAAGCAGCTCCCAAACCTCAATATCATCATCCCAGCTTCCTCCCCACTCCTAACCACCTCAAAAGCATCTTTGACACACAATTCCATTCTTTAAAACCTGTAAACCTCCTGTCTGTCTGGTGGCTTAATCTGGGAACTCCTCTGTCTTCCCCAGAAACCCTCCTCCCTGGAAGGTCCTGGACTGCCCAGGGCCTCCCTGAACTATCTCCCATGCAGAGATGGCCCCCAGACCATAACCCACACCTTTAAACAAACTTAACCTGGGCTTCTTCCATACCCGTTTGCCCTTCCTGAGGACTCATGGCCGTTTCTCAGCCCCATGTTGAGCCCCTTTTCCTTTCCTTCATAGTTTCTGTCTGCATAACAATCTTCCTCTTCCAGAGTTCAAAGGTAGTCACAGGTAAGGATAAGGAGGGAGGAGGATGCCCTTGACAATTGTGTGTCTGTTTCTTCTTGGACCCACACCACCAATCTCTCCCAGGCAACCCTGTTGTCTCAGAGCTCTGGCTGTGCCAACCGGCACTAAGGTGTGGGGAGGACGTCTACAGCCCCTTGGAACAATGCTGTGACGAGGACCATCCTGCCCCTGAACAGGACTAGCCTGTGAGGCCCCAGTGTACTTTCTGGGTGTCGATATGCAACTCAGGGAAGTCATGGCCTTGCTGAAGTCTGTGACAGTCCTAGTGTGAGGACAGATACTTCAGTGTCACAATTTGTGACCTGGGTTGGATTTTCATGGCTTGGAATTGTTGGGTGACTCCCACCACGTCCAGGTAGAAACCCCACATCCTTGGGTGTCCGACAAGGTCCCCAGACCTGCCCTGCTCTGCCCTCTGCACCTGCCTCTGCAGTGGCGTGGGCCTTCATCCCCATCCAGCACAGTCCCACCTGCAATTCCCTAGGCAGGCTCCACCTGACTCCTGCCATCCCTGCCTGCAGTCCTCCACCCTTCCTGGAAACACCTTTACTTCCTCAAGGCTCGGCTCAGGCAGCAAGTCCTTCCACCCTCCTGCCCTACTCCCAGTCTCCCAGTGATCATGAGTAATGACCCTTCTATCCGTCCCCACAGTACTCCTGCTCAGCTCTAGAACTGTAGATAGTGCAGGTCTGGAGGTGGAGTGTGGGTGGGAGTAGAGGGAAGCTTCAAATTTCCAAGGTGGAGAAGTATGGAAAGTCTAGGATGAGCTGGCGTTTGGTGGGTGATGTGTCAGTGAGTCTTTTCCGGCTGGGTTTCCCCCTCAGCAGTGTTCAAGGAAAGATGTCCCAACTTGGAAATGTTCCAAGGTAGTATTCATACTGAAGCTTTAGATATCTAAAGGTGTCAACCAGTTAGAACTAGTTAGGGATATTTAAAAATTTTTTTGTGTGTTTTTTCCACCACGTAACTGTGACTCCTTATGCCCTCCCTCTCTGGCAGCCCAGCCCTTCTATAGTGAACCATGGGAAATGGCCTGGTTTAGAGGATATATAAGTCATAGGATACAGGTGCTGCAGCTGCTCTGCCATCAACTACTCTGCCATCAACTACTCTGGAGGGTAATTAAGACCTGTGGTGCCCAGGATCTTTGGTAAGGGGGCTCCAGCCCCACGTCCAGCTGATGTGTTATGACACCTGAATGTACCTCTTGTGTTTTAATGTCATATCCTAAAAACTGCTGCCTAAACCACAGTCATTAAGATTTTCTCCATTATTCTCTGCTAAGAGTTGTATAGTTTTAGCCCTTATATTTTGGTCTATGATCAATTCAGAGGTAATCTTTGTACATGGTACATACCAACGGATCCCTCTTCTTCTCCCTCTTCTTTTTCTCCTTCTCCTTGCCCTTCTTCTTTTTTCGCATGTGGATATTCAGGTTTCCCAGCATCTTTGTTGAAATGGCAATTCTTTCCCCCTTGTAATTGTCTTAGCACTTTTGTTGAGATTAAATTGGCCATAAATATAAGGGTTTATTTCTGGACTGTCCATTCAATCCACCGATCTATATGGGTATGTGGATATATACTAAGTATATGGATGTATATATTAAATGTCACTACCACAGTGCCTTGACTACTGGATCTTTGTAGTAAGCTTTGAAATCATAGAGTGTCATTTCAACAACTTTGTTCTTCATTTTTAAGATTGTTTTGGCTATTTTGGGTCTCTTGCATTTCAATACAAATTTCAGGATCTACTTGTTAACTTCTGAAATCTTCCCATTTGTGAACATGGATGTATTTCAATTAATTTATATATTGTCTTCAATTCTTTTCAGTAATGTTTTATTGTTTTTAATGTACAAAGTTTGCACTTTTAAATTTTTTTACTTGACTTTTTAAAAAATATATTTTATTGATTATGCTAATACAGTTGTCCCATTTCCCACCCCCATTTATTCCCCTCTGCACTGCATCCCCCATCCCACCCACATTCCCCCATTTAGTTCATGTCCATGGGTCATACATATAAGTTCTTTGGCTTCTCCATTTATTATACTATTTTTAAGCTTCCTCCGTCTATTTTGTACCTACCATTTATGCTTCTTATTTCCTGTGCCTTTTCCCCCATTCTCCCCCACCTCACCCCTGCTACTAACCCTCCATGTGGTCTCCATTTCTGTGATCTGTTCCTGTTCTAGTTGTTTGCTTAGTTTGTTTTAGTTTTGGGGATTTTTTAGGTTCAGTTGTTGATAGTTGTGAGTTTGTTGTCATTTTACTGTTCATAGTTTTGACCTTCTTTTTCTTAGATAAGTCCCTTTAACATTTCATAATAAGAGCTTGGCGATGATGAACTCCTTTAACTTGATCTTATCTGGGAAGCACTTGATCTGCCCTTCCATTCTAAATGAAAGCTTTGCTGGATAGAGCAATCTTGGATGTAGGTCCTTGCCTTTCATGACTTGGAATACTTCTTTCCAGCCCATTCTTGCTTGCAAGGTTTCTTTTGACAGATCAGGTTTCTTTTGAGCAATAAGACTGATAGTCTTATGGGAACTCCTTTGTAGGTAACTCTCCTTTTCTCTTGCTGCTTTTAAGATTCTCTCTTTATCTTTAATTTAGGTAATGTAATTATGATATGCCCTTGGTGTATGCTTCCTTGGGTCCCACCTCCTTGGGACTTTCTGAGCTTCGTGGACTTCCTAGAAGTCTACTTCCTTTACCACATTGGAGAAGTTCTCCTTCATTATGTTTCCAAATAAGTTTTCAATTTCTTGCTCATCCTCTTCTCCTTCTGGCACCCCTATGATTTGATTTGGATGTTGGAATGTTTAAACTTGTCCTGGAGATTCCTAAGCCTCTCCTCACTTTTTTGAATTATTTTTTCTTCAGTATGTTCTGGTTAAATGTTTATTTCTACCTTTTGTTTCAAACCATTGATTTGAGTCCTCATTTCCTTCCTTTCACTGTAGGTCCCCTGTACATTTTCATTTATTTCACTTTTTATAGCCTTCACATTTTCCTCTATTTTGTGACTGTACTCAGTCTTTTCTGTGAGCATCCTGATTACCAGTTTTTTGAGCTCTACATCTGATAGGTTGGCTATCTTTTCATCTCTTAGTTATATTTTTTCTGGAGTTTTGATCTGTTCTTTAATTTGAGCCCTTTTTAAAAAAGATTATTTGTTTATTTTTAGAGAAAGGAAGGGAGGGAGAAAGACAGGGAGAGAAACATCAATGTGTGGTTGCCTCTCCCGCACCTTCTACTGGGGACCTGGCCTACAACCTAGTCATGTGCCCGACTGGGAATTGAACCAGCGACCCTTTGGTTTGCAGGATGGTGCTCAATCCAGAGCCACACCAGCTAAAGCTAGTTTTCTTATTTGACAGCTTCTTTCCCTAGAATTAATGGTGAAGATAATTTTCTGATATGAAACCACAAAAGTCTCTGAATATCCACAGCAATCTTCAGAAAGAACAAAGTTTGAGGAGTTGTGTTGCTTGATATCAAACTATAATACAAGGCCATAGTAATCAAAAGAGCATGGTACTGACATAAAAATAGACACATATATTAATGGAATGGAATAGAGAGATCAGAAATAAACCCATAGCCATATGGTCAATTCATTTTCAGTAAAGAAGGTGAGAACATGCAATAGGGTAAAGACAGTCTAGTCAATAAATGAATTGGTAAAATTGGACCAAAAGATATGTGCAAAAACAAAATAAGTAGACTACATTCTTATACCATATATAAGAATAGTCAAAATGGTTTAAAGGCTTAAATGTAAAACTCAAAACCATGAAACTCTTGGAAGAAAACATAGGCCATAAAATCTCAAGCATTTCTCTGAGTAACATTTTTTTCTGATATAGCTCCTAGGGCAAGGGAAACAAAATAAAAAATAAATAGGAACTTCTGCCCAAGATGGAGGCATAGGTAGATACACTTTGTTTCCTTGTACAACCAAAAGAAAGATAACAACTAATGTAAAAACAATAAACAACCAGAACTGCCAGAAAATCAAACTATATGGAAGTTCAGTAACTCAGGAGTTAAAGAGGAAACAGTCATCCACACTGGTAGGAGGGGCAGAGATAGGCAGCCAGGGCTGTGAGGTCATGCAGCAAGGAAGCAGCTGTCGGACCAGGTGATCCTACATTCCCGTGCAGATAATTGGGGAGGAACAACTGGTGAGTGAGACAGACCACACAATCCAGGGGTTACAGTGCAAGAAACTAAAGCTCTGGCTGTAAAAATCTATGGGGGTTGCAGTGGAGGGAGAAACTCCCATTCTTGCAGGAGAGTCCATTGGAGGAACACATAAGGTCCTAAAATGTACAAAAGCCCACCCACTTGGGAATCAGCACTACAAGGGTCCAATTGGCTGTTGGGTACTGGGGGAGGTGACTGAAAGTGGGGTGTGAGCCAAGCAAGCAGCACTGTTCCCTCTCTGACCCCTCCGCCACAGAGTCACAACACAGCAAAGTGGGTTATGCTGCTATGGTGAATACCTAAGTCTCTGCCCCTTACAATGTAACAGCTGTGCCAAGACAAAGAAATATGGCCCGAATGAAAGAACAGATCAAAACTCGAGAAAAAGAGCTAAATGACAAGGAGATAACCAACTTATCAGATACAGAGTTCAAAACACTAGTAATCAGGATGCTCACAGAACTGACTGAGCTTGGTCACAAAATGGAGGAAAACATGAAGGCTACACAAAGTGAAATAAAGAAAAATATACAGGAAACCAACAGTGAAGAGAAGGAAACCAGGACTCAAATCAACAATTTGGAACAGAAGGAAGAAATAAACATTCAACCAGAACAGAATGAAGAAACAAGAATTCAAAAAGTATAGAGAGGCTTAGGAACCTCTGGGACAACCTGAACCATTCCAACATCAAAATCATAGGGGTACCAGAAGGAGAACAACAGCAAGAAACTGAGAACCTATTTGAACAAATAATGAAGGAAAACTTCCCCAATCTGGCAAAGGAAATAGACTTCCAGGAAGTCCAGGAAGCCCAGAGAGTCCCAAAGAAGTTGGACCCAAAGAACACACCAAGGCACATCATCCTTAAGTTACCCAAGGTTAAAGATAAAGAGAGAATCTTAAAAGCAGCAAGAGAAAAGGAGACAGTTAGCTACAAAGGAGTTCCCATAAGATTGTCAGCTGATTTCTCAAAAGAAACCTTGCAGGCAAGAAGGGGATGGAATGGAAAGAAGTATTCCAAGTCATGAAAGACAAGGACCTACATCCAAGATGACTCTATCCAGCAAAGCTTTCATTTAG
>CM052550.1:40390551-40403993 GCA_028533065.1 Trachops cirrhosus
AAGAAAAGCAATGAAAACAAAAACTAAGCAAACTAGAACAGGAACAGAATCAGAGAAATGAACATCACACAGAGGGAGTTCAGTGGGGAGGGAGAAGGGAGGAATAGGGGGGAAGGTACAGGGAAGAAGAAACATAATTAGTAGGCATAATATAGATGGGGAGAGATCAAAAATGGTATAGGAAACAGGAGTCAAAGAACTTATATGTACAACTCATGGGCATGAATTGGGGGGGAAGCTGGAGGGTTGTGGGGGCAGAGTGGTGGGGGGTAAAGGAGGAAATATTGGGAAAACTATAATAACATAATCAATAAAAATACTTGGAAAAAATTAAAAATGGAACTGCCTTATGACCCAGCAATTCCACTTCTAGGGTATATATCCAAAGAAACCCAAAACATTAATTCAAAAGAATATATGTACCTACCCCTATGTTCATTGTAGCACTACTTATAATAGCCAAGCTATGGAAGCAACCAAAGTGCCCATTAATAGATGAGTGGGTAAAAAGTGGTGTTTCCAGATTTATGCACCCGTTCTTCATTTTTCCAGAAAAAAAAATATTTACCATCTTTTGGGACTCTGAAGCCTTAGAGAAAGAAATTTGTGTGACCAAAAGTGAATGATTGCAGGTGTGGCCATATCTAAAGGCTTAGAATCTGGGGTCCTACCCACCAGGGCCCATGAGGGAGTCTGAAGCAAGGAACAGCTGGAAGAATAGCAAGTTGAAATCTAAAAACAATCCAGTTCAAGGGGAGAACTTGCCTCCACAGGATTTCCAGGCCAGCGTGGACACGTTCACTGCTGGTGACTCCTGACACTTTCTCTTTAACTTTCTGGTATCAGTGATGTGACCTTTCACGGTGCTGCAATTACCCGAAAATCGCTGGCCTCCACCCTCACTCATGTCAACAGTGTTCAAATTCATCAGGAGATGCCTCCAAACATGGCAGCAAATACTAATAAAACTCAAGGTGATCCCTGGGTGCATATGGAGTGAGTAGAGGACACAGCTGACCAGGGCACGTGAATGCTGTGTGTTGGGGTTGGGGAGGGAGAGAAAGATTGAGAAAGATCCTATTGGTTCTGTTTCTCTGGAGAACTCGAGCTGATATAGTGCCCATAGAATGTTGCTAGCCTATAGGTATCTGTCACTTTTAGTCCATGCTGGAAGTGCTCTCTTAGTACAAATTTTTCTTAAAAATATGAATATTCTATAAATTTTATGGGTGGGAATCACCCATAAAACAAAAACCACATTGCATATCTCTTTAATACAGGCCCTTGTCTGTGCTTGGAGCTCCCTTTGTGGTACAATTACCTTGGGATTCTTGGTGCCGTTTATTTAATCGGCAGGGCCTGGGAGGTATGACCTTGGGATGACATCCTGTTTTGCTGAAAGGCTGTACGTGGTGGCATCACCCTGGATAATTCTGAGGTCTCACAAAGAACCTCACAGCTTCACCCTGGGTTTGATCTTTGCCAAGAATCTGTTTTTAAATTTGAGAATCTTGCCATTTGGAGAGGCAGGAAGTGGGAAACAGTTTTATTTATAGACTCAACAAATCCTGGCAATTCTGTACATATCCTCTAATATTTTCTTGAAAACTGGACACGCTCTCTTTCTTTTTCACATCTCACATCCCTCTTCTGATCATTTGTAGCTAAAAGAAGCCATAGGGTACATTCAATATTCTGTCTAGAAATATTCCTTTTTAAAGTATATTTTATTAATTATGCTATTACAGTTGTCCCATTTTTTTCCTGCCCTTTATCCCCCTCTCCCTGGTACCCTCATTCCCTCCAGCATTGCCCCCACCCTTAGCTCATGAACATGATGTGACCTTGTTTGACCTAGCCTGGGAAGTGACACAACACGATTTCTGCCACGTTTGGGGGGCAGCGAGTCATTAGGGCTGACCCAGCATCAGAGGCAGGGGAGTCAGTCTCCATCAGCTGATGGGGGAGTGGCAAGGTCACACTGCAGAAGAGAATGAGGGAGAGGAAACACACTGTTCAGCCTTGGAAAACACAGTCTAATGAACACACAAAGGTAGCACTTCTCCCTTTGCCCTGGGGTTCTCCCACGACGTGTCTACCATCTGCGTCTTCACTCAGACTTGCCTATGTGTTTCACAGAGATTACTGAGCACGAAAGACTCCAATTGGTATTGATTAGCCCAATATTACAAGCAGAATTTACTTAATAGAGGGAGGAACCCAGCTTTCCATGTATTTATCATTTCAGATCCTGGGCCTGGGAGTGGTTATCTATTCAAGGGCAGAAACTCTAGGTCAGCAGATTGGAAGTTTCTGATGTCTCCATGCATATCAGGATAAACTGGTTTACTCACACCATTGTGCTCTGTAAAATTCACGAAAGCCCTCCTACCCCACCCCACTGTCGCCATGGAAAAGTTCCACTCAGGGAACACGAAAGAAGGCTTGTTTCAGCTTGTGCAAGGCTCAATCCCATTAGCAGAGCTTCCCTCTGACTGAGATCAATGCCCAGAATCACACTAATTAGCCAAAAGATCCCATAACAAGAGGAAGTCTCACCTGTCTGAACACAGACACTGTGTGTATTTTACAGGTGAATGAGGAGATTCAGCCTCACAGTGCATTGCAACTTGGTCTAGTTTACACAGACGAGTGGGAATCTGTTTGCTTCGAGAGCTGCACCCACGGCCTCTTTCTTTTTTTCTGAGGATGCTTCATATTGAAATGTAAAGAATGGCCAAAAAAGTTATCAAAAAAGTTATCAAAGTTATTTTAAATATTCACATTTTAAAAATTTATATGATTAGCACAAAACTATCCTGCAATATTGAGGACTGTTTAAAGGGTTTACAAAATTATAATCACAGTGCTCTTCTGGGGGAGTTGGATGGTAATGGGACTAGTGCACAGTTGTAGAATGGATGTGGGCCATGTCTCAGCTCTCTCTGTGATGGCATTAGTCACTTCTTAGAAGAAGGAAGTCACTGAGCCCCTTTGAGGGTGCGAGGTCTGAGACAGGTGCACCTCACACTTGGATCACCTGGGACAGGATCAGCTGCAGTGGAAACAAGACACCTGGGAAAAGCCAGAGTGATTGGAACCAAGAGTGAGCTCCTGGACCCCCAAGTTCTCCCAGTACCTGCTGACTTCAGGCCCTGGCTCAGGAATGTGCTCAGGAATGAGGTCCTAGAGCTCCTCAGGGACAGCTCGGCGGTCCAGAGGTTCTCTCTAAAGGCATCAGCACTGTGTTTCTTAGAAAAATGGTATCCAATATGGTAGCCACTAGACACATGTTGCTATTTAAGTCAATTAAAATTAAACAAAATAAAAAATTCAGTGTCTCAGTTTCATGAACCACATTTTAAGGGTTCAATAGTGTCAACGTCAGAAATATCCAAACCTGTGGAGAATTTTTATAAGATTTTTTTATGAGCCAAGCTGACAACATATGCTGGGGAGCAAGATCTCAAATAGTCCAGAGAATAACAGTTTCTTTTATACACTTGAAATTAAGGCGTGAACATAAAGATTACATGAAGGTAGGAGAAAGCAAGACAGTGAAGGGATGACAGGGTAATTAAGAAGATTGTGTGCTTTCTCCCCGGCTGGTGTGGCTCAGTGGATTGAGTGCTGGCCTGCAAACCAAAGGGTCACCAATTTGATTCCTTGTCAGGACATATGCCTAGGTTACAGGCCAGGTCCCCAGCAGGGGGCACTTGAGGGGCAACCACACATTGATGTTTCTCTCACTCTCTTTTTCTCTCCCTTCCCTTTTCTAAAAATAAATAAAATAAAATAAAAAAGACTATGTGCTTTCTTAAGGGTGGTTGTGCCTTTGAGGAATATTTTTTCTGAAAGGTATGTTAATCCAGATGCACAAGAACAATGGACAGGACTGGCTTAGAACCTTTCACTAAAGAAGTTAGAGGCCTGGAGTTTTGTCCAAGATGGAGGCATAGGTAGAAATGCTTTGCTTCCTTGCACAACCAAAAGAAGAGTAACAACAATTTAAAAATAATAAACAACCATAAGTGCCAGAAAATCAAGATGCATGGAACTCCAACAACCAATGAGTTAAAGAAACATTCACCCAGTCCAGTAGGAGGGGCAGAGATAATAGACTGGCAGTCTACCAGGACTTGTGGCGAGGTCGAGGACCATACTGGGAAGGTGGGGCTGGATGATTGGGACACTAAAGACTCAAAGCTAGCTGTAAACGACTGTGGGGGTTGTGACAGTGGGAGAAACTCCCAGTCTCACATGACAGTTCATTGGAAAGTGGGGCTAAAGCAGAGCAAGCCAGTGGCATTGTTCCCTTTCTGACCCCTCCCCGACATACAGCACCACAATGCAGCAAAGAGGGTTGCCCCACCCTGTCAAATACCTAGGACTCTGCCCCCTTACAACATAACAGGTATACCAAGACAAAGAAATATGGCCCAAATGAAAGAACAGATCAAAACTCCAGAAAAAGAGCTAAGTGACAAGGAGATAGACAACCTATCAGATGCACAGTTCAAAACACTGGTAATCAGAATGCTCACAGAATTGGTTGAGAATGGTCGCAAAATAGAGGAAAAAGTGAAGGCTATGAAAAGTGAAATAAAGAATAATATACAGGGAACCAACAGTGAAGGGGGGGGAAGGACTCAGATCAATTATTTGGAACAAAAGAAAGAAATAAACATTCAATCAGAACAGAATTAAGAAACAAGAATTCAAAAATATGAGGAGAGGCTTAGGAACCTCTGGGACAACTTTAAATGCTCCAACATCCGAATCGTAGGGGTATCAGAAGGAGAAGAGGAAGAGTAACATGTGGAAAAGTTATTTGAGCAAATAATGAAGGAAAACTTCCTCAATCTGGTAAAAAAAAAATAGACTTCCAGGAAGTCCAGGAAGCCCAGAGGGTCCCAAAGAAATTGAACTCATGGAACACACCAAGGCACATCATTATTAAGTTACCCAAGATTAAATATAGGGAATCTTAAAAGCAGTAAGAGGAAAGGAGACAGTTACCTACAAAGGAGTTCCCATAAGACTATCAGCTGATTACTCCAAGGAAAATTTACAGGCAAGAAGGGGTTAGAAGGAGGTATTCCAAGTCATGAAAGGCAAGGACCTACATCCAAGATTACTCTATCCAGCAAAGCTATCATTTAGAATGGAAGGGCAGATAAAGTGCTTCCCAGATAAGGTCAAGTTAAAGGAGTTCATCATCACCAAGCCTGAATTATATGAAATGTTAAAGAAACTTATCTAAGAAATAGAAGATCAAAAAGCAGGAACAGTAAAATGACAATAAACTATCATAACTATCATAACTATCACAAAGACTATAAACTATCATAACTATCAACAACCAAACCTAGAAAACAAAAACAAACTAAGCGAACAACTAGAACAGGAACAGAATCACAGAAATGGAGATCACATGCAGGGTTATCAGCAGGGAGGGTGAGAGGGGAGAATGGGCGAATGGTACAGGGAATAAGAAGCATAAATGGTAGGTACAAAATAGACAGGGGGAGGTTAAGAATAGTATAGTACTGTAAATGGAGAAGCCAAAGAACTTATATGTATGACCTATGGACATGAACTAAGGGGTGGGGGGGATTGCTGGAAGGTGGGGTGTGCAGGGAAGAGGGAGGAGAAAGGGGAGAAAAAAACTGGGAAAATTAATAGCATAATCAATAAAATATTATTAAGAAAAAAAAAAGAAGTTATAGGCCTGGCTGTGCCTCTCCACCCAGACTGGTCCAGTTAGGAATTTATGACTTATTACAGAACCCCTTTTCTTGTTCACAGTAGCTCTGTGTGCTGGTGGCTCCCACACTGGACAGTGAGGACACAGCGCATGGCCATCACTGCAGCAAGTTCTGCTGGACGGTCTAGTCTAGATGCCTTCAGGGGCAAATTCAGTCTTATCAGTGATTGTGCCAACAAAGTTGTCATAATGAAGAACAATTCAGATTTACCAACTTTGTGGTTCTTCTCCTGTAGTGGTGACACCCACCGTGTGTAAATCACCTGGACGTCCTCCCATCACCTGGTGGAAATTGTCACCACCCAGCTCAGTCCCTGGGGACTCTGATTATGTCCTTTAGAATTGTAAAATGTAGGCGGCAAAAATATCATTGAATTGTGTACTTTTAAGTGATAAGTTATCTGGTGTGTAAATTATATCAATAAAAAGTAGTCAGTTTACATTCTATTAGTAAAGCAAAATCACTTACTGAGAGTTTGTCTTTCTTTCACCTGTGGCAAGAAATAGCAGTACAGTGCATGCAGAAGTCCTCCAGAAAAAGGAATAAATAAATGCAATAATAAAGGCAAGGGATAAATAAAGATATACTTAAATAAACCAACTGTCAGTAATTGTGAAGAGACTGAGACATTAACTATACTGTACCCTGCTGAAGTTTTATGGTTTCTCTCAGGAGACACAAGACTTCTGGGTCAGAGACAAAGGACGGTTTCCCACTCACAGCAACAGAGAGTAACCAGAGTATCCGCCTTCGCACCCGTCCCTGGAGCCCCATTTCCTGCAGGGCGAGGGAAGAGGGCCAGGGGTACCAGCACTCACAGTGGGTTGCAACAGGAGACAAACCCCAAAGTGAGGAAGCCCGACTTTTTCACACTGGGCAGCCTGGTCTTCCCCTGGAGGAGGATCGTGTCACTAACTACAGGACACTAAACGAATCTGTCCTGGGCTCTGGAGGGACAGGCTCTCTCTACCTGCCAAGGATGTTCCTGTGCAAATATCCTTGGAAAGAATGTGGAAGAAAACAACAGTCACTGCTTCACTGCAGGACATGAGAGAATGCAAGAGTTCCACGGAAACTGATACCAACACCCACGAACAATATCATAATAAAGAAACAAGTTAATCATTGGGATATTGGGGAGTGGGTGTGTGACCCAGTGTGGCCTTGCTACAGCCCAGTGAGAGTCCTGAGTATGGGGACAGACACTACAGTGTCACAAGATTATCACCTGGTTTGGATTTTCATGGCTTGAAATCATTGAGTGACTCCCACTGCCTCCAGGTTGAAACCCCAACTCCTTGGGTGTCCAGCAAGGTCCCAGGACCCGCCCTGCTCTGCCCTCTGCACCTGCCTCCACAGTGGCACTGGCCTGAATCATCCTCCACCCAGCACAGTCCAGCCTTCAGTTCTCCAAACAGGCTCCACCTGATGCCTGCAATCCGTGCCTTCCACACCCAGAAACACTTCCCTTATTTTCTCAGGGCTCAGCTGAGGCAGCAACTCCTCAGGCCTTCCCAACCTGCTCCAAGTCTCCTCATGATCAAGAAGGACCCTTCCATCCGCCCCCACAGCACTCCTGCTCAGCTCTCTCACTGTGCTTATTTGTCATGCCGGGTGGTGACTCTCCTGGTTACTTGCCCAACCTGGATTGTTTTATTTATTTTTTTATTCTCACCCAAAGACATGCCTATTGATTTTAGGGAGAGGGGAAGGAAGGGAGATAGAGAGGGAGGGACACATCCATGTGAGACAGAAATATCAATTGGATGCCTCCCACACATGCCCTGACTGGGAATGAAACCTGGGACCTTCCAGTTTATGGGACAAAACTCCAACCAACCGAGCCACATCGTCCAGGGTCCAACCCGGATTCTTTTTAAATTTTCAAAGACATGCATATATAGGGTAAAACTTCCAGCATGTGTCTTTTAAAATGAAAAATAAAAGTCTCCCTGTCTTCCTCGACTTCCATGCCCACTTGCTCTCCTGAGGCCAACGTTGTTACCAGTTTCCAGCTGCGGCTCCTTCATAGTTTTAAATGACATGCTCGTGACCCTCCCAGGACGTCAGGGGTCCAGCTCCATCACTTATAAGCTCTGGGACTTTGTCAAATGACTTAACCTCTCAGAGCCTTGGTGTCCTCTTCAAATACAGTGAAATAACAATGGTCCCCATGTTGGGACATAAAACTATCCAATCAAGTAAACATATTGATAGATAGTGTGGAAACTGGGGACTCTGGACATATTTGTTATGGTCCAAATTGAGTTCACTTCTGAGAATGTTTCTTCCATGTTGCTGGGAGTCCATGCCCCTCCCTTTCTGGCAGCCCTGCCCTTCTGCTGTGACACGTGTGAGCACAGTATATAAGTCACAGGAGACAGGTGCTGCTGCTGCTCTGCCACCAACGACTTTGGAGAGTAATCCAGACCCATGATGCCCAGGATCTTCGGTAAGGGGGCTCCAGCCCCAAGTCTCGCTGATGTGTTATCACACCCTAATGTACCTCTTAACCCCACACTGAATTCTCTTTCCTACTCAGTTCTTTTATTTATTGTTGTTCAATTACAGTTGTCCTAATTTTTCCCCATTACCCTCCCTGCCCTGCCCACTCCCCACTCCCACATCAGTCCCCACCTACCCTGTTGTCCTTTTCCATGGGTCATTTGAACTTGTTCTTTAACTAGTCCTTTCCCCTTTTCCTCCTTTATTCCCCTTCTCTCACCCCTCTGATCCCTGTCGGTTTGTTCCTTGTTTCCGTGCCTCTGGTTCTATTTTGCTTTGAATTTTTGAGATTCATCCACATCATAGAATGTACTTGTACTTTATTCCTTCTTACAGCTGTATAACATCCCATTTTACATATGCACCACAATTTCTTTATCTGTTAATGGACAAATGTGCTCTTCCTATCTTTTGGCTATTTTAAATAATGCTGCTATGAAAATATGTGTATATGCAGGAGTTTGTGTTAGTATCTGTTCTCAATTCTTTAGTGTGTGTATTAGGAGTAGAATTGCTGGGTCAAACGCTAGCCCTATGTTTAACTCTTTGAGGAACTGCCAAACTGTTTTCCATAATCTCTCAACATTTTACAACAATGTATGAGGGTTCCAATGTGTCCACATCCTCTCCAACTCTGTTGTTTTCCATTAAGCATCCCAGAGGGTGTGAAGTGATAGCCTGTTGTAGTTTTACTTTGTATTCCCTTAATGCATAATGATGCTGAGCTTTTTTTTTCACGTCCTAATTGATCATTTGTACATCCTTTTTGGAAAAATATCCATTCAGATATGTTTACACTTTTAAATTGTTTTATTTGTCATTTTATTATGGAGTTTTAAGAGTTCTTAATTATATTCTGTATACTCATCCCTCATCATTATGACTGATTTGGGATGATTTGAATTCTTTTTCCTTCCTGCTCTTCTGATTGAATGATTTTTCCTTCCTAGTGTTCCAAAGCATTGATCTGATTCTTGGCTTCATCCTCCTCACTATTGGTTCCCTGTAGATTTTTCTTTATTTTACTTAATGTAACCTTCATTCGGGGCAGATTTGAAAACATTTTCTCTCATGACATGGATTGTCTTTCCACTTCCTTGATATTATTGTGTGCAGTGCCCAGGTTTGTAATTGTATCACATCTATTTTCCTTTGTGTCTTGTACTTTTGATGTCATATCTAAGAAAACACTGCCTAAACTGTGGTTGTTAAGATTTACTCCATTATTCTCTGCTAAGAGTTGTGTAGCTTTAGCTCCTACATTTAGGATGATCAATTTTGAGCTAATCTTTGTACATGGTACGTACCAAAGGGATCCCTCTTCTGTTCCCTCTTTTTTTCTCTCTCTTTCTCCTTGTCCTTCTTCTCTTTTTGCTTATGGACATCCAGGTTTCCCAGCACCATTTGGTGAAAAGACCATTTCTTCCCCCTTTTATCAGTCTTAGAACTTTCGTTAAAAATAAATTGACTGTAAATGTAAGGGTTTATTTCTGGACTGTCCATTCTATCCACTGATCTTATGGGTGTGTGGATATACATCCTAAGTATATGGATGTATACACCCAATGTCAGTACCACAGCACCTTGATTACTTTATCTTTGTAGTAGGTGTCATCTCAATAACTCTGTTCTTCTTTTTCAAGACTGTTTTTGCTGTTTGGGGTCCCTTGCATTTTAGGATCAGCTTGTTAATTTTCAGCCTTCCCATTAATGAACACAGATGTATTTCAGTTAATTTATATATCGTCTTCAATTCCTTTCAGTAATGCTTTGTTGTTTTCAAGTGTACAAAGTTTGCACTTCTTTTGTTAATTTTATTCATGAGTATTTTATTTTCAGTTGTATTGTGAGCAGAATTATTTTCTTAATGTGATTTTCAGATGGTTTCTGTCAGCATATACAATTGATTTTTGTATGTTGATCTTGTATGCTGCTGAATTGTCAGTTAGTTCTATAGGGGTTAGATAGCTTCCTTAGAATTTTTAATATACAAGGTCATGTCTTTTGCTAATAGAAAAAGTTTTACTTCTTTTCCAATGGGAATGCCTTTTTTTTCTTTTCTGGACTAATTTCCCGGCTTAAACTCCCAGTGCTTTGTTGAGTAGAGCAGTGAGAGTGGACGTGCTTGTCTCATTCCTGATGCTAAAGGCAGAGCATTCTGTCTTTCACCACTAGGTATGATAAGCTGTGAGTTTTCCCGCGAATACCCTTTATCGGGTGAGGAAGTTTTCTTCTATTAATTGTTTGTTTTTTGTTGGATTTTTTAAAAATTATAAAAGTGTAGATTTTGTCAAATGTTTTTTTCTGTATCATTTTAGATAAATGCTTTCTCCTATATTATAGTCACGTAACTGCATCTATAAAAAAACCTTTACATCCTCTCCTTTTCTACATTTCCTTCAACTCTCAAACTTCAAAAACATATGTATGTTCAGCCCAGCTGAAACACAGGAGAGCTCCAACTCCAAGGCCTACTCAAGCCCAGTCATGTCCCCAGTGCACCCACGTACCCACATTCTCCCCTTGTCTCTCTAACCTCAGCTTTCTTCCTCCTTCCTGCTCTCCCTCTGATATCTTTAACACCTGCTCTGCCCTTCTGCCAACTGGGGAACTGCACTGCCTGTTCACAATCCTAAACTGTGGTTCCAAGAGTTTTCCCAGCATTTTCTCCCCTCAAATGGTCCAGGCTGTGCAGGCTCAGCTGTCTGGACCGTCACCTGTGTCAGGAACTAGACCCTGTGCAGAGATGGCCCCAGACTCAAATCTGTAGAGCAAACTGGAACTGAGCCTTCCCCACACTGTCCTGCCCTCACTGAGGTCCACAATCCCAGCCTCATCCTCAGTCTCCTTTCCTTCCCTCCAGGTTCTGTCTGCATTTTACTCTTCCTCCTCATCTGGTGCTCAGTAGCAGGCACAGGTGAGTGCAGGGTGGGGAAGAATGAAGGGGCATGAGGCTACCCTTTGGGAAGAAAGTTATGGTTCACAGAGGCTCCTGTTTTGGGAGTGGGGTCATGCCCGGTCCTCCTTGAACTCACCAGTAATTTCTGTCCAGCGACCCACATTAAGTCTGGCCTGTGGCTGTGCCAATCAGCACCCATGTGTGGACACCGGATGTACAACCCCTTGGAAGAGTGTTGTGACAATGACACCATCCTGCCCCTGAACCGAACCCACCTCTGTGGCCCCAACTGTACTTTCTGGCCCTGCCTTGAGCTCTGCTGTCCCGAGTCGTTTGGCCCCCAGAGGAGGTTTGTTGTGCGACTGAAAGTTCAAGGCATGAAGTCCCGGTGCCGTTCCTCTCCCATCTCCAGGGTCTGTGACAGGTAAGGACCCTGCCTCACTCAAGATGACAACAGACAGAGAGGACTATGGCAGGGGTGGACACTGGAGGCTGGGGCCCTCCTGGATGGGAATCCCATCCTGCATCTCCCCATTCCTTTCCGTATCTTCTTCTCTCCTAAAATGCTCAGTCTTTGTCTCTCTCATTTTGTGCAGCCTATGAGGGACAAGCAGGCCGTTCCTAAGGTCACATTCTAGGATATGAGGATGAATGGGTGGTTGGCATGGTACTCAAATGATAAAAGCATATCTTAATGTCTGTTGAAGTTAAGTGTGCTCTTTTTGAATTTTCTGAGGCAACTTCCTGAGAAACGATTCCAGAGGAATGTTTCTCTGCTCTCCTAACACCCACCCACCACAGCAATCAGTGTCTTCTCAGTCAGCCTAAGTTTCCTATCTCTACTCTGGGCTCAGGCTTCTCTCCAGCACTGGGGAAGGTGTGAGCCTGTGGAGTTGGATATTCCTCCCCATGGGGTGGAGAAGGCCCTGGCTCCAGAGCATCCTCGTGCTTCCTGCCCCTGCAGCTACTATGGGAGGTGGGAAGGACAGAAGCCACACTGAGGGGATGGAGAGGAGACGTGGAGAGGACCTCTGCCTCACTGTGATGGGCTAATTCCTTCTTCTGAGCCCCAAACATACCCCCTTCACTCCCCAGCTCCCAACACATCTGTCATTCTGTGAATGCTCTGAGGTCTGTGATTAAAGAGGGAGAGGGATACAGATTGTGAGTGAGTGACTGAGAGACAGAAATAGATTCAGAGATGGAGACAGAGAGTAAGAGAAAAACTTGTGGGCCAATCTGCTCCCTACTGAGTGTCTGGCCATGAGCATCTGGAGGCCCCATAGGAGGCAAGGTGCAGAGCTCTGTAGGGCCAACAGTTTAGGATTCTCATTGGGAAGCTGACAGGGTGATGTGAAAGGATGAGCTTGTCAAATGTAAGCCTCCATTTACTGTCTGAAAGCTGGAGACAACTACTTCATGCAATGAACAAATGTATAGAAATCTGCTAGGTGCACACACAATTGTAGAGTTGGGGTCACAGGGATGATGAAAACATCTTTACAAAGTTCTCACCCTGAAGTGATAGGAACCTCAAGCTCTTGGGTCCAGGAAATAAAAGTCCCTCCATGATCAAGTGACTCTAGAGTCTATGGACCACTTGGCCAAAAGGTGTGGGATGAAGGCCAGAGCACTGGGCCATCTGCATAATCTACAAGACCATAAAAAATGAAAATGTAGGGCTCCTAGTTCAAAAAGAAAAAAAAGCAACTGTTGTTAAGGGAACTAAAATATAAAGTTTCTTCTTTTAAGTGATCTTATTATTTATAAAACAGGAGAAATTTGTTTCAAGAAAAATAGGGTAGACATACTTTTCCCTATTCTTCTAGGTAAAGCTAAAAACCCTGGACGTTATATATAAAACACAAGAAGACTTCAAAAGGTGCCCTGGCCAGTGTGACTCGGTTGGAGTCACACTGGCCAGGAGCATTATCCCATGCACCAAGAGGTTGTTGGTTTGATTCCTGGTCAGGGCATGTACCTAGGTTTTGGGTTCCATTCCCGATTGGGGCACGCATGGGAGGCAACTGATTGATGTTTCTCTGTCAAATTGATGTTTCTCTCTCCCTTCTTTTGTCTGTAAATCAATTAACATTTCTAAATAGTTTTTTCAAAGATTCTGAAAGGTGGACAGAAGGCACAAAACGGTGGTGAATTAATTCCCTGGGCTTTTTTGAGCATTGTGTATCCCAGAGATACAACTGAAGAAGCTAGCAACCCAGAAACACCAACGACTGAGAAAAAAGGAGAAATACTCAAGGGCATGGATA
>CM052550.1:40404493-40472153 GCA_028533065.1 Trachops cirrhosus
ATCAAATGTGTTTTTAAATACATGGAAATAAAGTATGCGCCTTATAAGAGTCACATTTTTAACATAAAGACTTAGACTGAAATGAGAGGATGGAAAAACGACAGACATGCCAAGTCCAACCAGAGAAGCCTGGCGTAGCCCTGCTGCTCTCACAGGGGCTTTCGGAGGAAGCCTTTGTTAGAGATGAAGAGAGGCCCCGGCCACAGGCAGATACCCCATCCTAAATCACTGTGCTCCCATTACAAAGCTTTAAAATGATGTACATAGAGCAACACTAGCAGAACTGAAGAGAGATCCCAAACACACAGATATTAACACTGTCTCACAGTAATCAGAGCACACGCAGACGTCCTGTTCAGAATCGACGGTGAATGAGAACGCTGGAAACGCTGGGCTCTCAAACAGCCTGCCAGCTCCTCTGGGGAGGCCGAAGACGGGCTTGGCGCCCGGCCTGGCTGTCTCTTCCCCAAGAGGGTGAGGTTGAGCAGGGAGTCAGGCTGAGAGAGAGGAGCACATTCCAAAGCCAGAGTTCAACTGGAGTTTCTCAGCCGGGACCCAGTCCATCCTCCTGAGCGCAGAGCTGCTCTCTCCCTGAGCAGCTGAGTCAGACTCTGGGCAAGAGAGTGGAGGGAAATCAGGACAGATGGGGACAGCGAGGGGGTTCTGGGAGGCTGTGATGGTTGCAGGGCAGTGGCTGGTCCCTGCAGGTGTGGACACTGACAGCCTCTAACTCGAACACTTGAGGCTCTGGGGACAGACAGGCCAGGCTTCACTTCCACCTCTATCTCTTCCCAAAATTAAAAAAAAAAATGCTTGGTATTTCCACCACACACATCTTGCTGCAAGGCTTTTTGCCCCAAATATTCTTGTACCATAACTAATAGGCCTTAAGGCAATGTTGCTGTTAATAAAGGATAAAAATAAAAGACGGGCATTAAAAAAGACTTAACAAATCCAAAGACTTTATTGAGAAATACAGAATATTTGAACATAGTTAAAATGTGCGTAGATTCCCAGGAATACTGCACGAAGAACCGAATTTGTTTTGTGAATTGTACTTGGTTGCCTCTGCGGGAAAGGTGGGTTCACTCTGCACCCTCCAACAGGACGAGGGCCTCTTTCTTCCCGGCAGTGTCCTGTGTGCCAAAATAGGAAATCCGGAAACATTTGAGATTTTGCTCCCTGGCCTATGTCGTCAGTTTGGCTCAAATACACTCTTGTAAAAAATAATGAGGAATCAACTCTTGAGAGACAAATCACTGCCACACAGAAGAAATGCCGACAGTTTGAAGACCACGACCACCACGTCTACTCATCACTACACAGACCCTTGTGGGGGCTGCTGGAGATTTCTGTAGTAATGTCAGAGTGGGAGCACCTGCCAGAACTTCACCCATGGAGACATGAAACCAAGGAAACAACCACCCTTACAGAGCCCATTTCAACATCCTGTAATGAAGAGGAAGACTCCCTTTCTGATGTTTCACTGACAGCTTTCAAGCCCCGTGCCTCCCCCTTCAGCCCTATACCTGTCCAGCCCTTAAGAAAGTCCTGGGGCTCCACCCCTCACCCCTAAGGGAAGGTCAAACCGCAGAGAGCAAGACCTGCCCCAAGTCCTGGCCAAAATGAAAGCTGTGGCTACCCCACTTCCCCCTGACTTCGCTCTGGATGAAACCTGAGCCCTTTCCCTTGGGTGCCCTATTCTTTTCTCCTGTGTGCATTGTGAGCTTTATTTTATATACATTTGTGCCGTGTGTCTTTCCTCCTGACATTCCTAGAAATTCCTGCCTGAGGGGCTGTCCTGTATCCAGCCAAGGTCCCTAGGCGCCCAAAACCACCACCAACAACGAAAGCCCTAGAGCAGCTTCCTCTGCACGGCCCCGTCTCAGTGGGCACTGTCAGGGGCCAGGCTGCCACCTGTACTGGACTTAAAGCTCCGGGACATTAAGAGCAGTGCTGGCAGGGCCACGGACAGGTGCCTAGTTGTGGATGCTGTAACTTCCAAAGATCAGGGGACACTCAGGTTCTCATAGGAAATAAGAGATAGTGAAACCCCTTTGGTTTTACGCTCTCTGCCCAGTTCCCTGGGTGTGAGGAAGACCCCGGCACGAGGCCCCTCTGCAGGTTTCAGACATGGGGTCTCCATCAGTCTCAGGCCCAGCCCCTCCCAAAGGGACAGCAGGCCCCAGGGTTAGGCATTGCCGGACAAACCCCCAGGAAGACGTTGCCCCAGGTGGTGCTGGCAGATCCGAGCTTCCGGAATGTGAAACAGAGAAGGAAACTGGGATTTCCACCTGTCATAGGCTTCCCCACTGGCTTTCTCTGTGGCCCAGCAGCTAAACAGGCTGACTCTCGCTGCTGGCAGCTCTGGGGTGTTATTTCCGCCTGGCTGCAGGGAACCCCTCCCTGGGGACAGGTAGGAATGCAGAGGAATTTCACCTGTGCTCCAAGAATGTCGGGTATGCAGGTCAGGCACTCCCCAGTGCCCCAGGCCCTGCCCTCTGCTTGCTGATTGGATGGGTTGGCTGCTCTTTGCTCCACCTGCATTCTTCAGGTGTCAGGCGTGTTTCCAGGTGCCTGTGACAGCTTAATGGGATCACCACGTGGGTGTGCACACCAGGTCCTTTCCCTACTTCCAATGCTCAGTGGCAGCAAACGGAAACCAGTCAACCCAACATCAGTAGAGGGGGCTTTGAAAGTACAGGGGATGAGGGGCTGATACATTCTCTGGCACGGCTGGACATGCTGCATACTGAGACTCCGGACATGCCTGAGAATGACACTGTCCAACTGGGAAGATTTAACATTTCTTATTAAAAAAAATTGGACCCTATCCAGCAAAACTGTAGAGAAGTACCCAAGGATGTGAGTCATCTCACCTTGCCACGTGGGTGGGGAAACCATCATTAGACACCAGGTGTGATGGAGGATGCCCCAGGTCGGGGCACTGGGGTGACTGGGTGTCCCGTCCTTGGGCACATGTCTTGGAAGCGGCCACATGATGCTCAGGTTCAGGTGATCTCCATTTATACTATGACCAGCACTCAGCCCAGGTCTGTGCAAAGACAGGGCCCACCCCCTTCCTCCTAGAGGGACATAAGGAAATACAACTAGCAGGTGACAGTGATACAATAGAACACAGGCAGACAGTGACCTTGAACATTTCACCCCAAATCCTCTCAAGCCTGTACGTAAGCTGGGAGAGTGGAGTCGTGCTGCCTGGACAAGGAAGAGGAGCCAAGGAACAGCCCTAGGTCTTAACCTCCGGATTCTCGGATTCCCCGGGGGAGGTCATCCCAAGAACTTCCTGAGCTCAGAGTGAATTGGAAGAGAGTGCAGAGCGTACTGACGACTCAAGGACAGTTAGTACAACTACGGTGTATTAACGGTGGACAAGTTAATTTATCTGCCCAATTCATTTCCATATTAATACCTTCTTGACCATAACAGCAAAATAAAAGTCAGAATAGTTTATCTTTATGACACAAAAGGCAACTTAAATAATGTCATGGGACATATCTTATGAAATAAAACTATTTTTCCATGTTCCTGGATCAGATGATTTACTATATGAAAATGGGCGTAATTCCAAATTGACCTACAGATCCAACACGATCCCTATATCAAAACCCTGCTGCCTCCTGAGCAGAAACCGCAACCTGATACTGATTCATTAGGAAATGCAGGGGACCCAGAGCGGCCAACACGGGCTTGAAAGAGAAGAAACAGTTGGAGAACTTAAATGTCCCAATTTCACAACCCACTGTAAAGCCATCATGGATGAGAGCAGTCTGGACTGGCATAATGGTGACAACAATGGAATAGAATTGAGATCCCACAGTTGACCCTCCCGTGAATGGTCAACTGACTTGTGACAAGGTCCCAAGGTAATTCAATGACAAAAGCACCGTAGTTTCAGCCAGTGGTGCTGGGACAACAGACATGCACCTGTGAAAGAACTAAGTGGGACTTGTTTCCCGCACCGTACAAAAAGTTTCCTCAATATGGATCGCAGAACTAAATACAAAGTCTAAAACCATAAAATTCTTCAAGAAAGCTAGTGTTGACGGGAGAGACCTGATTCTTCTTGCTGATGCATGTAAAGAATTACAGATCAGCAAATCTATTAGCGTGTAATCAGTTTATTAGTGATCCATTCCCAAGGAAGAGAATGGGCCCAGCTAGAGTGAGGGATGAAAGGCAAAGTTTCAGGGCAAAGCAGGGCAACAAAAGTAAGAGCAACTGAAGACCAGGGTGGCCTGAGGCCGGGTGGCCAGAGGCCCAGTGGCCGGAGAGCCAAGAGCAGCAAGAGCGCCCCGAGCCTGACAGAGAGAGAAAGAGTGTCCTTTGTTCTGAGGACTTACATACATAGCTGGTGGGTAGAAGGAAAAAAAGTTACATGTTGATTAACAGGTAAACGTGGTGCCAGCTTTCCTGGGAGATTGTGACTACCCAAACTCAGGTGTGTGTGGGGGTCTGTAGCCCGAATCCTTATCTTGCTCCAGACCCCATTTGTTCATCTTGTTATAAAACAAATACGTGACAGAAGGCAGTTAATGAAAATTGGGGCACTTTCCAAAGTTATTTATGGGCCTTTCTGTAAGCATCAGGGACTCCCTTGTAAAACAGATAGTGACCAGAGGTAGACAATTAACCAAAGTTGTTTTATGGGCTCCTTCTTTGGGCACTGGGGACCCTCTCCCGCATTCCAGGTCCTGGGATGAAAGCACAGTTTCAAGGCTTTCTTTCCCAGATAGTGGAAATGCTACATAGAACTTCAAGGACTTCCCTCCTTTCTTACTAACATGGTGTTTCTTGTGATGTTGGAACACCTGCCAATATTATCAGACCAGGCTCAGGCCTGCTGAGTTAGCGTGTGAGACCTGTCTCCTTCCTCCTCCCTGCCTCGGTTTACTATTTATTCTACTAAGTGGTAAAAGGCGTTTCCTGGCAACCAGGATGGTAGACGCTGGCCAGTGACAGCAGCGCAGTCTCAGAGTTCCTCCTGTGCTGGCTCCTGCGTCACCGGGGGTAAATCTTCATGACCTAGAAAAGGAAAGCAAGGGTGTCTTAGATGACAACAAAAGCAAGAGAGAAAAAAGTAAAAACAGATAAATTAGATTTTGTCAAAATGAAAAACTTGAAAGGACATCAAGAACGTGAAAAGACAACTCACACTGTGGGAGGAGATATTTGCAAATCACATACCTGATAAAAGAATTTTATCTAGACTATAATAATAAGTCAATGATCAAAAGTAAAATAAAGAAGAAATGCGAAGGATACAAATACATTTCTCTGAACGAAATATAAAAATGACCAACGAAAGCATGAGACGCTCACCGTTTTTAGTCACCAGGGAAATCGTCATGAAAAACACGAGATACCACTGCACACCCCTTGTAAACTGGCGTCCACACCAACATCAGTTAGGGTGTTCGCTCAGTGTTATTTTTATTAGTTTCAGGTGTGCAGCCTGGTGGTCAGACAAGCATGGACTTTACATACTGCCCCCCTACGCCTACTATTTAAAGTACCCATCTGGGACCATACACAGTTACTACAGTATTATTGACTATATATATTCCCTATGCTGTACTTTACGTGCCCATAATAATTTTGTGACTACCAATTTGTGCTTCTTCCTCCCTTCACCTTTTCCCCCCAGTCCCCCCAACTCCCCTCCCCTCTGGCAACCATCACTCTGTTCTCTGCATTGGTGAGTCTTTTCCTGTTTTGTTTGTTCATTTATTTTGCACAGCAGCATTATTCTTGATGGCCACCACTGGAAATGAAAACACCCCAATCTGCACTGATGAATAAAAGGTGGTAGGTCCCTGCAGTGGGGTGTCACTGACGTCAGAAGGAAATGATGGACCGATGCACTACAGCCTGCATGAACCTTGACCCCCTATGCAAAGTGAAAGAGCCAGTCCAAACAGTCTACGTAGGATTCCACTTCTATGAAATGTCCAGAGGGGTCAAACCCATAGAGACAAGAAGTAGATTAGTGGTTGCCGAGGGGCGGGATGGGAGGAGGGGGTGTCAGGAATTAGTGGTGATGGTTGCCCAGCTAGGTAAGTACACCTTTCAGAGAAACACTGAGTTATATATGTTAGATATTTAAAATAGTGGGTTTAAAGTCATTACATAAATTCTAGCTCAAAAATTACTATTGAGAAGCAAAGCAACGGGGGCGGGGGGTAGGGGAGAAACCCAGCCCCCGACATATTAGTTTGAAGGCACTGTCCTCCCAGCATCTTGGAGTCGGGCAAGTCCCTGCCCTTCCCAGGCCCCCAAAGGAAAACCTGGTCCACGTGAACGCACGTGCATTGCCGAGCACCTGCACCGTTGGTTCTCAGTGTATGCACACTTGGACCCTGGGTATTTTCCCTTCAACATGATACTATGAATATTTTCCATGCCACCGAAATACCTGTGAAACAGAAACAAATTAGGTACTAGTGAAATCTGTCTTGGTACAGTCACACACTCAGCCATAGAAAGGCTGACATGAGCCCTGGCTGGTGTGGCTCGGTGGATTGATTGCTCCTGTGAACCGCAGGGTCGCAGGTTCAATTCCCAGTGGGGGGGTGTGTGAGAGGCAACCACCTGTCGGTGTTTGTCCCCCTCTCTTTCTCCCTCCCTCCCCATCTCTCCAAAAATAAATAAAATCTTAAAAGAAAAAGAAAGAAAGCCTGACATGAATGCATGGGTCCTCAGGAGAAAAAATATGTTCAAATCACATTTAAAAGGCAAAAGAGTAAAAGATATACGTGTGTACATTTAAAACAAACAAAAACCATTTCTGTTTCAATAAGCACTCACACAATGTTTGGTACGCTCTGGGCACAGACAGAAATCCTTTACAGTTCACTTTACCTGGTTTTCATCACCACTTTCCAGTTCAGGAAACTGAGGCACAGAGGCACTCGTCACTCACTCAGGTCGTACAATTGATAGCAGGGTGGGGTCTGACCTGGGGACCCCAGAATAAGAGTCCCTGCTCCCCCAGCACCTGGTACCTCCCATCATGTAGTGCAGAACCTTCTGGAAGGTCAAACTAGGCACTGTTGATAGTGTGTTTTTTGAGGAGAGGAAGACAAAGGTTAAGGATGGGCAGGAGGTTTGCTTTACATGTTATTTATTCCCAAGCTGCTTATATGTACAACGTGCTTGTACTATATATAAAATCAATATAAATCCTAAATAAAGGAATGGAAATCATCAGTGATTCCCATATGGAAAGACTGGAAACATTCAAAGATTAAAAATTAATCTTTATAACTACATTAATTACTAATGATGAGAAAAGAAAAATAAACAGACCCTTAAATCAAATGTTTGTGTTTCCATCATTGATGACGAAAAGGAAAAATCAAATGACGGCTGGAGAAAACCCCATGAAGAGTAAATTACTCTGTTCACCGAGTTTCCAGTCAGTACTGACTTTAGATTTCTACGATTAAACGCTTTTATCAAATATTTTGTGAGAAGGTTTAAAAATAATTTTTAAATATTTTCACTGGAAAAATTTCTAGTGTGTTAAAGTACGCACATGAAAGGATGTCAGTTGGGCACGAAACTCAGTGTTTCCCGAACTGAAAACTACTTTGACGTTTTCGAGGTCAGTGCTTCCAAGTATTTCCTGTGCGCACTCTGAGAAGTGTACATACATAATCTGATTCAGAAGTCAAAATCCAAAAAAAAAATAAAACCAAAACCCAAAACCTCACTCTGATGATCCCTAAAGGCCACTCACCCCGCCTTACCCAAGGACGCGGGCCATCCCGCCCTCCGCATCAGCAAATCCGTGTCCGCGCCGGGTCCCACCACAGCCCTGTCACCACCTTCATGTCCCCTTATTGCGCACGTTTCCACATGTCCGCTTTTACCGCAAACAGCAGTGGAACCCCTTCCCGAGTCCTGGACTCTCCCAACTACAGCTCACAGGGAAGCAACCGCGGTCACAGACCACCGGCTCTGTGACACCGGAGACCCAAATTCCGAAAGAGGGACCGCGCTGGGGGAGGACACTCCAGAGTCCGCGCTGATCACAAGGGACCGCAGAAAAAGACGCCCCAGAGCCTGGAGGGGCGGAACCGCCCAACCGGGACAGAGGGTTGGACCTTGCGCGGGCGGGGGACGCCCAGGACCCTGGACAGAGGCCCGTGGAGCCTCGGAGTCTCCTCCCGCTGGCCGAGTCCGGCGGACTGTGGGTTTCCCTGCAGAGGAAGCCTGAGCGCCACCTGCCGCACGCTTCCAGCGACCGGTGCACTGATGCCGCAGGGCCGGGTGCGCCCCATGCCACTCTGCGACTAGAACAGCGCCAGCCCAGACCCTGGGCGAAGAGCGTCAGCAGCAGCAGCAGCAGCAGCGGGTCCCCAACCTCGCGCGTGCGCCCTGAGGTTCTGGGCAAGTCCCGCCCATCTCAGGCCAACCACCTGCTGCAGCTGCAGCGCTTTGTCCTGAAAGGTTCTGGCGTCCCTGGACGGGGCGGGGGGGGGGGGCATTTTCCCTCCGTCCCCCTCACACAGTACAGAGCTATGAGATGACTTCATCTGTGACAAGCATCTAGAAGACACACAGAGCCTCTACCAACCAGGGGCCGTCTCACACCTGCACCTGGAATTCTTGCACTTCAGATCCTACCTGCGGCTTCCCACCCAAACTCGGGCGCCTGCGCACACAGTGCCAGGACATCTAGGCAGACAGGGACCCTGCCCTTCATGCAGTCCCTGGTTCTGCTGGATTTACTATGAAATCAATGGGGAGGGGGCGACAGAGCTCTGAGAGCCGGCCAAGTTAAAGTAAGACGTGACAATGAAATGTGATGTGTGGTTCTGAATTTGGCCCCTTTGTTACAAAGGCAGCTATGCAACAACTGGCAAAAGCTGAAGGAGCTCCAAGGATTAGATGGCTGTGGTGTATTATGTTGATTTGCTGACCTTGGATTTGGTTATGCACGGGAGGGTGTCCTCGTTTACAGCAATTACACACCGAAGTATTCAACCGTGAGGTCGTGAGGCGTTATGTCGTCCACTTTCTTTAGTTTAGCAAACAAAAGCGAGGTAATAATAATTATGGCACAGGATAGATGTGAGGATTAAATTGTATGATGTGAAAATTTATAACAGTTCTTGACACATAATCTTTCAATAAATTGGAGATGTTATGATGTAAAACCGACACTAAAAATACGTAACCTATGTGACCTTTATCTGTATGTTGCTATTTCTTCACACATTTTTAGGTATGTTTGTATTATCATCGCATCCATCCTGATTTCGGCCACCAGAGGGCGCCTCAGGCTTAGGTTTAGAACTTGACTTTGTTTGGTTTTTTTTTTAGTTTGAATAGATCCTGTGGTTCTCATATGTTTTGGTAGTACAACTCCTTTATACTTTTTTAAAATATGTTTTATTGATTATGCTACTACAGTTGTCCCACTTTCCCCCTTTACTCCCCTCCACCCTGCACACCCTCTTCCACCCACATTCCCCCCTTTAGTTCATGTCCATGTGTCATAAGTTCTTTGGCTTCTACATTTCCCCTGCTATTCTTACCCTCCCCCTGTCTGTTTTCTACCTACCATCCATGCTACTTATTCTCCGTAACTTTTCCCCATCTCTCCCCCTCCCCCCTGTTGCTAACCCACCATGTGATCTCCATTTCTGTGGTTCTGTTCCTGTTCTAGTTGTTTTCCTTAGTTTGTTTTTGTTTTAGGTGTGATTATTAATAATTGTAAATTTGCTGTCATTTTACTGTACATGTTTTTTATCTTCTCTTTCCTAAATAAGTCCCTTTAACATTTCATACAATAAGGGCTTGGTGATGATGAACTCCTTTAACTTGACCTTATCTGGGAAGCACTTTATCTGCCCTTCCATTCTAAATGAAAGCTTGCTGGATAGAGCAATCTTGGATGTAGGTCCTTGTCTTTCATGACTTAGAATACTTCTTTCCAGCCCCTTCTTGCCTGCAAGGTCTCTTTTGAGAAATCAGCTGACAGTCTGATGGGCACTCCTTTGTAAGTAACTCTCTCATTTTGTCTTGCTGCTCCCAAGGTTCTCTCCTTATCTTTAATCTTGGGTAATGTAATTATGATGTGTCTTGGTGTGTTCTTCCTTGGGTCCAGTTTCTTTGGGACTCTCTGAGCTTCCTAGACTTCCTGGAAGTCTATTTCCTTGGCCAGATTGGGGAAGTTTTCCTTTATTATTTGCTCAAATAACTTTTCCACTTGTTGCTCTTCCTCTTCTCCTTCTGGTACCCCTATAATTCAGATGTTGGAACGTTTAAAGATGTCCTGGAAGTTCCTAAGCCTCTCCTCATTTTTTTTTGAATTCTTATTTCTTCATTCTTTTCTGATTGGATGTTTCTTTCTTCCTTCTGGTCCATTCCATTGATTTGAGTTCCAGTTTCCTTCCCATCACTATTGGTTCCCTGTACATTTTCCTTTATTTCACTTAGCATAGCCTACATTTTTTCATCTAATTTGCTACCAAATTCAACCAATTCTGTGAGCATCCTGATTACCAGTGTTTTGAACTGTGCATCTAATAGGTTGGCTATCTCTTCATTGCCTAGTTGTATTTTTTCTGGAGCTTTGATCTGTTCTTTCATTTGGGACTTTTTTTTTTGTCTTGTCACACCTGTTATGTAGTGAGGGGAAGAGCCGTAAGTGTTCACCAGGGCAGAGCAACCCAGTCTCTGGGCTGTGAAATTGTATGTAGGGGCGGGGTCTGACAGGGAACAATGGCGCTTGCTCTGCTCTCTGCAGATTTCAGTCACTTCCCCTGCTTCCCACAAACAAATTGGGCCCCTCTGGTGCTGATTCCCATGTGGGTGGGTTTGTGTACGTCCTGGGACCCCGTGGGTCTCTCCAACGAACTCTCCTGTGAGGCTGGGAGTTTCTCCCAACACCTCAACCCCCACAGGTGTTTTCAATTGATGTTTTGAGGCTTTATTTCCCTGCTCTGGGACCCTGGGTTGCGAGGTCTGTCACACTCCCCTGTTTTGACTAGTTTATCTGTGCACGAATGTAGGACTGGACACCCCATGTCCCTCTACAATCCGCCGCCATGTTGGGTCCTCCAGCCACTGCTTTGTGCACCTAGAGTCCACCAGCCAACCTGCCTCAAGTCCTCTCCATCCCGGCTCCCCGGCTCCGCCCCTCCTACCAGTCTGAATGAATGTGCCTATTTTAAGTCCTTGGTTGTCATATTTCCATATAGTCCAATTTTCTGTCAGTACTGGTTGTTGTTTTTTTTTGTTGTTGTTGTTGTTTTTAGATTGTTATTGTCCTTATTTTGGTTGTGCAAGGAGGCACAGTGTGTCTACCTACACCTCCATCTTGGCTGGAAGTCTCCTTTATACTCTTAAAAATTATTGAGGATTATCTCTGACTGGTGTGGCTCAGTGGATTGAGCTCTGGCCTGTCAACCAAAGGGTTGCCAGTTTGATTCCCAGTCAGGACACATGCCTGGGTTGCAGACTGGGTCCCCAGTAGGGGGCTGTGTGAGAGGCAACCACACGTTGATGTTTCTCTCCCTCCCTTTCTCCCTCTGTTCCCCTCTCTCTAAAAATAAAAGAAATAAAATCTTTCAAAAAAAGGATCCATGTCAGATCCTCAATGGGACACTTGGCCTCCTTGCACAACCATAAAAAAGATCACAACTAACCTCAAAACAAAAGACACGTGGAACTGCCAGAAAATCAAACTGTATGAAATCCCACAGCCAAGGACTTAAAGAAGCCATATCCATCCAGGCAGTGCACTAAGACAGGGAGTCAAAGCAGCTCCACCTAATACACAGAAACAAACACAGGGAGGCTGCTGAATTGAGGAGACAAAGAACTATGGCCCAAGTGAAAGAACAGAGCAAAACCCCAGAAAAAGAGCTAGGTGAAACAAAGATAGCCAACCTATCAGATACTGAGTTCAAAACACTGGTAATAAGGATGCTCAGAGAACTTATTGAGTATGGGAAAAGCATAAGAGAAGAAATGAAGGTCACACTAAGTGAAATAAAGAAAAATCCACAAAGAACCAACAGTGGAGGGAAGGAAGCTAGGATTCAAATCAATGATTTGGAACATGAGGAAGAAATAAACAATTAACCACAACAGAATGAAGAAACAAGACTTCAAAAATACAAGGGGAGAATAAGACTCTGGGACATCTCCAAAAGTGCCAACATCCAAATCGTAGGGATGCCAGAAGGAGAAGAGGAAGAGCAAGAAATTGAAAAGTTATTTGAAAAAAAATAATGAAAGAAAACTTCCCTAATTTGGTGAAGGAAACAGACATACAAGTCCAGGAAACACAGAGAATCCCAAACAAGTTTGACCCAAGAGGACCACACCAAGATACATCATAATCAAAATGCTGAAGTTTAAAGATAAAGAGAGAATCTTAAAAGCACCAAGAAAAAATGAGACAGACAGTTACCTACAAAGTAGTCCCATTAGACTATAAGCTGATCTCTCAAAAGAAACTTTGCAGGCAAGAAGGGACTGGCAAGAAGTATTCAAAGTGATGAAAAGCAACAACCTACAACCAAGATTACTCTCTCCAGCAGAGCTATCGTTTAGAATGGAAGGACAGGTAAAGTGCTTCCCAGACAAGATAAAGCTAAAGCAGTTCATCATCACCAAGCTCTTATTAAATGAAATGTTAAGGGGACTTATTTAAGAAAAAGAAGATCAGTACTATGAACAGTAAAATGACAACAAACTCACAACTACCAACTGAACCAAAAAAAAAAAAACTAACTAAGCAAACAACTAAAACAAGAGCAGAATCATAAGTATGGAGATCATTTGGAGGGTTATCAGTGGGGAGGAGGAAGAGGGAGAATGGGGAAAAAGGTACAGGGAATAAGAAGCAAAATTGGTTAGTTACAAAATAGACGGGGGAGGGTAAGAATAGTATAGGAAATGGAGAAGACAAAGAACTTGTATGCATGACTGGTAGACTTGAACCAACAGGAGTATTGCTGGAAGAAAGGGGATCCCAGGTGGAGGGGGGCAAACGGGGAAAATTGGTACAACTGTAATAGCATAATCAATAAAATATACTTAAAAATTATTGAAGATCTCCAGAGTTTTTGTTTATGTGGGTTACATACAGTATGATGTCCTTGTAAACCAGCTCTCTGAAGGAAAAACAACCCCAGCTACCGTGTTGCTGTGGTGTGAATACTCCCACCATATCCCATTTCAAGTTACCCAAGGTTTAACAACCTGCTCACATCCCTAAGACTTGACCATCTGGCTATCTGTGAACAGTAGGGGGCAGCACCAGCACACCACTGGATAGCTACTCCTATTTACCGTAGGCAAATTCAGACTGAGAAAGAATGGTTAAAGATTTGCCTACTTCAAATAGCAGTAATAAATCCATTGCCTGTTACTATCAGAGCAATGACATCATCACATATCACGTGGTCCCTGGAAGACTTCACTTACCCTGGGAAAAGGAGTGAGGAAACTCACCTCTCACTATCATTAGGAGACTAGTTTTGACCTTGTGGGCCCAGAAAGGACCTCAGTGGCCCCCAGGGGTCAGTGAACCAGACTTCCGGAACCACTGGCTTAGACGTTCTGTTCTTAACTCTGTTCCATCCAAGTGTCCTCCCTTTAAAAAATAAATGTTTTACAATATTTCTTTCATTGTTATGAAATGAAATTCATACACAGCATAACTTACTTATACCTGTATATAATCTATAATGTATCAAATCATTGCAGTACATTATCTGTAATATAGGGAAGGGACAAAAGAAAAATACAGTCTACAGTTTTTTACCAGACATGAGATTGTAAGCACCGAGGAGGTGGTTGGACTTTGGAAAGGCAGCGCGTGCCCTGGCCCATGTGGCTGGGTTGGTTGGAGCATCGTCTCCTAGACTGAAAGGTCATGGTTCAATTCCCATTCAGGGCACATGCCCAGGCTGTGGGTTCGATACCCAGTTAGGGTACGTACAAGAGGGCAGCCAGTCGGTGTTTCTCTCTCTCTCCCTCCCTCTCTCCCTCCTTTCCTCCCCGTCCTGTCTCTCTAACAGCAATGAAAAAATGCCCTCATTTAACAGAAAGGTGACACATGTGTGTAGCATATACGACATACCAGCCCAGCTGGAGTCAGGGTGGCCCCTGGAATCAAACACATTCATGTTTCCGCAGCAGGACCTGAGCTATCCACACGGAACTGGGATCAGTGCAGATTAGCAAAGGAGCTTTGTCGGGTCAGGTGGTGCCATCAAGCAAGTTAGACAGCAAGCTCTCTTCTGCAGCTATTTGGACCTTGGAATTGTCAGTGCCAATGGTGGGTATGTAGTTTATAATACGCAAGAGGTGTTTCATTAGGTCAATGCTCACAGACATGACAGAGCCAAATGTTCCTGCTTTTGATGAATTATGACTTCAGGTTTAAGGTGAGTAAGACAATATGCAGTCAACTCTGACTGGTGTGGCCCAGTTGGTTGGGCGTCATCAAGCAAATCGAGGGGTGACTGGTTCAATTCCCAGTCAGGACACACACCTGGGTTGTGGGTACTGTCCCAAGATGAGGCACATATGAGAGGCATGTTTCTCTCACACTGATGTTTCTGTCCCTCTCTTCCCCTCTCTCTAAAAAAAAATCAGTCAAATATTTCTTTTCCTTTATAGTTGACATTTTGAAATAAGGCCTAAGTGGGGATATTCATGTGACTATGTAGATTATGAGAGAAGCCAAAGCAGATGGACCTGCTAGATTGTCTGGGCTGTGCAGTGCATCACAAGAAGCCTGGAGTCCCCAGCCTGGCCGCCATCGCCAGAAGCCTGACAGATTTCCGTACACCTCCGCGACCTGCCCTGGTCACTGAGACTTGCTCACTGAGCTCTGAAAGAAGTGCGTGCACAAGACAGGGGTCGCTCAAGGCTCTGGGATGGATGCCCTTGCCTCTCAGAGTTAAGTGTGAGGTCCTCCTGTAGGGGGCGCCAGAGCGCTGAGGACGCGGGCAGGGACCTCGAGCCACAGTGCCCATCAAACCGCTGTGGGGGCAGCTATCTGCAGCAACACCAACATGTGCATCAGCACCCGCACAGGGAAGCATAACATACATGAGAATTTTACATGCATGTGACCATAGAAATAACTGTGAGCTTTCGCATGTTTTATTGATGACAGGTGCCTTATCTGCAGAACCCAGATATGCACCTGTGTCTCTGTCAGTGTAACACATGCATCCACGTGTCAGCATCCACAGCATGCTAATAGGAAGGTGGCGTGTCTAAGGCTAGGACAAAGGTCTTGATACCATGTGTGTTATCAGAATCCACATGGGCTGCTTCTAACTTGCATGTTAATGACAGCCTGTTTTATGACACCTATGTGTGTGACATTGACATACACATGGACATGCATGCATGTCAACATGTGGGTAGTGAAAGTGCCTGTCTGAGCCTTGTCTGTCCTCCCTCTAGGCTGGAGTCCCTTGACCGGCAGGGGCAGTTCTGATGAAGTTCTGTGTCCCCACCATCGGGCAGAGAAGAGATGCATCCTACATGCTGGAAGAAATGAGCAACTAAATACATGAATAAATGAATGAATGACAGAGCCTATAACAAGACACAAAAAAGGATATTTCATATACAGTAGCCAAGATACAGAAGCAATTAAATGTTCATTGATAGACAACTGGATAAGAAAGATGTGGTACATACACACAATGGAATATTACTCAGCCATAAAAAGTGAAATCTTACTATTCGCAACAGCATGGATGGATCTAGAAGGCACTCTGCTAAGCGAAATAAGCCAGACAGAAAAAGACAAATACCATATGATTTTACCTATATATGGAATCTAAAAAACAAAATAAATGAACAAATCAAAATGGAAACAAACTCATAGATACAGAGAACAGACTGATAATTGCCAAATGGGAGCGGTGTTGGGGGCTGGCTAACAAAGGTGAAGGGATGAAGAAGTACAGACTGCCAGTTAAAAAATAGTCACGGAGATATAAAGTATAGCCTAGGGATTACAGCCAGTAATATTGCAGTGACTATGTATGGTGCCAGGTGGGCACTACAGTTATTGGGGCATCACTTCATAACTTATATAAATGTCTAAGGACTACACTGTGCACTTGAAACTAATATAATATTGAATGCCCACTGTAACTGAAATTTTTTAATGTTATTTATTTTATTTTTAGACAGAGAAGAAGGGAGGCAGAAAGAGGAGAGAAACATCAGTCTGTGGTTGCCTGTCTCACACGTGCCCCCTACTGGGGACATGGTCTGTAACCCAGGCATGTGCCCTGACTGGGAATCGAACTGGCGACCCTGTGTTCACAGGCCGGTGCTCAATCCGCTGAGCCATACCAGCCAGGGTGAATTTTTTTTAATAATTAAAAATGAATTAATGGTCAAATGAGGGAATGGCAAGCAGTCTTTTGAACCCACCAGTCGCTGTGAAGCACTCACAGACCTGATCTGGTTAGGCCCATACCACAATCTCCATGACGGAGGGGCCACCATGACACCCACTGTACAGATGAGGAAAGCTGCGTTCTCGGGACACTGTGTAACTTTCCCTCAGCCACACAACTTGTAAATGGCAGAGCCTGGCTTTGACCCAGGTCTCCCCAGCTTCAGAATGAGCATTCTTAACCACTGGCCTATCCTAACTGCAATGGGATGCTCCCCTCCCCCAGTTCCCGGGACACACCGCCATCCTGCCAGGCAGGCGCTCAGCCAGCTAGAAAAATAGAAGGCAGCCTCTTATTGCCAATTCAAAGAGGAGGAAAGAGGTAGAGACACTCCCAGTGAGGCTGAGAAGTTCTGTACCAAGTGGTAACTCCTGACCCTGTGAACTTGGGGTGGGGGAGGAGGTTGTCATGTGGATGCTTAACTCCAGGGAAGAGGAGTAGAGGGGTCCTTCTCCCGTCCCCACCACCACGGATCCCTTGCCCTTGTGTTAGTGGGGGATGTAGAAATAGTGCAACCCTCATTCACAGCTGCTGCAGCCCCTGTGGAAATATTTGGCAGTTCCTCAAGAAGTTAATAATTACCGGATGATCTAGCAATTCCACTCTTAGGCATATACCCAGAGGAATTGAAAACAGGTGTTGCAACAAGTAATTGTATGTGAATACTCACAGCAGCAGCATCCACAGTAACCAAAGGATGGAAATGACCCAAATGTCTAGCAACTGAGGGACGGATAGCAGAGTGTGGTATAACCATACACTGGGACGATATGCAGCCGCGGGAAGAAATGAAGTGCTGACCACGGCTACAGGATGGGCTGTTGCGTGAACCTTGCACACATTTTGCTGGGTACAGGAAGACGCACGCAAGGCCACACGTGGCATGATTTCATTTATGTACAACATCTAAAACGGGCAAATCCATAGGCGCAAAAATGTAGGTTGGCGGTTGCCAGGGGCTGGAGGGGACGGGGGTGGGGGGTGACAGGGTTTTTGTGGGGAGGTGATGAAAATGATTTGGAACAGGTACAGGTGGTGGTTGCACAGCCTCATGAAGGGACTAAACGTCACTGAATTCTATGCTTGTAGAACGGTTATTTTTATGCTATAGATTTGACCTCAGTAAAAAAGATCGCTATTCCAAAACATAAAAATAAAAAATTCAGTTCCTCCATCACGCTCAGCACATTTCAAATGTTCAGTAGCCACATGGGGCCAGTGGCTCCTGTATTGGACTAAAAAGATACGGATCATTTGAATCATCATAGAATGTTCTATTGGACGATGCTGGTCTAGACTTTCCTACAGTCTGTATCTGGCTGATTGTCTTTTCCTGGTGTTGTGTAACCTGTTCCTCTGTTCGCTGTCTTTTCTGTAAACTAGTAGTGACACCTGGAAGCTTAATCAGATTCAGGTTCAATTATTTTGGTGAAAATATTTCATAGGTGTGGTGTCCTTCTTCCAGAGGGTACATCAGCTTGGTTGTCTCCTGTGTGTGTATGTGTGTGGGAGAGAGAGAGAGAGACAGAGAGAGAGACAGAGAGAGAGAGAGAGAGAAAACAGCATCTTTCTCATCTCATTGGTCAAAGGAAGTCACATGACCATGCCCAAAATCCCTGGGCCAGGGAATTTACCTGACTTAGGGGGGCCTCTAAAGTCGCATGGTAAAATCATGGATGTATATAGCTTAGCTCTACAACATGGAAGGAATGGAGATTTGGAAACAATACTCCAACATACTACAGGGAATTTTTTTGTATCGAATGCATTTTTCAGAAATGACTGTCTGAGTCAGAGAGAAGTTAATAACTTGCCCAAGGTCACACAACTGGCAAGTGATGGAGCCAAGATTTGAACCCCAGCAGGCGGGCCCCAGAGCCCTGAACAGAAACCGCTGCACTACATGGAAATAATGGGGATCCCCCTACCGGACTGTCCTGGTGTTCCAGTAAGAGCAGGAATGCGAAGGGCTTAGGACAGCACTTGGCACAGGACCCAAGCATGCTGCTCGCGACTCGAGCTGTTTATTTCCATCACCTAGTTCCAGGTTGGCCTTGGCTTGAGTTTGGAGGGAATCTCTGCCCCTGGCAGGGCTCGGGGAATGCCAGCTGGCCTTTATAAATGGGTACTATGAGGAGTTAGAGTCAGGGGAAGAGAGAGAGTGAAGATACAAATCAGGTCGTAAGGGGGAGCTGTAGCAAGTTCCCCCAGCCTTGGGCTGGGGGGAGGGTGAGTCACACAGAGGTGAACACCAGCAAGTTAAACATCTGAGCAGCTGTCCTAGGGACAGTAACCAGAGACACTGACTTATCAGAATTGGGTGTGTGCGTGGTTCTGGGGTTTTGTTGCGGAAACCTCCTTCCCTGTAAATAAGACAAGTGTTTCCTCTCCACTATCCCGAGGCCAAAGATCCACCTCCGTGTTGCTGCTCACAGGCCGAGCTCCAAGATATTGTCCTGTCAAGAGTGTGGCAGACATTTCGCCAAAACGGCCATAGTAATACTTCCAGTCTCACCTGTTCTTCCTGTCGAAGCTTTCTTCTCCCCGTCAAGAAGTCTAGTCTGTTTTTCTGCCCCTGGAAGCAGGGGAGGACTTTGGGGTTGCCTTTTAGGACAAGAATGAAGGCAACACTGCGTGATTTCCAGGGCCCGGTCACCAAGGAGACACAGCTTCTGCCGGTCTCCTTGCTCCCCTTCCCTCTCCCTCAGGACCCAGCCTCCATGCTGCGAGGAAGCTCAAGGAGCCACAAAGACAGGTTACATGTAGATGTTCCAGCCTCGGCCTCCAATGAGGTCCCAGCTGCCAGGCAGCAACAGCTGCGGGGCAGGTGAGTGAGGAAGCGTGAGGTCATTCCAGCCCACAGCCTTCGAGCTGCTCCAGCAAATAAATGCCAAGCAGAGCAGAGATGTGCTGACCTCGCAGAGCCTTGCCCAGATGGCAGGTTCATGAACAAGAAAAATCTCCTCACTGGGGTGGTTTGTTTTGTAAACCAGAGAGCTTCCTGTTCTTTCCCACCTGAGGGAACAGAGGACTTCATTCAAACCTAGCTCGGATTCAAACTTCCCTGCTCAAAAGTCTCCCGCGCCCCCATCTCCTTCAGGGTGAAGGTTAATGCTAACCGAGATCATAGATGTCTGGTGCATTTGTGTAGAGATCGGTTTTAGTTCTGCTTTAATGTTTGTGTAACAAGTGCCAGTTTTCCCTGGGCACTGTAAATCCCTCCGGCTGGCTACCTGCCATGACTTGGATAGCCCCTGCTTCTCAGAATAGCACACTGCTTTCCCTGCAGCTCTTTCTAATTTGGGCCTCGTTTTCTCCCCCCTCCACATGCCTCCACTCGGAGGTTTGGGAGATATTGTCTCTGGTTATGCCTTGATTCTTTTGGGTGCAAGCAGCGAACATCAACTCAAACTAATCAAAGCACACAGTAAATAAATAAAGCAGTATTTAACAACAGCAGCCCTGGCTGGTGTAGCTCAGTGGATTGAGCACCAGCCTGCGAACCAAAAAATTGCTGGTTTGATTCCCGGTCAGAGCACATGCCTGGGTTGCAGGCCGGGTCCCCAGTAGGGGGCATGCAAGAGGCAATGACACATTGATGTTTCTCTCCCTCTTTCTCCTTCCCTTCCCCTTTCTCTAAAAATAAATAAATAAAATCTCTTACAAACTTTTTAAAAAGCAACAACAGCAACACCAAAAAAAAAATTCATTAAGGTTCAAAGATTTAAATTGGAGTTCAGATATGGCTGAATCCAAGCACCCAAATGCTGGTGTCAAGAATGTCCTTCATAATCTTTCATTTCTACTTTCCCCGTGTTGATTTTCATCTCATAAATCCTCTCCTTTCTTGTTGGCAGCATGAGCCTCGTCGGCTCTGGCTCACTTCCCACCTGCAGAAATAGAAAGTCTCTTTTTTTGATAGTTGCATCAAATGTCTCAGGGTTGGTTCTCCCTGGGTTAGGTTAGGGCACATGCCTTCCCTGAGCCAATCACCTGGCCCAGGGAAGCAGAAAAAGCTGATTGGCTGGGTCTGGATCCTGAGTCCCTGGAGCTGGTGGGATTATAGCCAGTCCTCAAATTGAATAGACTGAGAGGGAAGAGAAGAGGTTTCCCAGAAGAAAACTGAGTGGGGTGCTGGGTGGGCAGAACCCACACACTTCTGCTATAGTGTCTCCACTGCTCAAAGCGGCATCCAGAATGTTGGTGAGCTGTAGATTACCACACACACACACACACACACACACACACACACACACACACACTGTTCCTTATCCAATAGTAAGGCTTTCCCCCACTCCCTGGTGACCTTGTACCTCTACCTCCTTACTACACTGGTAGAAAGATTCCATTTCTCTGCTCCTTTCAAAAGTGGGTGTGATTGAATTTTACATATATACTTGACATAGACTTGACATTCAGCAGGGGAACCTGAAAAGGTTGATAGAGAGGCAAGCAGGTAGGGCTGGGGTCACAGCGGGCAGGATGGAGGAATGAGGGCGGAAGGGAGCCACTGGGGTCTGAGAGGCAGCGGTGAGGTACAGAGGAAAAGAGTTCGAAGAGCTGGAGAAGGAATTGGAGGGTGTCCGGGGAAAGTGGGGACTCAGTGGATAAGGAAGAGGAGAGCGGGGCGACCGGGGTCGGGTGGGTGGGACTGGATGTCGGGGGGACCCGACTAGGGATAGGAACTGCCGAGGTGAGTGGGGGTGGGGGTTAGCGAGTGGGGGCTCGAGTGTAAGGAACAGAGTTAATTGGGTGGATCAGAAAAGTAGGGTGTTGGGACGTCGCTAGAGAGGCTGGGCCAGGAGGTGCAGCCGCTGACCAGGCTGGCGACTGCTGGCTGAGAAAGTAGGCGGCAAGGGGCGTGGCGGGAGGGGGTGTGTGTTCGAGCGTATTCTTCCCCTTACTCCACCCTGGCCTTCTAAGTCTCTGTCTCTGATCCCTCCTTTTCTCGGAAGTGACAGACTGTCAGGCCAATCAGAGCCGAGGGCCGGGCTCAGAGCAGCCAATAACACGGAGGGGGAGGAGCTGGGGAGGGGGCTCGCCGGGCAGGGGAGGGGGCTAGGGGCCTCCAAGGGCTCCTGAGCCGCGACGCGCGAGCCATGGCGCTGGGGCTGCAGCGCGCAAGGTACTGGGGTTCAAGGGCAGGAATGATTGAAATTGGGGAGCTCTCTTTCTAGGGACCCCTGGCCCGGGTGGGGGATGCGTGGGTGCAAGCCAAGGAGGCCCTGGAACGGGCGGTTGGGGGCACGTCTCTGCCCCACCCTCCACCCTAGGGGGTTACAGGGGCGCAGGGTTTCCCCAAGTCTCCGGCTGCCCCGCCTCTCTTGCCAAGAGCGACTTCAGAGTCATGATCCCTGATTTGTTGCTGTTCCGGATTCGTTTCCCCTCCTTGTTGGGGGTGAAACTCGGGGTCCCTGTGGAATTGGGGGTGTTGCATTTCAGCAGCTCCTGGGCTTCTCCAGGAGGCATTCTCCCTCCACGTCTTGACCCTCTGGCCTCTGAACCCCCCCCTCAAATTGAGGTTGTTCTTTGTCACCAGACCTCCTGAGATCCTAAAGGGCATGGGATACACCCAAAATGAGCCTTCCTAAATATATAGAGTCCCCTGAAATGGGGAGTCAGCTCCTGAGTTCAAGAGAAGAGAGAACCCTTTTAATTGGGCCTTTCCCGACACAGTCTCCTGAACTTGGGATTCCTAGAAATCCACAGAGAGGCTCACCTTTCAAAAGCTACCTGGGGCCCTTCTCAGGAAACTTTTTGTGTCCTTTTGAAAGGTAGGGTCACCCCCTGTGATAACAGGGCAACAGCCCAACCCACTTGCCGAAGTCTAGGGCCTGATATCCCTCCTCCACCCCACCCAGTCCCTGTAGCTGTGGGCCTGAGGGCACCGAGCCTTTTAGGGGGAAGGGCCAAAGGAGGGTGCTGTGCCCGGTTCAGTGCAAACCATACTGGGAGCATGTCGCCGCAGTGCCCGCTGGGCTGTCCTGGGCAGAGGGAGGGTTCTGTGTTCAGCTCCCAGCAGGTGCAGGGGCCGGGGCAGTGGGGAACCTATGGCCCGGGTTCGTCGCCAAGAGTCCTGTCCTGCTGTGTTTGCATGGTGACCCCAGAAACTGCCCCAGGCCCTTGGTTTCCCCTGCCCAACCTGAGGCGTCCAGGAAGCCTCACCCCCTCCCCTCCTCCCTGGCTTCCCAGGTCTGATTGGATCCATCCACACACCCATGTTTTTCACCCCCCAAACCATCCCCCTCCCCCCAATCTATTCCAGCCTCTGGCTCTGGGCCCACCAGGGAACTCCATCCCATCCCTTCTGGGCCAGTCCCAGCCCAACCCCTCCCAGAGCCCCCCTGGGTGGGTGGGGGCCCCTCTTGGCTGAGCTGGGGTGCTTTCCCCTCCCCACCGAGGCCAGCCCTTTCCTGTGGTGTCATCCCAGCGCTCACTAACTCGCACCCGGACCCCGGCTGTGCTCCATCCCCTCCTGCACCCCTAGGATGGCACTTGGGCCAGAGGGGGCCTTGGCAATGGTGAGTGGGCTCCCCATATCCCCTCACCCCCTTCGTTTCTTCCAGCTTGAGCTTACCGCCAGCCCGCCCTGATCAGGGATGCTCTTGGGAAGCTCCTGATGGGCGTGCTGCCCAGGTTAGAGGGCTCCCAGGGAAGACAGGACTTTCGGTAAGGGCACCCCCCTGGATTACCATGACCTTGGGAATGAGCAAGGTGGGGAGCAGGGAGGCTCCTCCTGGCCCCCACCCCAGCTTCCTTCTCAAATCCAAACCCTGACTCTGGTCTCTCAGGCCACCGCTGGGCAGTGCCAAAAGGGTCCCTGCCCAGATACAGCCTAAGGCCCCCACGTCCTCTCCACTTTTTGCAAGACCCCCAATACCCAGCTCCGTGTCAGAAGAGAGGCCCAGGAGCAGCCCTGAATGTGAGCCAGGGTCTCCCCACTTTCCCTAGGCCTTTGCTCACGGGCGGCTAGTTCTTCAGGACTAGGGAGAAGTGGGCTTCTCCCTCTCCTGGTTAGGGGGTACCCGGCTCCAGTCCCCATTTTCAGGCCTCACCCTGGGGCCTCCAGGCCCTGGTCCCGCCCCCTGTTCTCTGCTGGAACAGAGGAAGGGTGGCAGGATTCCAGCTGCACGTCCCGAACTGGGCAGAGTGCCAGGGGGCTGGACCAGGGCTGGGCAAGAGGCCAGCTGGGGAGATTGTCCAGCTGGGGAAATCCGGAGACAGTGAGGGTGGTACAAAGGGAAGGTACTGAGGCCGCTGGGCAAAGCAGGGACAGGGCAGGGTTTCCTCGGCTGGGCACACCTGCCAAAGCGTGGCATTTAAGAGCACAGGCCCCTAAAGTCAGGGTTCAAATCCCAGCTCACCCGCTTCCTGGCTGTGTGGCCTTGTGCCGGTGGCTGCCTCTCTGAGCTTCAGTCTCATATCCTGGGAAAATATCCATCATGCCTTGTCCCCCCCATACCATATCAAGTTGAAGAGCAGGGAGGGAATAGCTCTTTGGGAGCAGGACACCCCACTGGTATGCAGTAAACCATGTTCAACTCAGACAGAGCTCTGGGCGGAAACAGACAGACCTGGTTTTTAATTGATGCTGCTGCTGAAAGCTGTGTGGCCTCAGGCAAGTTCCATCACCTCCCTGGGCTGGCTTCCTTTTCAGGAAAACGGGGCGGGGTGGTGGGGGGGGGGACACTAGCAACTACACGGTCAGACTGACTGAGATGCCTTGCACACGGTGGGGCGTTGGTGGAGGGTCTGGGATTAGCAGCTGCGTTCGCTGGGCTCCCGATGCCACTGTGGCAGGGAGGTCGCTTTGCCTGCTTCACAGGGCTGTGGAAAGGACGTAATGGGGTCTGTAGCTCCACTGCGTGTTCAATACACGAAGGCTGTCATTGTTATTACTGTCACTATTGGTTAAACTTCTCCCCCAAGTGCTTGTGTAAAAGTCACATAGGCACACACACCACACTGTGGAATTACCACTGAAGGCCCCAGTTTCTCCAGTGCCCAAGGGGCTCCCAAACCTTCCATCGCTGCCGTGGACAAGGGGGGAATTATAGAGAGAGCGCTAGCAATTGCCAGACCCTCCTCTAAGCCCTGGATATGGATTAACTCATTTAATCTTTCAAACAACCCTGGGAGGTAGGTGTTGTTATTTTGCTCCGGGAGGCTGTGTAACTTGTCCAAAGTCACACAGCTCATGAGTAATTAAGACTGGAGCCCTGAACCAGAAGAACTGGCCCCCCACCGTGTTTAATGGGAAAGGTCGGAGACCTTGGCATTGGTAAAACCAACCAGAGGCCCACACTTCCTGTCAGAGAACAGGCTGGGAGACGGAAGGGGGGCCTGCGGCAGCCACCAGCTGGCTCCTTCTGTAGGGGGAGGTCTGCCACAGAGAAGATTACAGAGCCCAGCTGCCTGGGAGGTGGGGGCCGGCCCCACCCCCGTTCCTGTTCCCACTCCCTTCCCTCTGCCCAGGCCTCCGGCTCCGTGAGGCCCACCCACCCCCACCCTCCGGGCAGGATGACAAACAGGGCTGGAACAGAACCAGAACAGGACAGGACGGAATGTCCTCTGGGCAGAGCAGGACTGGAGGCCCCTGCACCCCCCACCCGCCAGAAGGGAAGGGATGGGGGCCGATCACTGGCTCCCTCCACCCTCCCCTGAGCCCAAGGAGTCTTTTCCCTCTGCAGCCTGAGGGACTTGACAGTCTCCTCCCTACTCCCCATCACGTCTGTGGGTGGGGCTGTTTGGGGTGAGGTTGATGCCACCTCTAGAAGTGGCCTCTGGTTTCTAGCAAGGGACAGCCTCCCCTCTTAGAGTCCTGCTTCCTTGGGGTGGGTCATAAGGCAGGAATCAGAAGTAGGAAGGCTTTGGAACCTCACTGCCTGAGTGAGTTCAAATCCCGGCTCTGCCAGTTACACACACAAATGCTTAGCAAAAATGCTTAGCAAAACCATTAATGGTTTTACCAACATTATAAATATAGATAACATTATTTAAGCTACATGTAATGCACTCTATAAATTGTTCTCAAACACTATAGAGATCAGATTCACTGGTTAAACTTCTATTTAGTTTGGACCTGGAGTTGGACTTTGAAGACAGTGGTAGAAACAGGGAGAAGCACCAAGACCTGGGTATGAACCCAGAGCCAGGGAGACAGAGAAAATAGAAGTGCTCAACCCTGGCTTCACTCTTGATAGCAAATGCTGCTCTGTTCTGTGCCTCAGTTTACTCATCTGTTCAATGGGGATAATTACCTTCCTTCTAGGGTTGCCTGAGCTCGAAATGGGTTAAGGTACCACACACACGGCACAGGAGCTGACAAAATGGTAAAAGCTGAATAAATGACATGTATTTTTTTATTTTTTAAAGGTTTTATTTATTTATTTTTAGAGAGAGAGGGAGAAAAACATCAATGTGTGGTTGCCTCTCATGTGGCCCCCACTGGGGACCTGGCCCGTAAACCAGGCATGTGCCCTGACTGGGAACTGACCCGGCGACCCTTTGGTTCACAGGCCCGTGCTCAATCCACTGAGCTACACCAGCCAGGGCTGACATATATTTCTGACAAAAAGATACTCATCCTTCTACCCGCAACCCCACTCACAGAATGCAGGCATTGAAAGTGGATTGAAGGGCAGGGGTGAGTGTTTAGCTGTTGGCCAGACAGAACCCCGGGGGGTCGGTTTGCTGTGTCACGCTGGTGGGGCCCCTGTTGGTGGGTGCGTGGACTTTGAGATCTATGCTCCGAGATTCTGAGGGCTCAGCTCGTTGGGGAGGGGGAAGGTCAGGAGAGGGGATTCTGGGAGGCTGTAGGGCAGGGGGTCTGGGAGGCTGCAGGCTTCTGCTTCATGCTCCTTCCCTTCCCTGGCTCCCGGCCAGCTCCGGGCCAGCTCAGCCAGCCCCCTCCCAGCAAGAGGCCTCCCTGTCCCCCAGGCGTCCCAAGCCGGGAAATAAACGGCAGATAAGTCAGGGAGGGGACAGAACAACCCTGCGAGGCACAGGAGGGCAGCATGGGCTGGCTCAAAGACAGATAAAACCCGAGGCTAGGAGCAACTCCCGAGTATAAGCCTTCCAGGGCCCAGAGTGCTCAGGGAACTCGCCCGGGCCACACCGCGAACCCGGGTCCCATGTGGCAACAGCGCCGCGCGTGCTTGTTCCGTCCACCTCTTTCCCTTCCCAAAGGGCCACCTGTGAACGCTGCCCATGCCCTCAGGTCAAGCACGGAACTCCGCAAGGAGAAATCCCGGGATGCGGCTAGAAGCCGTCGCAGCCAGGAGACAGAGGTGCTCTATCAGCTGGCGCACACGCTGCCCTTCGCGCGCGGGGTCAGCGCCCACCTGGACAAAGCCTCCATCATGCGCCTCACCATCAGCTACCTGCGCATGCACCGCCTCTGCGCCGCAGGTGAGCCCCGCTCCTGGGAATCCCCACCTCGGCGAGGTCATACCCCAGGGAGGCCCCTCCTCTGGGAATTCGAATCCAGACTAGGCCCTGCCCCCATGCCTTCCCTGTGGAGCCCCAATCCCTCTGGAATCCACTTCCCTGGGGAGGCCAAGCCCCGCTGGAATTCTGAGCAGTCGGAGCTCGCCCCTTTAGACATCTATCACTTGTGAGGCCCCGCCCCTTGGAATGCACCCCCGGGAAGCCTCCCCCACTTTGGAGGTCCGCTAACTCCCTAAAGCGCCTCAATTCTTAGGATTTGCTCCTCCGGGAGACCTCGACTAGGCCTGGTCCCCTTATAATAAATATCCCTGGGAGGCTTCTCTGCCCAATTTTTAATTACTTAGAAAGTCTCCCTTCCCTTCCCCAGCTCCCTAGTTCTATTTCTTGTCCCAGTAAGTAGCAATACCTTTGAATTCCCACCCAGTTAGAATTCCACTCTGCAGGAGGCTTTCTCTCTCTCTCTCTCTCTCTCTCTCTCTCTCTCTCTCTCTCACACACACACACACACACACACTCGAGCGAGCGCGCGCATGCACCTTGGAATCCCAAGGTGCAATCTTGTCCTTGACAAGATTGTGTTACGTGGAAAGTGGAGCCATCCTCTTTCAGGCTCTGTCAAACTTCTGCCCCGAAGAATTTTACTTGTCTGAGATGCTCTGCCCCCTTAGAACTCTGTCACCTGGGAATCTCTGCTTCTTTAGAATTCTGCCCATCTGGAAGGTCCTGCCCCAAGAATTCAGAACCCCTGGGAGGCCTGGCCTCCTTGGAGTTCCGACTCCCCCTAAGCCCTGGCCCCTTAGAATTTTGACCACTGGGAATCTTGTCCCCTTAGAATTCTGTCCTCCTAAGAGTTCTAGGCTCTTGGGAGACACCCGCTGCCTTCGAATTCTGTGTTCCGGGAGGTGCCTGTAATTTCCTCTGAGGGAAGGCAGAGGGGAGCTAGCCAATGGGGCCCACGGCTGACTAAAGACACCCCACCCACCCTGGTCTGGGCACCAGGGGAGTGGAACCAGGTGGGAACAGGGGGCGAACAGCTGGATGCCTGCTACCTGAAGGCCCTGGAGGGTTTCGTCATGGTGCTCACCGCCGAGGGAGACATGGCTTACCTGTCGGAGAACGTCAGCAAACACCTGGGCCTCAGTCAGGTGAGACGAGCCTCCTGCTTTGTGCCCTGTGCGGGCAGGTGATGCTGGGTTTGGGGGTGACCAGGACCGACCTAACCCTGCCCTTACAGTGTTCCCAGTCCAGAGGGAAGCAGAAGTGTCACCAGACAGGAAGACTCAGAATGCTCGGGGCTTGGATGGGACAGCCAAGGGGGCTGAGCGAGCTGGGGGTGGGTGGACAGGATACCGGACCCAACCTGGGGGGAATGGAGGGTTTCCAGGAGAAGACATCCGAGCTGAAACCCGAAGGACCTGGCCTGTCAAAAGGTATGGAGAATAAACGGGACCAGCAAAGCCTAGGAATATAGATAACTGAGGGAACGGAGTATGCCAAGATGCAGAGGTGGGATAAAAGTGTGTTTTGGGAAAATAAAGACATTTATCCTGCTTAGGTTCAAAGTACAATGGGAGAAGGTGACAGAGAAAAAAAGGCGAGAGAGGCCAGCAGGGGCTAGAGAAGTAGGGTCAAATCAGAAAGTTTATCTTCAGGGCACTGGGGAGCCATGGAGGGATTTTAAGCAGAGGAGAGGTGGTGTTGGAGAGGTAGAATCGGATTTACATTTCAGAGAGATTCCTCTGGGGGCTGCATGGGGAGACCCTTACGGAGGTGGATGCCGGGCCTCGGGTGGGAGAAGACCAGTAGGAGTAGGAGGCTGCTGAGAATGGAAGACAAAAAGAGACACTCAGGGAGTAGAATTTCGGCTAATCCTTCTAGCAAACCCCATGAGAGTTACCATCATTTCTCCTAAATGAGTTCCAAGTTACATCTGTTCCTTTTCCCTGCCTCATGTACTCACTCCGGGCACCAATTTGTCCTTTAGCTTGAGCTCCTGGGCTCGAAGAGGTGAATGTCCCACAGCCCCAAAGCTAGAAAGTGGCAGGGTCCAAATTCGAACCCAGCAACAAGAGGTGGTGTCAGAGGAGGGAGATCTTACCCTGGACTGTGCGCTTTGTGGGTCCCCTTCCACCTGCGCCCCCTCCTGCCGGCACCAGGCTCACTGCCTGAATTAAGAAAAAGACTTGGGTCTTTGATTTGCCAAACAGGTGGGATTTGAATGGGGTCTCACCTCCGGGCCTTTGCACTTGCCGTTCTGTTTCCTGGAACAGTCTACTCCAGAGAGCCACAAGGCCACCTCGCTGGCTTTGTTCAGCAGTTTGTTTGAATGTCACCTCCTCAGCGAAACTGTCCCTGACTACTGCCTCTGAAATAGCACCTCTTCATTTCACCACCTTACCCTGCTTTAGTCTTCTTCGTATTTCTTGTTATATTATTTTGATAAACATGTGTTTTGTTTTGTTTATTGGCTATCTTCCCTCACTCTGGGAGTCTCTGTGGTCACTGTCTCTGTGGTCACTGCTGTGTCCATTTCATGTACAGGAGGGCCTGGCAAATAGTATGCTAGAGAAAGGAATGAATGAATGATGAGTGAATGAATGAGTGGATGAATGAATGATGAGTGGATGAATGAATGATGAGTGAATGGATGATGAGTGAATGAATGAATGATGAGTGAATGCATGAATGATGAGTGAATGCATACATGCATGAATAAGATGACTGGTGACATAACCCAGGCTCCTGAATTAGGGCGGGGTGCTGAAGCTGGGAAGGAGGAGATGGGCCAGAGGCCTTGGTAAACTGGGTTCCCTCCAAGACAGCGCCCTCCTCCCCTCCCTGACAGCTTGAGCTCATTGGACACAGCATCTTTGATTTCATCCATCCCTGTGACCAGGAGGAGCTTCAGGATGCCCTGGTACCCCAGCAGAGTGAGTTCCCTGGAGGCCTCTGTCCCCAAATTACAGAAACTGTGTCTTTGCCCTGCCCTCAGCATATCTCCTCTTCCATTTTTGGATTGAAAACAAATGAGAAGAGGAGGATGTGGCTCTGCCCCGGGAGGGTGGGTCTGAAGGAGCTAACCCTACCCTATGGGAGACCCTCTGTGGGTCCAGGTCTCCATTTTGGGCATGAGGCTGGGGAGACTTTAGTACCCAGGATGCTGGAGGGAACTGGACCCTGTCCAAAGCCGCCTCCGTAACCTGCTTCTCCTCCTGCCCCACCATGGCCCTCCCTAGGCCTGTCCAAAAAGAAGCCGGAGGCCCCCACAGAGCGCTGCTTCTCCTTGCGCATGAAGAGCACCCTCACCAACCGCGGGCGCACCCTCAACCTCAAGGCAGCCACCTGGAAGGTGGGTGGGGCCAGACCTGGAGGAAGGCTCGCAGTGGGGGGCAGTCCAGGGGTCTCCTATGGGGCTCTCTCAGGGCGGGATCTGGTGGGTCCTTCAGGTATCTAGGAGGCTGGGTGTCCTTGTATCCTTTCTTAGTCCGGATTTCTGTGGGCCTGGGGGTCTGAGTTCCTGGGCTTGGAGTCTCCGTGGGGTTTATACCTGGGGTCCTCAGACCTCCCTGAGTCTTAAAATCTGGAGATCTTCAGAGCCTCCTTAGGTTGGGTCTCTGTGGAGGTGCGGGACTGGAGGGCCTCAGGGCTCTCTGAGCTGGGCCCACGCAGTCTTCAGGGATCTCTTCTTCACCTGTGGGGCCCACAGAGACATACCTCCCAGCCCCGCGGTTTCCCCAGGCCCCTGCGAGTCACGCCTCGCCCCTCCTCCACCAGGTGCTACACTGCTCTGGACACATGAGAGTCTACAAGCCCCCCGCACAGACTTCGCCAGCCAGGAGCCCCAACTTAGAGCCCCCCCTGCAATGCCTGGTGCTCATCTGTGAAGCCATCCCCCACCCGGGCAGCCTGGAGCCCCCGCTAGGCCGGGGCGCCTTCCTCAGCCGCCACAGCCTGGACATGAAGTTCACCTACTGCGATGAGAGGTGCGCAGTAGCCCAGCCGCGCACGCGCCCGCCCTCCACGCAGCTCCTCCTCTTTCTTTCTGCCCAAGTTCGCTGAATGTTCTGTGGGCCTTTTTGTCTTTGATTCTCTCTGCCTCTCTCTCTGGTAGTCTTTCTTGGTTTCTCCCTCCCTGTCCTACTGCTTTCCTAAAACGAGTCAATTCATGCGAAACAGTACCAGGCCCAACAGACAGGAGGCACTCAACAAACTGTTATTACTAGTTCTCTCTCCCCCCACCCCCTGCCCCGTCTCTTTCCTCTGCTCTTCATTTCCTTCCTCCATCCCTTCATTTTTCTGCATCTTCCCTCTCTCCCTGGCCCCGGAGTGGTACTTAGGAATGGCGACTCTGGGTTCACACAGCTTGGGTTTAAATCCTGGCTGTGTGTTGTGGGCCAAATGATTTCACCTCTCTGTGCCACACTTTCCTGGTCTGCCCTACGGAGTCGTAACAGGACCTACTGTGAGCAGTTGTTCCGAACACTCAGTAGGTCGCCTGGTACAAACCACTGTAGATGTATATATTTTTAAAATCATTCTCATCATTATTACTTTTTACTTCTCTTCATTCTGTCTGATCTTTCTTTCTGTGCTTTTCTTTTTTCCTTTCTCTTCCCTTCCCCTTTTTCTTTCACACTGTCGCTTTTCCCTTTCTTTTCGCTCGTCCCGTTTCCACCCTCTCTCTCCACCTGTATTCCTTTCCTGCGGTTACTGTACCATCACCACAAACGCAGTGTCTCCAAACAACACAAATTCCCTCCCTCAGAGTTCTGGAGGTGGAAAGTCTGCAGTCAGTCTCAGGGAGCTAAAGTCAAGGGCTGTGTTCCCACTGGAGGCTCCAGGGAAGCATCTGTCCCCTTTCCTTTTCCAGCTTCTGAAGACGTCCTGCATTCCTTGGCTTGTAGCCCCTTTCTCCGTCCTCAAAGCACATCGCTCCGCCGTCTTCCTCCTCTCCTACACATCTCCTCTCCTCTCCATCACACCTCCTATGCGAACTCTGGTCTCCTGCCTCCCTCTGATAAGAACCCCTGTGACTACATTGGGTTCACACAGAAAATTTAGGAATCTCCCCGTCTCAAGACCCGTAACTTAATCACACCTGCAAAGTTGCTTTTGCCACATGAACTCGCATATTTGCAGGTTTGCTAATTAGCATTGGACCTCTTTGCGGGTCATTGTTCAGCCTACTGCACTCCTCTCTCTATTTCTTACTCTCTTCCTGTCTCTCTGTCACAACCCTGTCTCTGCCCGTCTTGCCGGCTTGGTCCCTGGATCCGCATGCCCCTTCCCTCCACCCTCCCTCTACTCAGCCAGTTGAACTGACCAGGCGCCATTGTACTCACCCCCAGGATCGCTGAAGTCGCCGGCTACAGCCCCGATGATCTGATTGGCTGTTCTGCTTACGAGTACATCCATGCGCTGGACTCGGATGCAGTGGGCCAGAGCATCCACACCCGTATGTGTTCCAGTTCTGTTTCCCTGGGCCTGAGCCTCCCCTGCGTGGCCCTAGCCAATTCCAGCTAGCTCCCTGCTCCCCGTCCCCAAGAAACCCGATCTTCCCTGGCCCCTTCATACCCAGTCCCTTGCCCCCAAGAGCCTTCTCTCTCCATTTGCCCCTTCTGTGGCCCTGAGCCCTCCCGTCCCCCTCCTCAGTGCTGAGCAAGGGACAGGCAGTCACGGGGCGGTATCGCTTCCTGGCACGGAGTGGTGGCTACCTGTGGACCCAGACCCAGGCCACAGTGGTGTCAGGGGGCCGGGGCCCCCAGTCTGAGAGTATCATCTGCGTCCACTTCCTAATCAGGTAAGCGGGAGGGGGCGGGGTGACTGTGTGCCTGGGTCTAGGCTGTGTGTGCGTGGACAGGTGCGTGTATGTGTGAGCACGTGAATCTGTGTGTGCATATGAATTTCTGTTCATTTAAATTAGAAGGACTATATTCAGGTTAAAATAAGAAGTCCAGCAGATTCATGGGGAGTTGTTCTGCTTTTTAAAAATATTGAGGTATAATTTGCATTGAGAAAAACTCACCTTTTTTGGTACAGGGTGCTGTGAGTTTTGACACATGCATGGAATTATGCAGTCATCACCACAATCAAGCTATAGAATAGTTCCATCACCCCCAAAATGCACCCCCAAATTCTCTCATAGTGAATCCCTCCCCGCCCCCAGCCCCTGGCAACCACCGACCCGCTCTCTGACTCTAGAAGTTTGCCTTTTCCACGATGCCGTGTACGTGGGATTCTGCAATACTTAACAGCCTCGTGAGCCTGCTTTGGCTCAGCGTGATGTCTTTAAATTTACGTTGTGGTACATGTCCCTAGTTCCTTTCTGATGCTGAGTAGTATGCTGTGGTTCGAGTCTGAACAGACTCCAGTTTGTTTATCCATTCACCGGTCGGAGGACTTTCGGGCTGTTTCCTATTTTGGGTGATTACCAAAAAAGCTACTGTAAACATTCTCACACAGGACTTTGTGAAACCGTATGTTTTCATTTCTCTTCTGTAAACACCCAGGAGTGGAATGAATGGGTCATATGGGCAGTGTATATTTAACTTCATAAGAAACTGCCCCACTGTCTTTCCAAAGTGGCGGTGCCCCGGCCCGTTCCCATCAGCAACGTGCGAAGCTCCAGTTGTGTCCGTGACAGCATTCTGCTTCGTCTCTTTTTGTCTCGTTGGGTTTTAATTCTAGCCGTTCTCATGGAAGTGAGAGCAACAGCAAGGCTGATCTGGCCCCCAGTGAAAATGAGTTTGACACCCCTGCTCTAAAGGGTCAGGGTTCTTCCCAGGTCTTTTTAATCAAGGAGAGATTCTATTAGAAAGTAGAAGGTGGTAACAGGAGTGTTCACACGCGTCTTTCTGTCACACAAGAAAACAAACCGATGGCCTTTTGAATGTTCTCACTTCAACACCTTTCCAATTCAGAATCTTTGAATAACTTATAGACAGTGAAAGGCGGGGGCTGGCCGCACCTCTTTTGGAAACTGCTTTTGTTATAAAGATTTGCCTTTTTATGGCCAGGCCCTGGGATTTCATTTTTTTGCACTCTAAGCAAAGAGCGGGCCTGGAGATTGCCATTTTACCAACAGAAAATGAGTGAGGAATGATAGTTTACTTAGTAACCATGAATTGAGGAGCATATGATATTAATCATCGTTAGTGCTGTGTACATATTGTACAGTCTGTGGCTGTGTGTGTTCAGGTGCTTGCCCTTTGTAGAGTCTACCTCCATCCCCGTGTACATATATTAACTCACTTAAGCCTTGTAGCAACCTGGTGTGGAGTTACTATTATTATTCCTTCTTTTCAGAGGAGGAAAGTGAGGCCCAGAGAGGTTCAGCCACAGGCTCAAGGTCACACAGCTCATAAGTGGCAGAGTTGGTATTTGAACCTAGGCCGCATGGGCTACAGAGCTCCTGCTCTTAGCTGCTAAGCCGTACCGATTGTCTGGGAAATGCTTGTAGAATGAACAAATGAGTGAACTCCCTGTGCCAGACCGAGTGTATGGAGCATGCACACTTAACCACCCATGTGTATCCATGGGCATATGTGAGTGTTGACATTTACACCCTTGTGTACCAAGTATGTGAGTGTGTGTACTGTGTGTGCTGGTGTTCTTCAAAGGGGATGAGATAGTTTTGGTCCAGCCTAAATTTCGGTGTTTCTGTCCAGAAGGGGTTTTAGGGAGGGTGGGAAAGGATCAGAGCTTCTCTAAGACCTGGCAGGAGGACCACCCACATTCTGTCCTGGAGAGTGTTATGTAAATGAGATGTAAATGAGGGCCTAGTCCTCAACCCCAGACCGAATCTCCAAAAGGCAGTTTGTTCGGCGAACATTTGGATTGTCTCTGCAGCTAGAAACTGTGGAGAGGGGAGGCGCGGGGGACACAGAAGAGGGATGTATTTATAAATCCGTTCCCTTGAATGTCTATGAATAGAATCTTCAGAAATAAAATCTTATGCATTAAAATATAACCCTATGGATTCTTCATATTTGGTAACGTAGGAATGTTAAATATATTTTCTTCATTAATACATTTTATGGATATGTTTATAAGTAAATATCTATAAAGAGGATATTTAGTTTTTATACCTTTTACTCTCCCCCTCTCTGCCTCTCAGTTCCCCACCCCCCTCAGCCTCCCCTCCCTGCCCAAGCTGTGCTAAATCCAACTCTTTTTTTCTGCCTTTCCTTCCACAGAAGGAGCTTGGGAAGACACACTTAACTTTCTTTTAAATGCTATTATAATAAAAAAGCATCCAAGAAACATTAAATTCGTAAAAGAAACAAGTAAATGGGACAAATTATTTTCTGCACGGTGCCCTCCTGCCCCTGGATGGGATTGCCCCCCATCACAGGACACGGTCTGAGGGGGCTGCCTGGGCGGGGCCGAGGAACCCCCTGACTCCCGCTCCCCTTTCTGCTCTGTACTCCAGCCGGGTGGAAGAGACTGGAGTGGTGCTATCCCTGGAGCAAACGGAGCGACGCTCTCGCAGACGCGTTCAGCGGGCCACCCACTCTCAGAAGGACACCCGTAATCCTGGGGACAGCCTTGGTATGGGGCAGGGCTGGGGCCGGGAGGGACCGTGTCCTCAGGGTGCATAGGAGAAAGCCCAAGTGCCCTAACGTGGCTGGCCCTGTGTGGCCCACCTCCTGCCTCCTTCCTTTATCTACCCACGTTGAGCCACACCAGCTTCCTTGGAGCTCTTGGAACGCGCCAGACTCTCTTATGCCTCAGGGCCTTTGCACATGCAGTTTCCTCTGCCCAGAATGCTCTCCTCTCTTCCTTCTCCCCTCCCTCTTCACCTGTGTCCCTGAGACCATTGCTTCAGTCTTGTTTGCTCTCTACTCTGAATCCTGCTGTGGCTCCCCATCGCCCCCACCCTTTATTCTGTTCCCTTCCCCTCTCATTGCTCTTTGGCTTCCAGTAGCCTTGACCCTCCCCAATCTGGTTCCTTACTACCTCTTCCTCCCTGGCCCACCCCTGGCATCCCCCCAATCCTGGATGAGCTTCCCTCCCTGTTGGTTCTTCAAGCCCTCACCTTCTCCAAGCTGTTTGCTGGCAGTCCATGCTCTTGGGTGTTGTGTGGAGTCGGTGGTCCCCTTTCCTCTTCTGGCCCAGAATGGGCTTGGGCCACGTCTTGACCTGCAGGGACTTTAGAATCTCCTTGAGGGCCTTGGGCCAGGCTTTTCTCCTAACATTGAAGCCCCCTCAGCCGAATGGCCGAATGCTCTTCTGTGCCGCTGGAGAATCCGGCCAGTAGTGAGCCCTGGTCTAGCCATGTCGATTTTCAATATTAAAATACCTCCCGGCTGCTGAGCAATTGCTGCTGTCTCAAGCCTACTGTGTGCCCCTGCCCCGTGTTGTCCCCTCCCACAGAACTCTCCGGGGATGTGCCATAATCTGACAACAAGGGGATAGCACCTGGCCCAGCAGGGGCTCTTTAAGACCCAGCTCCCCAGCACTGTGAATAGCGTCCACCCTGATTGGTTGTTGGAGACGTCAACACTGCTCCCTGGGGTTGGTGTGGAGGGCTCTGCCCCTCAGCCCTGGGTGACCATCCTGCAACCTCCCTCATCTCAATGTGTCCTGCAGACACCTCTGGTCCCCGGATCCTGGCCTTCCTACACCCCCCTGCCCTGAGCGAGGCCACCCTGGCCGCTGATCCCCGCCGCTTCTGTAGCCCTGACCTCCGTCGCCTCCTGGCACCTATCCTAGATGGGACTTCAGTAGCCGTCACCCCCAGCGCACCCCGAGTCACTCAGCGCCCCCAGAGCCCCCTTCCGGTAAGCAGTGGCTCACTCTTGAGCCCTTGGGATCCAGGCTGCTTTGTCCTTTGGCTTAAACCTTGCTGTTCTCTGGGCCTCAGTTTCTCTGTTTGTGTAGTGGGAAGGTTGGGATGAGATGGGGCATGGGGTTCCTTTAAGAGCTAGATTCCAGACTGTTCAACCATTATCTGGACCAAAGCCTGGATGTTTGGGATTGGCTTGGGTGAGCCCCTCCTGGCTTGTGACCAAGCACCCGGGCTCTCTGAACTTTGACCTCAGTGAGTCAAGAACATCTAATGTCTTAAATTACACAAACCTACATCCACATCCTGAACCTGCCACTTACCACTGCGTTGCCCTGGACAAGTGGGACCTCAGTTTCTTCACCTGTAAAGTCAGGATAATAGCAAATAGCTGCCTCATTGGTTGTTGTAAAGGTGCAATGAAATTATTCATGGGAAGACCTTAGTAGGAGCCTGGCACTTAGTAGGTGTTCAATAAACCATAGGAGTTACTATTTTTACATAAGATTCCAGATAGTCTGACCTTTGACTCAGGGGTCCGTATTATCTGAGCTGACTTTCCTATGCCCCCTCCATCTCCCCTCCACCAGAGAACTAGGCTGTGACCCTTGACCTCACTCTTTACCCCTGAGACAGCTGGACTCAGCATGGTTTCCCCCCAGACTCCAGGACCTTTGACCCCAGAGGGAGTTGAATGTCTTGGCCTCGGGCTCTGGTCTTTCAGACCTTTGATGTTTTTCCAATTGATCTCTATCCAGGTGCTCTTCGAACAGCTGCGTTTAGAACTACATTTGCATTTGCTATTTGGCACCCTTGGTGTCCAGCTGTTTGACCTTTGCCCCTCACTTGTACCCCTGAGCTCAAATATCTAGACTGTCTTACTGTTGGCACCTACCAGGTTCAAGGTTTCCTTACCCTGTCGCCTCACAGGCTGATCTCCCAGATGAGCTACTCGGGGACGTGGAGAACGCACACAAAGTCTTGGCCTCGGGGAAAGACCTTGAGACGATTGAGACAGATCTGGATATAGCTCAGGTGAGGGCTGGCGTGAGGGCTGGCATACGTGGTCTTTCGAGAAAGGGGAGAGGGTTGAAAGGGTGTGTGGAAGGGTAGATGGGCGGACCGTTTTGTTCAATAGGCAGGTGATGGTGGATAGACAGATGGGTGATGTCTAGACAGACGTTTGGGTAGATGGGTGGATGGGGGCAATGTTTGGATGGGTAGCGGGGGAGACAGACCATCGGTTCATTGGATGGATGATAGATGGATGGATGATGTCTGGATCATCGGTTGAGTGGATAGATAAATGACTGTGGCATGATGTATTAATTACTCATTGTTGCATAACAAATTCCCCCCAAACTCAGCACTTTAAAACAACTCTCATTTGTTATGTCACACAGTTTTGAGAATCAGGAATCTGGGAGCAGCCTAGCTGGATGGTTTTTGCTCCGAGTTTCTCATGAGGCTGAAGTCAAGCTCTCAGTCAAGGCTACAGTCATCGGGGGCTGCAGAGGATTCACTTCCAAACTTATGCACCTGGTTGTTGGCAGGACTCAGTCCTTCACTGGCTCTGGCTGGAGGCCTCAGTTCCTCGCCACATGGGCCTCTACATAGGCTGCCTAAGTGTCCTCACAACAGGGCAGATGTATTTCCCCAAGGCAAATAATCCAAGAGACAGAGTGGGTCCAAGACAGAAGATGCTGTCTTTCTTTTCTTAAAGATCTTATTTATTTACTTTTAGAGAGAGGGGAAGGGAAGGAGAAGAGGGAGAGACTCATCAATGAGTGGTTGCCTCTTGAGCACCCCCTACTGGGGAGACCTGGACCACAACCCCAGGCATGTGCCCCGACTGGGAACCAAACTGGCAACCCTTTGGTTGGCAGGCCAGCACTCAACCCACTGAGCCACAGCAGCCAGGGCAAGATGCTGTCTTTTATAACCTAATCTTCGAAGTGACATACTGACACTTCCACTGTGTTGTGTTAGTCATACAGACCAACCCTGACACAGTGTGAAAGGCAATCACATACAGGTGTGAGTACCAAAATACAACGATCATGGGTCCTCCATTACAAAGGCTCTTCCTCTTACAGTATCAGCTTGAATTCCAGACTCTCCTCCCCTAGATCAGATCTGAGTGCAGTGAAGCTCCTCCAGTACAGTCCATCTCAATCTGTTGGCCTGTGAACTGAAGAGACAAATTATCTGCCCCCGTGTACCCAGCACACAGTGGTGGGAGAGGCACAGAACACCTGCTGTACGTAATGCCTGCTCAAAAAGGCGGAAGGAAAACACACAGGTGTCACTGGTCCATAGCAGTTTTGAAATTCTGTTGCGCAAATGAAAGTTCATTGGTCAGAACCCATTTCTACTACTTCCCAGGAGTTTTTCTTAATGGTTCTTGGCTCTGGCCTCTGGGCTCTTGGCTCCTCACTCTCAGCCATCCTTCCTTTTTCATAAAATGTAACATGTAGTCCCAGATGAGTGGTTTTCATAACTGGCTACCTTATAGAGCTTTGGTGGTCCAAAGGTCTCTTCTCATTTTGTGTTATCTCTGTCCCTTTCAGTCCAGACTGACAATGTTTCTACTCATGTAATTTTCTTAAAAACTTTTGTGGGTCTTATGTGAATCTCTTTGGCGTTCACACCATTAAACAAAAGTCATGCCACAAATCTCACCGAGGTATATCCTTTCCTGCCTCATGCTTCTGCTGAGATGGCTGAGTGCCCTGAAGTTTAACAGAGGCCCTACTGTTTGAGAAGATCTATGAGGTACATCCCAGAACTCTAGAGTCTTTTGTCTGACTGAAGGATGGGGTTAGGCACCAATTTTGATCTTTCTGAGGTCTTCACAAGGAATTTTACAGTCACACCCTGGCTTCACCTTTAGACTATGCTTTTCTGAGAGTGCCCTTCTTGGCTCAGAAACCATTTATTTAATTTTAGCAGCTTTGCCATCTAGGGAGTTCCCAGAGTCAACTGAAGCCAAAGTGAAAGACAGAGTCCTCCAGACTACCAAATCTGCCCAAGTTCAAGGGTCCTCAGGGCCACCCTCACTTCACAATAGCTGGATAAAAATTTAGAGATGACCACAGACTCCCTCAAGCTCAGTATTTTTCTAGATCTAGTCAGAGAACTTAGGAAAGTGCAATACTTATGACTACAGTTGTATTATAGCCAAAGGCAAGATGCATAGGGTGGCACCTGGGACCAACCCTGGGGAGGGTCCCCAATGCAAAGCTTCCATGTCCCCAGGGAGGGGTCACCCTCCTGACATTGATGTGTGGCAACTTGTACCTGGAATATTGCCACTCCAGGAAGCTCACTCAAGCTTTGGAGTCCAAAGTTTTTGCTAAGGTTTCATGATATAGGCATCACTGATTGAGTTGTTGCCCACGCAGTTTAACTTGATCAGCATCCCATCATTGCCTAAGACGCACGCTTTCCTTGGAGATCAGGCTGGGGTCACGTGGCCCCAAGCCCCAGCCCTCTAATCACACGGTTGGTCTTTCCAGCATAGCCATCCCTCATCCTGAGTCATCTTGTTGGCATAAACTATCAGGCATGGTCCAAGGGGCCCACAGTGAACAGCAAAGGCACCCCATCATTCAGGAAATTGCAGTGGTTTAGATGTTACCTCCCAAGAGCCAGGACAAGGACTGAACCTCTTTCAGGGTAAAGTTAACTCCTCAGTGCACAGGGAGGTTGAGAATTCTCAAGACTTTCAAGTCCCAGTTCCTTCATTCCCTTAGCTTCTTCCCTTAGCTTCTCTCTCCTCTTCACTTTTACTCCAAGTAACAAGATGAAATCAGGCAGCCCCTTCGACAACCAGGCTGGAACTCTCCTGAGCTAGAGCACCTACTTCACTAGTTACATTTTTTGCTTTCCCACAACTGCAGATAGCAGTGTGGCTAAACTTTGAGCCACCACACATCAAAAATCCCCTTTCCGCCCTGGCTGATGTGGCTCAGTGGATTGAGCACCAGCCTGCAAACCAAAGGGTTGCCGGTTCAGTTCCCAGTCAGGGCACATGCCTGGGTTGCGGGCCAGGTCCCCGGCAGGGGGTGCATGAGAGGTAACCACACAGTATAATGTTTCCTTCTTTCTCCTTCCCTTCCCCTCTCTCTAAAAATAAGTAAATAAAATCTTTTAAAAAACTGAGGAGGTTAAAACAGCAGTCATGTATTACCTCACATAATTTCTGAGAGTCATGGGTCTGGGAGCCACGGAGCTGGGTGGCTTTGGCTCAGGGTCTCTCGTGAGGTTGCCGTCAAGTTGTGATCCAGGGTTGCAGTCATCTGAAGGCTTGACTGGGACTGGAGGATCCACTTCCAAGGTCACTCACTTGGCTGTTGGCAAGAGGTCTATTTCTTGCCCCGTGGGCCTCTCCATAGCACTGCTCACAACATGGCTTTCCCCTGAGCAAGTGATCCGAGGGAGAGATAGAGATAGAGAGAGAGCGCAACAAAAACAATAGCCATGACACCTAATGTTGAAGGATGTCATGCACCGTCATCTCGTCAATATCCCATCGTTGCCAGAGCAGCCCTAGTCACCGAGGTCGGGGACTGCACTAGGGTGTGAGTACCAAGAGGAGAGGATCCATGGGGGCCATGCTGGCGACTGGTTACCACAGAGTCCTTATGCCCATTTGACAGATGAGATAACTGAAGCTCAAAGTTAGGCACACAACTCGGAAACAGTGGAGCTGGGACACTAGCCCAGGCCCACCTGAGGCCAAGGCTCCTGCTCTTAACTCCTTCCTGCCCTCCGCAGGACGTCGATGCCCTGGATTTGGAGATGCTGGCCCCCTACATCTCCATGGATGACGACTTCCAGCTCAACTCCAGCGAGCACCTGCCCAGGGCCTACCACAGACCTCCAGGGGCTGCCCCCCGACCCCGAGCTCGGAGCTTCCACGGCCTGTCGCCCCCACCTCCTGAGCCCGCCCTGCTGCCCCGCTGGGGGAGTGACCCCCGGCTGAGCTTCTCCAGCCCTTCCAGAGGGGACCCCTCAGCCCCATCCATGGCTGGGGCTCGGAAGAGGTGAGCCACACACAGTACGGGGGGATGGATGTAAAGGAAGTACAGAGAGGATCCCTGGCCGCCTGTCTTGCTCCTGCCTCCTCCTTCAGCCTCATCCTTCTGATTTCCACCCCAGCCAGGCCCTAGGTGTCTCTTGCACATGGCATGTTTGTTCCAACCTCTGTTTTTTTAAAAAAACATTTTCTTTTTAGTTTATTTTTTAGAGAGAGGGGAAGGGAGGGAGAAAGAGAGGGAGGGAAACATCAATGTGTGGTTGCCTCTCATGCACCCCCTACCGGGGACCTGGCTCACAACCCAGGCATGTGCCCTGACTGGGAATCGAACCAGCAACCCTTTGGTTCTCAGACAGGCACCCAGTCCACTGAACCACAGCAGCCAAGGCCCAACCTCTATGTTTTTTGTCTTTGCCAAGGCTGTGCCCTCCGTTGGGCATGTCCTTCACTGTTCTCACTGTATACCCAGACCCTGCAGTCAACCAGAGCCCTGTCCTTTGGAAAGTATGGACATCTGGCCTCTGACTGTTCGTTGTGGTTGTGAGGATGTTGCCACAATGTCAGAGAAGCTGTGTAGGACTGCGTTTCCTGATACCTTTGAGAATCTGTTGAAAGCTAAACTCTTTCCCGAGAAGGTTTACACACACCTAGAGACACACATTTTGCATATAATTTCAGAGGGTCCACGTCCCTCTTCCTAAGATGTTAGATTCCTAATACTTCAGTTTTTCTCTCCAACTTGTGGGCACGTGCCCATTTAGTCTCCAGAGTGGTCTCTTTACTGTCCTTACAAGGCTTTTATGCATACATCTCAGTATTCTCCACGGCTCCCAGACTGACACTGGGTATACAGTGGGTGCCTAATAAAGACTTGTTACATGAGGGAGGGAGGAAATTCGTGACTACAGTAGGTGGCAGGATGCGTCGATGATGGATGGACAGCAAGTGGGTGAGTGAGCGGATGGATAGAATCGTGAGCGAAGGAAGGATCGACGGATGGAGGCTGTGTGGGCGGGCGGGTGACGGAGCAGCGGGTAGAGGAGTGGGAAGATGCGTCGGTGAGTGGGCGGATCGGTGGGTGGCTGAGTAGGTCCATAGTGCTTGGGGGAGTGAATGGGTGCTCCTCATCTGCTCACACTGGTGCCCACCCCACCCGTGTTCACTATGTTCTGAGGTTATTACCTGTTTTCCTCTAGGACCCTGGCCCAGAGCTCAGGGGATGAGGCCCAGGGGGTGGAGCTGCTGGGGGTGAGACCCCCCAAACGGTCCCCCAGCCGAGAACCTGCAAACTTCCTACTGCCTCCTCTCAGCCTGGTACGTGCAGGGGTTTGTGGGGTTCTCTGGCCCTCAGAACCCAGCAGGCTAAGCTTACGGGTCTCTGGATGGGAAGACCAGAGGGGACAGGGGCTGGCTGACGGTCAAATGCAAGGTCAGTAATCCAACTGAAGCTAGAACCTTTTTTTTTTCTCTACTTTATTGTATTGTTTATTCTGTTACAGTTGTTCCATTTTTTTCTCCTTTTGCCTCCCTCCACGCAGCCCACCCTCTTTCCCATAGTCAATCAATCCCCTCTCCATTGTCCATGTCCATGGGTCACTCACACATGTTCTTTATTTAAAAAATATTTTATTTATTTATTTTTAGAGAGGGGAAAGGAAGGAGAAAGAGAGGGATAGAAACATCAATGTGTGGTTGCCTCTCATGCACCCCTTACTGGAGAACTGGCCTGCAACTCAGGCACGTGCCCTGACTGGGAATCGAACCAGCAACCCTTTGGCTCGCAGGCCGGCACTCAATCCACTGAGCCACACCAGCCAGGGCCATACATGCTGTTTGACTAGTCCCTTCCCCTTCTACCATTCCTCCCTCCCTCCTCTCCTCCTACAGTTATCAGTCTGTTCCATGTTTCCATGTCTCCAGTTCTATTTTTCTCATTATTTTGTTCATTAGATTCCACTTACAGGTGAGGTCACATTGAAGCTAGGACCTTGATATTCTAGCTCAGGTAATGGGAATGAAAGGGCATTGCATATTTACGTAAGTTGGTAGGAAGTGCTAAGAAGAAAATTTAGCAAGGGAAGGGAGGAAATGCCAAGGGCTGGTATCTGTGGGAATCCTCTCCGCTCCCGTGAGCCCCGCTCCAAACCGAGAACCGGTCTTGGCCTTGGGTGATTAGTGCGGCATTAAGAGAACAGACACTGGAGTCAGTCTGGCTTGGGTTCAAGTCCCAGGTCAGCCACCTAGTAACTGAGACCTTAGGCAGGTGATGTTACCACTCAGAGCCTCAGTTTCCTCACCTGGAAGCACCGACCCTCGGTTTCCGCATCTCACAGGACTGCCATGAGAAGCCCTTGAAATCAGGCCCTTCCCTGATGCTCAGCAGACTGTAGATATGTGGGGGTATGAAAATAAACCAACGTGAAGCCGCATCCATCCCCCCGCAGCCTCCCGCCTCCAGTCTGGCCTTGGCTGCCAGGTCCGCACAGCAGCAACCAGAGCACCCTTTCTAAAAGCCAGTCTGGACCGAGCGACTTCCACAAGGCCTCCGCCTATGATCTTCCATGGTTCCCTGTTGCCCATGGAAGAGCTCCCTGGCTCCTTACCCAACAGGGCTGTTTGAATAGGAGGGGTGTGACTGATCACATCAATAGCTTATATTTATGAGTGCCTACCATGTACCAAGTGCTGACTGCACTAATCCTCACATGATTAAGTTATTCAACCTCCATGACCATTCTTGAATAATAATAATTATTATTATTGGTATACTCATCATCATCCACATGTACACATGAGAGAGTTCAGGCAACCACATCCGTCAGAGTCTAGGCAGGAGACAGCACACTGAAATGGGGTGTTTTTTTAAAGATTTCATTTATTTATTTTTAGAGAGGGGGGAAGGGAAGGAGAAAGAGAGGGAGAGAAACATCAGTGTGTGGTTGCCTCTTGTGTGCCCCCCACCAGGGACCCAGCCCACAACCCAGGCATGTGCCCTGACCGGGAATCAAGCCAGTGACCCTTTGGTTCACAGGCCGGTGCTCAATCAACTGAGCCACAGCAGCCAGGGCTTAAATAGGGTGTTGAAGGGAATTTAGTAACAGGACTGTTGGCAAAGGTATGGGCAGAATCAACACGGGCTGGTGCAGCAGCCGAGAGCCCACGGTGAGGGGAGCTGGCACCATCCCTAGCCTGAAGGCACAGGACAGGGGATGGTCACTAGACCTTGCAGAAAGGAGGGGCTGCCTTGTAAGAGCTGAGATCTTCTGTGGAGGGACACGGCCACCCCACGACGACCCAGCAGCTGGAAGATCAAACACCACTCCTCTTCCTCTTCCCACCGGGTGGCATCTGCCGTTACATGAACCCAACAGGGACACTCAGAGCGAGGGTGCACGTGGATGGGGTCCGCACACACAGCCTGCTGGGGCACAGCAGAAGGGGAGGACGAGGCTCGGGAGGGACACGTGGAGGATGTCTGGGACAGTGACTGACCCAAAGTCCCCCAGCAGCCACCGAACCCCCACAGTGCCCTCAACCACTGCATCATCCTGCCTCCTCCAATATGGATCCGAATGATGATGATGGTGGTGATGGCTTTGTCTCTGCCCTGCAGAGTCTCCTTCTGACAGGAGGACCAGCCCCAGTGAGCCAGCAGGATCCCGGCAGCCACCTCCTGCCACTGAATGAGCCCCTGAGTGAGTAGCAACCTGGGTATGCAGAGGCCCTGGCCCCTCCCCTGGGATGTGCCTGATGGCTGACAGAGGGGTGGGGCAATCCTAAAGGTGGTGGGGGGCTGTCAGTGCCTGGACATGACCTTGGTGGAAATGTGCAGCCCCTCCCTCCTTTCAGGGGCCCTGTGCAGGGAAAGAGAGGCCCAGAGGGAGGCCTGGAAGCTGGGCCCAGCTCAAGGCCTGGATCTCCTGAAGCCTGTGTCTGATTAAGCTTTGCGGCTGAGTTCCACCTCGGTGTCCCCCACCCGACCCCACCCCATCAGTTAGGGCCCATTGTGATTGTTCTTACCTTAAGGAGATGTTTGAGGACCTGCGAAGATGTTGCACAGAAGAGCTTAGCACAAGGCCTGCTTTATAGTAAATGATCAGAAAATGCCTGCCCTGCCCTGACCAGTGTGGCTCAGTTGGTTGGGAGTCCTCCCACAAAGCAAAGGGTCACCTGTTCGATTCCCAGTCAGGGCACATGCCTGGGTTGTGGGTTCGGTGCCCAGTTGGAGTGTGTGAGAGCAGCAACTGATCGATGTTTCTCTCCTTCTCTTTCTCCTTCCCTTCCCCTCTCTCTAAAAATAGATACATAAATAATTTTTTAAAAGACACTTCACCCCTAAATATGGAAGGAAGGGAAGGAGGGAGGGACAGCGGGCGGGCCCTGGCTGGTGTGGCTCCAAGGATTGAGCGCTGGCCTGTGAACCAAAAGGTCGCTGGTTCCATTCCATCTAGAGCACATGCCTGGGTTGCAGGCCTGGTCCCCAGTAGGGGGCGCGTGAGAGGCAACCACTCGATGTATCACTCACATGTGATCGATGTGTCTCTCACACATCATATGTTTCTCTCCCTCTTTTTCTCCCTCCTTTCCCCTCTCCCTAAAAATAAATAAATAAAAATCTTTTTTAAAAAAAGGAAGAAAGGGAAAAATAAGGAAAGGAAAAAGACCTGCCTGTTGCACAGCTCCTCCGCAGACTGCAAGGCGAACCGCTCTCCTGTCTGTTACTATTATCATCATCTTCCAGCGCGACTGTCCATAGCCATAGCTCCACTTGGAACCTCCAGGCATCAGCCAGAGGGGCCTTTTCAAATCACAAACCTGACCCTGGCCTGCCTCTGCTCCAAATCCTTCCGTGGCTCCCTATGCCCTTCGGAGAGAGATCGAGCTCCTCACCTTGGACTCAAGCCTCTGGGGCCTGATTGCTGTGTCACCTCAGAACACACGCTGCTTCACATCCTCTGTTTCAGCCGCAGTCACTGCCTTTTGGTTCATTCTGTCCGTTATCCGTGTAACAAATCTATATAGAACACACAGGAAATACCAGACACTGTCCTAGGAACTGGGGACAAAACTGTGACCAAACACACAGAATCCCTGCCCTTGCAGGGCTGGCATTCTAGTGAGGGAGACAGTCGAGAACAAGCAAACAAAGCAGTAAAGTGTGTGAGAGATGAAAGGCGCTCCTGGAGAAACTCCTGCCTGAGAGGGAAAGGGAATTCTGGGGTGGCGCGATTTCAGTTGCAAGTAAGAGCAGGCATGGCAGTCTCATTGGGAAGGTGGCATCTGAGCAAAGACCGGAAGGAGTGAGGGAGTGAACCATGGCAATTTCGGGCGGAAGAGCATTCTAGGTACAGGGAATAGCAAATACAAAGGTCCTGGGGTGTGGGGAGGGTGTCTGTCTTATTTGGGGAAAAACAAGGTCAGTGTGGCGAGAGCAGGCAGAGGAGGGGAGAGCGATGTAGGGCATAGTACATAGGGCCTCTGGAAGGCATTGCAATAACTTTGAAATCATCTTGCTTGAGGAGGCTGCCTCAGGCCCTTTGCATATGCTGATCCATGTACCTGAAATGCTTTTCCATATATTCTTTGTCTAACGACTGCATCCTTTAGATCTCTGCTCAAATATGACTCCTTCCATGAAGCCCTCCCTAACTTCCTAAGCTCAGGGCTCCTAGCACTCATCACACACCATATTTAGAGATGTTTGCATAGTTATTTGATTATTGGCTGCCGTCTCCCTGGGGGCGTGAGCCTTTTGAGGGCAGGGGCAGGCCTGTCTTGGTCACTGCTGCACTCTGCTGTGGGGGGTGGGGGTGCCAGCCAGTGGCTGGGCACAGAGCAGATCCTCAGTATATATTTGTAAATGAAGAGCTAACGTTTATCCAACACTCACTCTGCCAAGCCTTGTGCTAAATGTATGTTCATGACCTCACTGACTCCCCTAACTGAATGCCAGCCCCACGAGGTCATGGCGTTCCATCCTCCCTATTCACTGCTGTGTCCCCAGCACCTGGCACACAGTAGGTGCTCAATAAATGAGGTAGATATAAGTACCTCTGTTTTCCAGGTAGCAAGTGTACTAGTAATTGTTCAAACCACTTGATGTGGATTCACTCATTTACTCCTCATGGGAGAGAGGCACTATTACTAGCCCACTTTATAAGTGTGGTAACTGAGGCTCAGAGAGGTGAAGTAACCTGCCTCAGGTCACACAGCAAGTAAAGAGCAGAGCCTGGATTCAAACTCGGGCAGAGCCTGGCTCCAGGCTTCTCACTTACCGTTCTACACATCCGGGATGCCTGAGGTTTAGAGAGCAGATCTTGTCCAAGATTTCACTGGGGTTTGAATCCATGTGTGTCTGCCTCGTCACCCACTTTTGATTGTCAAAAAGGGCAGATGGGTTGGGGTGATAATTCCTCACTGGTTTACCTTCTATCTTCCCCCACAGGCCTGGGCCCTTCGCTGCTCGGTCTCTACCCAGATGAAGACACCACCCAACCCAAGAGCCACTTCCAGCCAGCAACAAGCTTGGCCCAGGCGGACTGAGCCAGCCCCTCCTCCCATCTCTCGTCTCCTTCCCAGAAAGGACCTCAACCGCACTCCAAGCTGGCAGCCAATGCACAGGATGGGGGAGCCGGGAGAGGGGTTCCCCCTCTCCTCTCAGCAGCCCCTGTCCACCTTGGGCCTACTCAGTCCTCGCCCCTCTGCCCCTCCCCCATCTGGGGATTCTTTGGGGTGGTCTCAGCTCAGTGACCTCTGGAGGGGGTCGCTGGCCCCCTCCTCCTCCTTCTCTCAGGACTTCCCTTGGGGTTCTTGAAACTGCTTACCTCATCCCTTTCTCCAACTCTCTTGGCTTTAACTTGGGTAATTAGGGGTGGGGGAGGTTGGGGTTCAGACCTGTATTTCTAGGCTCTTGGGCATATTGATAACCGTAATCACATTTCTTTGCACCTTTCTTTTAGTATCATTTTTAATTTTGCTCTTGTGATATGTTTTTAATAGCTATGAATTGCCCAGAGTCCATAAGAATGTGGGACTTCAACCTTCATCGCCCGCCCCACCCCCTGCCGCCACTCAGGTGTCAATGGGAGGGGAGCCTCTGGCCCAGAACGGCCCCCTACCCAGTGACTTCTGATTGATCCCTTGGCCTCCCAAACCGCCACCCAGCTCCGCCTACCTGCCTTTCCGTTCCATTCTGGGTTTCTGCTGTGCCCAGCCTTGCCTGGATATGGAATTTGTTTGTGGATTTCCTATTTCAGGTGTGGCTTTCAACTTCCTCTGCTTCCAGACGATACAACCTCCAATCTTCTCCAATCCTAGACTGTACAACTTCAAGCTGTCTCTGGCTCTAGACTGCGCAAGCTCAGACCTTCCTGGTTCCGGACTGCACAACTCCCTGCCTTTTTGTTTCTAAACTGCACACACCTCCCACATGCTCTAGTGTAGACCTGGTGGCCTCCAAACCCCTCTGATTCCAGAGCTCACAATCTTTGGCTCTTTCTCATTCTGGACCTCACAGCCTCCAACTGCATTTTCACACTTCATGGTCTCCAAAGTTGTCTGGTTCTCGGCCTCCCAACCTCCAACTCTCTCTGGCTCTAGAGCCCCTGACCATCAGAATTCTCTGGTTCTAGAACTCACTCCCTGACTTTCCCTGTTCTAGACCTCACTGCACAAATTCCTTTGTTCTAGATGCCACGTTCTCCGATTCCTGCTGGTTCCAGGTCTTACAACTGATTATTTTATCTGATTCTGGACCTCACAACCCTAAGCTTCCTATTTATTGGCTCTAGTCTTCCCAATCTGTAACACAGTTGGTTCCAAATCCAACTTCTTAATTTCTAAATCTTAATGATTCTCAGCTCATCCCTTCTAACTTTCTGCACTCAAGATTTGCTTTTCCCATCAAAAAAAAAAGTCAAATGAGTTTTATGTTTTGATCTTATAACCAGTACCTCCAGAACAGGACATCAGGTGCCAGTTCTTTGTTCTAGATCGCATGACCTCTACTATTCACTGGCTGTAGATCACACGGCTTCTAGACTTTGCAACTTCCAGGACCCTCTGACTCTAGATATGATTCTCTCTCTTTTCTCTGGTTCTAGAACTTGGCCTTAAAAGTATCTGATTCCAGACCTCACGCTATAAATTCCCTTGGCCCTAGACAGTCTCTAATTCTCCCTCATTGCCAATCTTATGACTCCAAGTTACCTTGGGTGTAGAAGTCAGCCTTCAAAGGCCTTCCGATCATAGACCTTGCATTAGGAATTTACATGGTTCTAGACCTTACAATCCTAATTCTTGATTCTTACGGCTCCAAAATCCCTCTAGAACTCAGTCTTCAGGCTTTTTCTGATTCTAGTCCTTACTCTATACATCCCTCTGGTTCTAGGCCTCACAGCTGCCAACTGCTTCCGATTTCAGATCCAAATCCTTCTGGTTCTGGAACTTGGCCTCCAGATGCTTCTGGTTCTAGAATCTGAACCTCACCCTATAGATTCCTTTGGTTCTGAATCTTACAACCCCTGACTCCCTGCTTCTGGACTGCAACCCCTGAAATCTATTCTGGCCTTTCCACTCTGCTCGACTTGTCCCAATTCCTACTCTCTTTCTTAAGTCTTCCCATTCCAGATCCCTATCCTCCATGTTTTCGCTGCCCATGGACTTCACACTCAAACCTCTCCAGTGCCAATCTCATATCCCTAAAATTTCTCTGTGTTAGAACCTCTTCCACTCCCCACCTCAGCCCTCCACATATGCACTTACCTTGACCCCAGGTACCTGGAGAACCTGGGACTCCCTCACCCCCTTTGGGGGGTCACAATGCAGGAGACTTCCCCAGCCGCACAGGCACATGCACAGCCCTACCCACCTATCAGGAGGTGAGGAGAGGGGCTGCGACTCCTCGGTTCTCTGCCATCACCCATATGTCCCCAGCCCCCTCTCTACGATGGTGCTATGCTTGGTCTCCCACGGGAAAATGTCTTCCTCCCTCAGTCCAATTTGCTCCCTCTCCGAAAGGCACTTTTTACTGTTTGTTTGTTTGAGGGAATTGCCTGTCCAGATTGGTGCTATGGGGGTAAAAGGATCTCATCCCTCCTTCCCTCAGGGGATGACCTGGGCCCTCAGTAAAGAGAACTGCGCTAGGCTGCGGGACGGGAAGGGACTGGACCAGCCATGCGGGCTCTGAAATCCACGGGTCTCTATACCACCATAAAGACCTTGCCTTGATAGGCACCAGAACTGTGTCAGCTCATCTGTGGGGTCGCTTCAGGATGTGTGGGTGCACTGGGTGACAGGTGTCCGTGTCCCTTTGTGATTCTATGTGTATGCATGGGACTGTTCCTGTGTGGGTCTGTGTAGCATGTATGTCTGGTGATATTGTCATTCTGTGTATGTATGTGTCTTGGACATAATTCTATGAGCCTGTGGAGAGGTCGTAATTCCTTCTCCATGTGTGTGTTGGTACCTGAGTGAAGTGCTTCTGCCTAATGTGCCTCTGGTTACTTTGGGTTTCTGTTCCTGATTTTGGGAGGTATTGTGGTTCCTTTGGTTTTTATTTATTTTTCAGTTCTTGTGTGTGTGTGATGTTGAGGTTCTATGCACATGCATAGAACTGTTCAATGCCGTAATTCTGTGCACTGATGTCTGTGTGACATGATTCTCTGTACTTCAGTGTGTGTGTGTGTGAGAGAGAGGTGTGCATCTACAAATTTATGTGCAGATGGCTGTGCCTCTTCCCCCGTGTGTCTGTGTATCACCCTGATAACCCCTCTCCTGTGCCCGCGTAGGGATCTCTTCAAAGAACAAAAACCACTTTCACGACTTGGCATTTGCTGCGCCCTCTGCCTTAAATGCCTTTCTCTCTTCCACTCTCTCCTCACTTGTTTATCTCCTGCTCGTACTTTACATGTAGATTCCAAGACACCCCCTCCTCCACAAAGTCTTCCCTGCTTGCCCCAGCTGGGTGAGATCCTCAGCCTCCTGAGCGTCCCCCTGTCCCCATCACAGGTGTCAGTCCTCTGTCCCACTCTGAGTATTTATAATGGAGTGACCGTAGAAAGCACTTACTCTGTGTCAGGCCCCCTGCCAAACACTTTCCTCACGTGGTTTTATCAAACTCTCCTCTAATCCTACATGACAGGCATGACGATTATCTCCATAAATCCAGAATTTAAATCCCCCACAAACACCGAAATAACCTCAAAAATCTGCCCCAAAAGACGGTACAGCAGAGGAGGAATTAAGGGCCCAGGAGTTAAACAGAGTAGGTCCAAGCCCTGCCTCTGCCACGTTCTTGTTGTATGACCTTGACGAGTGCGCTGACCTCTGCAAATCTGTCCTCATTTGTAAAACGGAGATGATGCTACCATCTTCCAGGGTGATGGTTGGCTTTGGTTGGGGGGAGTGGGTGTCAGACTGCCACGAGAAGAGCCCTGAAGGATTTAGCGCTACACTCCAGCATGAGAGGTGGTTGAAGACTTGGAAAGGATGGTCTGGAAGCGTGTATGTGTGGGGACTGGGGTAGGGGGTGCCAGCTGGACATTTTGCGTGAGGATACACTATTCAGGGGCTCTTGGGTCCTCAGAAAGAACTCGAATTTTCTCCTAAAGGCACGAGGAGCTATAGAAGGCTGCGGAGTGGCGGCGGGGGGGGGAGCGTTGAGGAAGAAAGGAGATGGTGCAGCGAGCATCTGAGCCTTAGGCGGCCTTCAGTTAATAACTTAGAAATACTGACCCTCAGGGTTAGAAATTTCTTCTGTTGGTTTGAGAAACCGCCCATTTTTCAGAGAGGGATAACAGACCTAGAGAGGAGAGGAAGATGTGTTCAAGGTCATACAGGTAATTGACAGTTGGGCTAGACTCCGGTCCCGCGCTGGGCTTGGGGTGCCCTGCAGAGCAGCCACACGTACCCACCAATCCCGGAAGACGGCGGGTAAATAAATCCCACTTTAAACCCCAAGAATCTTCGATCTCGGAACGTGGCTTTGAGAGCGGGAACCCTGCAAGGGCCCTTTTTCCCCAGTGCGCCGGTTTCACCTTCCCATTGGCCCGTTCTAGGAAGGGTGAGGCTACGGCCTCCTTGGTCACCTTGTCCTCGGCACAGGTTAGGGCAAAAGAGCCCTGCGCAGGCGCGCAAAGGCAGCCTTCGCGGCCCGCGCTTTACGACACTTGTGCAGCAGCGGCCGCTGTAACTCGGCCCTCCTTCGCGACGATTCGGCCGGGTGCCGCTGGCGGCCGTTGCCAGGGTGGGGGTCGCTTTGCGGCATGGCGATGGCGGAGGGCGAGCGGGCTGAGTGTGCTGAGCCCCCCCAAGACGAACCTCCGGCTGATGGCACTCTGAAGCGGGCAGAGGAGCTCAAGACGCAGGCCAACGACTACTTCAAAGGTGCGCCCGCCCCGGAGGGGGCCAGGGTGGGCGGACAGCTGCCGGGGTCTGGGGGTGCCGGGCCCGCGCGGAACCATGGCAACGCGGAGCGGCAGCCTGGGCGCGGGCCCGGCACTACCAAGTGACCAGGGGTGGGGAGGACCAGACTGGGACTACTCAGGGGAGACAGAGGGGGCTTCTGAGAGGAAAGGTGGTACCTGAAACTGGCGGACGGAGCGGATGCTACTAACTGGGGATCATGAGGAGGGGGCGGGGGGGGAGGGGAATGAAGGTTCCACCAATGTGAGACCCCGAGAGGTGCTAGCTTTTTGGTGAGATCCGAAGAGGACGCTACCAAGTTTTGACAGGGGGCGGGGGAGTGATGGCTCTGCCCAGTTGGGAGACCCGGGGTGGGTGGCACCCGGTGGGGGTTAGAGTGGACAGTTCAGTAGAGTAGGGAATCGTGCGGGTGAGGAAGTGGGAGGTGTGAGGTTGCACGAGGAAAAGGGATGTGTGGAAGGCCCTGGGAGCAGCGGGGAGGGAATCCCAGGAATAGTGTGACTTTGAATCTTGAGAAAGAGAAAGATGTGGGGGCCCTCATTCATTTATTCACTTAGCATGTTTGTTGAGCGCATGCTAAGGACTGTGCTGGCCTCAGAAGATGTAACAACCAATGAGACGGATGCATCCCTGCACTTATTCAGCTCCTCACGCGGCAGGAGACTCAAGCAATGAGTAACTACACAAATTAATAAAACATCTAGAAGTTGTGATGAGTGTTTTGAAAAACAAAAAACCCAACAGAGTGTGAGGTAGACAAGGGTTGGAGGCCACTTTAGGTAGGTGGTCGGGGAAGGCCTTACCGAGGAGGAGGCATTTAAGTTGAGAAGGAGAATTGGGGAGGGGTGCGCCAGGTGGGTGGAGCCTCAGGTGCGAAGACGCAGAGGGAGGAAATGAAAGGACAGTGGTGGACCTGGGGCTTCAGTACGTTAATGGGGAGACTGATACAAACAAGTCTGGACAGGGGCCAGATTGTGTAGGGTTTCATAAATCATTGCAAGGACTAGTTTGGATTTTACTCAGTTCTCCAAGAGGAGACAGCGAGTAGATGGATAGGCCAGCCCGGACCTCCCAGGAGAGGGATTTGGGCATGAGCAGTCTACAGATGGAATAGAACAGGCCGGCAATGGATGAGGTCATCTCGGAAGAGAAGGGGCCCAGGACAGAACCTTGAGGAATTCTAATGTTTGGAACAGAAGAGGAAGAGGCAGAGGAGGGGTGGTCAGTGAGCAGAAAGGAGATCAGGAAAAATGTCAGGGGAAGTGAGAGAAGAGAATGCACCTAGAAGGAGGGACTGTTCCCTGGGTCAGATGCTGCCAAGGTGGTCACGGGGCATTGACCATTGGATTTGGCTCCACAAGTGTTGGTGGTGGTTTGACAAGAGCGGTCTCTGGGGAGTGGTGGGCTGGTGGCACTGAGGAATGAACGGGAGGTGTGGAAGTGGAGACAGCCAATGTTGACAGTGTTTGGGGGATTTTCGTTCTGAGGGGGAGTGGAGAAATGGGGGAGGGAGCTGCTTTTTTTTAGGATGGAAGAGACTAAAGTCTGGTGCATGGGAGGGAGCACTGATGCTGCGGGAGAGAGGGGGGACTTGCAACGGCAAAACCCTGGACAAGGGGTGAGAAGTGGAATGAATCTGGAGCCCTGGAGAGAATTGGCCTTCAGCGGGAGTGCAGACAGGTTCAAAGAGCAGGAAAGTTCCGTCAGGCTGAGACAACCAGGAGGAAGGAGGTGGCTCCGGGGGAGATGGGGAGGTAGGGCCCTGAAGGCCGGGTCAGGGACAGTGGAAGTCCTCCTGGGGTGGCAGGGAGCCATGTGAGGTTTTAAGAGAGGAGCATCCATGGTCTGATCAGTATTTGAAAAAGACCCCCAGCTGCCTTGTGGAGATCGGGCGTCAGGGTCAGACTGGGGACCGGGAAGGAGACTGGTGGGGGACAGGGAAAGGTGTGGTGCTGCCAGCCAGGCTGGAGAGACAGAACTGACTCAAGGAATGTTTCCAAGTGGCTGCCTGGAGAGAAGGAAGAGGGAACTCCAGACAGAAAGAACAGATGGCAGGGGCCCAAAGGCCTGGCACCGAGATAGGGAACGGGGCTGGCGTGTAAGAGGCAAGAGGACTTAGTTTGGTGAGGCTGCGGGGAGGAGCCTGCGCTTTCTGCCGAGGACCCTGGGGAGCCGGGGCTGGTTCTGGGAAAGGACAGAGTCGGGTTTGTGCTTTAGAAAGACCCCTGTGGAGGGGCAGGAACCTGGGCAGGTGAGGATGAAAAGCCAGACCTGGGCAGGGTGGGGCTGGAGGGTTGGAAATGAGTAGATTTGAGAGCTGTGCAGGAGGCCGACTTGACCAAACGTGATGACTGCCTGGCTTTGGGGGCTGAGGGAGCTGGAGGTGTCCAGGATCAGGCCCAGTCTCCAGCTGGGGGATGACATGGAAGGTGGGGTCACCCCTGAAATGGGCTTGGGTGGAGCAGCAAGTGTGGGGGTTGACGCTGAGGCCCCTCGCCCCCCAGGACCTGGGATCTGAGTTCCCCGGAGCCCCAGGGCTGGGCGAGCAGCCAGGGGTCCTGGCATTGAGCTGGCATGGAGGAGAATGCCCCTCCTGGTCCTGGCCCCTCTCTGTGTGGCATGCAGTGGCAGGCTCTGGAATAGCAATAAAAAGAATGATTGCAGCTTCCTTAATTGAGCCCCTCTGCTGGCCAGGTACACCACTCTGTTTAGTCCTCCCTGGGGCACTGGGAGGTAGGTGGGTGCGGCCCTGTTTGTTTTATGGAGGAAGCTGAGGCTGGGAGAAGCGAAACCACGTGCCCAAGGTCAGAGCGTGTGAGCCGCAGGGCCGGATATCCCCCTTCCTCACCCCGTGCCTCCCACCCACGTGCGGAGTCTCCTCTCCCTGACCGTCCTGGCTCCCTGCGGGGGGTCAGAAGATCCCCTGCCCTGCTTCCACACCCCCTATCCAAGGCTGGGTCACATCTGTAACCTCAGGCCCAGTCCCCAGTGTTATTCAGCTCTCTTTCCTTTTTTTCTGGGCCTCATCAGTCCCCTCCTGTAAAATGGGAGAGGTGGTATTTCACTTCCAAGGAAGCCTTCGGTCTAAGGGTTTGTAGACATGGTTTAGAGCTCAGTCTGCCTGGGTTCAAATCTTGTCTCTTCCTCTTCCCTGCTGTGTGACTCCCGAGCAAATGACTTAACCTCTCTGTGCCTCTGTTTCCTCATCTCTATACTGGGGATTGTCTTGATGATTCAGTGTGCTCCTATTTGTAAAATGCATAGAATAGAGACAGGATATGGTGCTTTGGGATGAGTGTGAAGGGCTCCTCCCATTTCCTCTGCTCTGTTCTCTTCTCTTCGCTTATTCATTCATTTGTTTCTTACACAAGTGTCTGCTGTAGGCACGTTTCATACGTGAGTTCATTTAGCCCCATGAGGCAGGGGTGTTTGTGACTCCACATTTCAGGTGATCAAACCGAGGCTCGGGGACGGCTGTTTGCCCAAGGGCCCGTGGACGGCATTCGCAGAGCCGGATGCCCCACTCTCAGACACCAGGCTTTCTGCGCCACGCCAGACGGGCATTCAAGTAGCATCTCACCCAACAAGAGAGCTGGACCTTCCGGCTCTGGAACACGGCCAGGAGGCTGGAAGGAGTCCTCGAAGGCACTGGCATCCAGGGAGGGTCAGTCAGATCTGGGCGGCCTGGTGCCGCCCGTGCTTGTTTCTGGGAAGTCCCGGGCTTGCACTCTGGGGCTCACAGGCCCGGGGGGCACACCCATCACAGAACGGGGACAACCCAGAGTGTGCAGGGCTGGGACAGGTAAACCCAGAGGGATACCTGACCCAGCCTGGGGGTCAAGGAGGGCTTCCCGAAGGAGGGGATACCAAGCCATTTGAAAGATTGCTGATGTTAGCCTGCAGAAGGAATCGTTATATTGTTCTCGGCCATCTCCCTGGGACCTGGCTTCTTGCTCTAGTGTTGGGTTGGTTTATCTGTCTGTCTCTTTTCCTTCCTTCCTTCCTTCCTTCCTTCCTCCTTCCTTCCTTCCTTCCTTCCTTCCTTCCTTCCTTCCTTCCTTCCAGAACCCTCGTCCATTCTGTTTCTTCACCTGACTCACTCTTTCTGAGCCTCCAGGTCTCAGCTCCAACATCCCATCTGGCTTCCCCAGCCCTCAACACTTGGCTACCACTTTATGGGGATGGATCTGTGTGTCATCCCCCCCTCCCCAGCCCCCACTGGATGGTGAGCCCCAGAAGGGCAGGGCCGGGGTGGGGGGTGCTATGTCTTCAGACACGGGAAGGACTCAAAAGGAAGTAAGACAAGCAAGGCCCCTGTCCTCACGGGGCTTAGGTTGAAATTGGGGAGATAGATTATAAGCAAATAAACAAAACAAAACTCCTGGAGGTTTACCAGATGATGCTGGAGAGAAGTAAAGTGGGAGTTAGGGCGGACATTCCCATCATAAGCCAGGGGTTAGGAGGACTTTCTGGAACTCACATCCCAAGGACGGGTGCCAGCTGCCCAGGAACACCCAGCTGGTGAGAGGCAGAGCCGGGGAGGAGCCCAGGCCACCTGCCTGGGTCTGTTCCGGCCCCTGTGCCAGGCTCCCCCAGAGCCTGCCAGGTGTGGAAGGTGAGAGAGAGTGGGGCACTGGGCCTCAGCCTGGCTCTGAGTTCCCACCTGCCACTTTCGGTATGACCTCCATTATGAGCTTTGTCTCTCTGGGCCTCAGTCCCCTCGTCTAGAAAACGGGGTAATGCGGTTGTCCTCGGGGTTGCTGTGAGGGTTCAGTGAGGGACCCACGTACCAGGAGCCCTGCTTGGCACGTAGTGCGTCATGGTCCCTCACTTCCCGCAAGCCTTGGTCGTCCGCCTGTCGAATGGCCACGTGGGAGGGGTTCAAGCCTGGCTCTGCAAATACAGACTGGGCGTTTGGCCCTGAACAAGACCTGATGACCCATCTGTAAAGTAAGCACCAGACGGTGATTGTGCTACGGTAATGTGAGGATTCCGCAGGTCCAAGTAATAAAGTGCACAGCCCTGGCCAAGTAGCTCAGTTGGTTGGAGCATCCTCCTGACATGCCCAGGTTGTGGGTTGGATCCCCCGTTGGGGCACTCACAAGCATCAGCCAACGAACGCATGGATGGGTGAAACAACAGGTCGATGTCTTTCTCTCTCTCTCTGGATAAAAATTAATAAATAAAAATTAAAAAATAAAGGATAGGGCACAGCCATAGCTCATTTTAAATAAAATTGACCTCTTCCCTTGACCAGATGTTAACACCCTGTCGTTCTGTACTTAGAACACCACTGTCCAGACCGGCTGTGTCTGGGGCCTGCCAGCCTCGCTGCCCTCCTCTGCCCGGGCCACACTGGCCTGTCACGACCCGCCCTCCCCTCCCCCTCCCCCTCCCCCCCTCGCCTTTGCACCTTCCGTTCCTTCTGTCAGGAATGCGCTTCAGTCTGGTTTGTGACTTACTTTGGATCTTGGCTGATGTCTCACTCCTGAGGCCTAAGTAGGTTCCTTCTCTTTCCCTCCCTCCTGTTCTGGACCCCTCTTTGGGCTTGTGTCCTTGTTTGGGGGTCAGACTATCAGGGGGCCCAGGGCAGGCTCAGATTGGCTGGGTTACAGCTCAGGAACTGTCCTCTCTCAGAGACCCCCCCTGAAGTCCTGGAAGCAGTATCACCTCGCCTGGGGCCTGGAGGAGTGATGGTTTGGTGGGCAGGTGTGCAGCAATGACCTTGGGTCCCGGGGACTTGGAGCTGAAGAGACTAGGCCTGTGCTAAGGTGGGGTGGTTGGGACAGGGAACAGGGGCAGCCTGGAGAGACCTTTATGAGCCCAGCTTTGGACCTTGGTCTCCCCATTTGTAAATGGGGAGATGGGGCCAGTCTAGGGCCTGTTCTTGCTGGGTGGCGGCGGCCCTGCCTCATGCCGCCGCCTCCTCCTCCTCCTCCTCCTCCTCCTCCTCCTCCTCCTCCTCTGTCTCCACAGCCAAGGACTACGAGAACGCCATCAAGTTCTACAGCCAGGCCATCGAGCTGAACCCCAGCAATGCCATCTACTATGGCAACCGCAGCCTGGCCTACCTGCGCACGGAGTGCTACGGCTACGCGCTGGCTGATGCCACGCGGGCCATCGAGATCGACAAGAAGTACATTAAGGGCTACTACCGCAGGGCCGCCAGCAACATGGCGCTGGGCAAGTTCCGAGCCGCCCTGCGCGACTACGAAACGGTGAGCCGGCCTCGGGACTGGGCCAGCTCCCGGAGCTGGGCAGGGTGGGGCGGGCCGGTAGGGTGGGGCAGGGCGGGGCAGGCGGCACTCAGCACCCACTCCTCCAGCAAATGCCCAGGAGGCCCCTTGGCCTGCAGCAGGCAGCCCGGCCTCACCTCTGCCTCTGCCATGACTCGCTTGGTCACCTGGGCCGGTCACCTGGCCCTCTGCACCTTCTTTTCCACCTTCGAGAAATGGGAGGGCAGCGGGACCTGCCTGTGTGGGTCACTGTGAAGGAGAAGTGTTCCCGCTTTTCTGACTGAGTCACAGCTCCAGGAGCAGTCTGGGTTCGGCGCTGACGAACCGTTGGGGTTTCTGTGGCAGCCGTGGTCACTGGACAGGAGCCAGGGCCTTTCTGCCGGTGGAGCTGCTCCTCAGGGGAGAGCAAAATCCAGCACCGAGTCACTGGACAGATGGACAGAGTCGGAGCAGAGGAGGGCAGAGGGGGAGGAGATGGGACCAGGGGTGTGCTCCAGAGGGACAGCAGGTGGGACGCGCAGTGATCGGGCAACGACAGAGGAGACCCAGAGAACGGCAAGAATCTGCTAGTTCCCTCACAGCCTGCGCTCCCAGCGCTGTCCCTGCTCCACTCGTCGTAGTGATCCAGAGGACTTCCAGAGCGCATGCCTTCACGCCACGCGCCTTTGCCAGCCTTCACGGCGACTGGCCGAGTGAAGGTGGCCTTGTGAGGTGGGACCAAGTTACCCCATCGTACAGATGAGACTGAGTCCCCGAGGGGTTCAGTCACCTGCCCACCGGCATGCAGCCAGCGAGTTGGAGGGCGGAGAGCTGGGGTTTGGACTCAAGCAGCCTGGCCCTGCGACCCGTCTCCTCCACTTCAGAGAGTTGGCTCCCTGACAGGTGGGGGTTCCTTTGTTCCATTCCTTGGGATGGTGCACCGAGGGGCTCGGTCAGCGTTTGGGGAACGAACTCTCACTCTGCCCTCAGTACACACACTGACCCCCTGCGCTCTGATTTCATCCACCGCGCACACTGAGCAGATTCTGCTGTGGAGGGAGGCGCGGCCGGGGTGCTGAGAGCCACAGGCTCCAGTTGGAGGGGCCCAGTCAACCTGCCGGGGCTGGTGGCTGACCACTGGCCTGGGGTGGAGGGGGCCTTACAGGCCCAGGGACAGCTCGATGCAAGCCCTGGGCCAGGGGACCCCTGTGTGGGTGGGGGGCAGGGCGTAATTTAGAGACTGAGGGGCCAGGTGGAGGAGGATGCGGGGGTGACATCCAGGAGGAGGGGGAGGAACCACAGGAGAGGATCCTTGTAAGCTCGGGCTCCCAAGCCATCCCTCTATCAGACCTCCCTCGTCTGTGGTGTCCAATTCTGGAGCATGGTCACCATCGGAGTGGCTGCAGGGCTCTGCGGAAGTGGGCTGTGTAACGGTCAGTGGGGTGGCGGGGCTCAGTAATGCGTAACCCAGAAGTTCAGTCGGGGTTGGGTGGGGGTGGGGCTTTTCCAAAAGGGTCCCCGGCTGGGGAGTCCTAGAGGGGGCACTTGAAATTGAGAAGCGAACGGAGCACAGGTGCACCACGGGGTCTTCGCCCGCCTGGGGCTGCAGGCCGGGAGGCTTTTCGCCGGGATGAGGAGCAGGGCTCTCCTGGCTCTGGCCCAGACTGGGGCCTAACCCTGAGTCTCCCATGAGGCCCAGACGGTCCTCCCAGCCATCCTGTGTGGGTACCAGACCTGAACTTTATCCCAGGCCTCGTGGGCATCATGGAGGGCTGGTGGGGGGGGCGGGGGTCCACGGCCTTTTCCCAGTCATCCAGCATTTCATCGTCACGGCCCGTTTCCCCACGGGAGCTCCGCCAGCAGCACTGGGGAGTCCCCACGTGAGCCTGAGATCCTTGCCCGCCTGGACCTGGGCCTGGCCCACCATCGCCAGCCACCCACACGCCTGCAGGCTGTTCATCCTCCATTCTGACACGTCCATCAGGCTGCGTGGGCACCGGGCCCAGGGCGGCTCCTCACGCGGGGCCTTCACCTTTACCCTCGGGGCTGCCCTGTGACTTGCTAGGGTTTTGTGGCCGTCTCAGCTTTAGGCACCCTTGGAGGCAGAGCGAGCTGTGACCGCGGTTGAACAAACAAGCCCAAGGCTCTGCCTCTCTGCAGCCTGGCCCTCGGGCGAAGGGCCTTTCTTCCTCTGCCTCAGTTTCCTCATCTGCAGCCTCACTGTGGGCCGAGCTCTGCTGTGAGGCTTTACATCCGCGAGTTCAGTTCATTTAACAGAAAGGAAATAGGTCTAGAGAGGGGATCCCCGCTCCAAGGTCACCCAGCAGGAGGTGGCAGCGCTGGGACTTGAACCCAGAGTCCATGCTCCTGGCTGTTAGAGGGCCGTGAGGTCGGTGTGGTGGTTGGAGAGCAGCGCTTTCATCGTCATCGGCTGCAGTGAAGAAGGAAAAAGTTCATTATTTGGGGGAAATTGAGTATGTATTTCGTGAAAAGTGTTTACGTGAATTAGATGTGTGTTGGGTGCGATGTAGAACGTACACTCCGTGCTGTGAGTCGTGATCAGAGTGTGCAGGTGTCCGGCGCAGTCGGAGGCACCTGCTCCACCAGGGTTAGGGTGCCCCGCCACCCCACCTCCAATCCCCCACCCCCACCCCAGCAAGCTGTGCTCTCCTGCTCGGCGTCCTTGTCTGTGAAAGGGGGGCGGTAGGGCCTGCCTCAGGGTGTCCTGTGAGGGTGAAGGCGATCAGTACATTTAGAGGGGCCGCTCCCACTGAGCACTTGTGGCGCTTTCTTCTGGGGACGTCGGGAGCCAGGACCTTGTTGGGAGCTGGGGTGTCTCTGTGTGCTCCCCTTCAGGACCAAGCCCCAGGCCCTCGGCAGGAACCGAGCTCCCCTCCATGGGTCCATGTTGACTCCCCACCGCCCTGCTCCCTCATCTCCAAGGTAACCCTTCAGGGGGCCCTTGCTTCAGGATTCCCTGCCCCTCTGTTGGCTCCTCTTCTCGGAAGACCCCACCTGTGTTCCTTCTGTCTGCGGTTGGAACTCAGGTGATCTTGTGGGCCCAGGCAGGATCTGGGGGGCTCCTTCTGCACCCCCTACCCCTTCTGGGAGAACTTGTTGGGTTCGGTTTGTGACGTGGTTTGCATTTGGGTCTCTCAGTGTAGTCCAGTGCAGTCAGTTAGAAATGTGTCTGCCTTGCGAGCCCACGCCAGCACCGGTGCACCTGGGGCTCGAACACATGACAGCACAGGGTGGTCCCAGCAGGGGGTGGCAGCGCTGGGACTTGAACCCAGAGTCCATGCTTGTGGCTGTTAGAGGGCCGTGAAGTCAGTGTGGTGGTTGGAGAGCGCTGCTTCATTGCATCCGATGCATCGCACGGTACCCGGTACCGCGGGGGGGCGGGGACCTTCATACCTGCTGGCTCCTGTGATCTTCATAGCTCCCTGCGCAGTGCAGCTGTTATTGTCCCTGATTTACAGAAGAGGAAACTGAGGCCCAGAGCATAGGTCACTCCCCCAGGCCTCATAGCCAGAAGGTGACAGCCTGGTGCCAGAGCCAGGCTCCGGACCACAGATGCCCCGGGCAGAAGGTTCCCGGCTCCGTTCTTGCCCTCAGCTTGGGCCGTGGACTCCGATGGTCTTTGTCTCTCTGTCGTTGTAAGAGGGATGTTGGCTGAATCGGTTCACCAGAGAGTCTCAGCCTGTGGGGTGAGACCCAAGTGCCACACTCAAGACGGACGCGGCGCAGTGCCCACCCAAGAAACCTGGCTTCCCTCCTGCTGTCTGTGCTGCTCCGGGCTGCGTCCATCCCTGTGTCATTGTAGACTGTCACAGTGCCCATCACATGTCGTCATGTGGGTCCCAGCTCCTGCTGCTGGTCCGTAGTCTCTCACCCCCAGTTCCAAACCGAAGCCGATCAGAAAACCACAGTTTTTCTAGTAAGTTCAGTGGCGAACTCTGACCTGAACTAATAAGAGGCTGTTGATGGTGTTTATTGCTCCCCCGTGGCGTGACAGGAGGTTTTGCTGCAGAAGCGGCAGTGTGTGTGACGACCAGGTACCACTCAGACCTCTGAGGGTGCCACAGGACAGAGCATGCACACCGTGTCACCCTTCTAAAACCCAGAACCCATGCAGCCCCCACAGCGTCACAGGGGGACTGCAGGCCTGTGCTGTCCTCTCCAGCATGGGCGCCTGGGAGCTACAGGCACCACTTGTAAACCCAGCTTTTTACTTCGGGACGTAGTACCAAGATCCCATTCTCCCTAGTTCCGCAGGGACATATCTGGCATAACTACATAAATATCACAGCCAGGAGACTGACATGGATACAGTCCAGCTGCCACTTTGTAGAGCCGGACCTGGCGTTAAGTCCTGACCCAGCGGGCCTCGGCTGCTGAAGTCCCCGCCAGGCGCCGCTGGCTCAGAGCACTGACCTTCCCGGGAACAGGAGTCTCGCAGGGCCACGCCCCCTTCCCCGGGAGCGGGAGCAATAGCAGCAGCAGCAGCAGCCTCCTGATCCCTGGAAGGAGGCCTGGCTCGCTGCAAGGCCCTGTGACGGACCTGCTGTTAAATTCTCACGCCACCCCCACCCTTCCCGCCACATGGCTGCTGGCCGCCCCCACACACAGAGTTTCTAGAAGCCAAGGGAGGGCCGGGACGTGGGGCTGCTTGCCCTGGAGGCCTGACCCCAGAGCAGGTGCTCAGGACCACTCCGCCACTCTGTCTCCCTGGAGAGCATGCAGGGTGCGAGGAGATGGTGGCATCGGGCAGGAGAGGGAAATGGCTGCCTGTGTGACAGAAGTCAGGAGCCTACAGAGGGAGAGAACAGAACCCTGGCTTCTCGGGTCGGCGACACTTCTGTGGGCCTCAGTTTCCTCGCCCCTCGGGTGGGATTGTGGTAACACCACCCAGAGCTGCTTTGGGGGTAACGTGAGCAAGTTAGCTGCTCACAGCAACATCAGGCACGCAGTACTCAGTGCTCGGAAAATCAGCCACGTTTTCACTTCTGCTCCTGTGACTGCTCCCATTCCTCTCTTCCCATTGTTGTCGGGGTCGTCCCATCCCCCACCCCAGCTTGTGGGCCAAGAACGGGAGACTGGCACAGAGGGAAAGCTGGGGGGCTCATCCCTTCTCGCAGAGGGCATGCTTTCACTGCCGGGACCCTGCCGCAGCCCTGCCCTCACAGGCCACCTGGTGGGAGACAGCCCCTGTCCAGCAGCAGTCAGGGCTGGCCAGGCCATCCAGGGGCTTGAGGGAGCCCAGAGGGGGCACCTGACCCAGCCTGAGTGATGGGCCAAGGGGGGCCTGGAGGAGGAGGAGCTAGACAGGACTTGGAGGCGGGAAGAGGTGTTCTGGGCCAGGGGCAACTGTACAGGCCTGGGGTGAGCGCAGGCGGCACAAGTGGGGACTTGGGAGTTTGGTCTGGCGGGCAGTGCTAGCAAACAAAGCGGGTTCCTGTGAGCCAGGCCAAGTGGTGGCTTGCACTTTTTCCTAGTGTGTGGACTCATCACCCCTCCCTGCTGGGAAGGGTGCCCTAGCCCGGGCCTGCCCGGGCGGGGAGGGAGCCATCGCCAACCAGCCGCAGCCCCGGTTTCTGCTGCAGGCGAGCCGCACAGCCATTTCCAGGTGGGTGAGCCACGCTGACCCTCAGGGGCTAGTGAGTGCACCTTGCCCAGGATTCTGACTCCCTCTGCTGGCCTTCCACCCGGGGGCATCACGAGCCCAAGGTCACATAGCGAGCCAGTGGCAGAGCAGGAATCCGCATTCAGCCCTGTCTGCCTCTGAACTTGGAGGACTCGAGTTTGTGGGAAGCCAGATTGATGGTGGGGAGACGGGAGGGGGTGGGCTCCTGTTGCTGAGGACTTACTGCGTCCCAGAGCGAAGCAGTGTTCCTCTTTGTGTGAGCTGGTGTGACCCGCGCAGCAGCTCGTGAAAGGGGCCGTGAGGAGCAGCTGACGCTTACGTAGGGTTGGCTGTGGCCTGGCACCGCTGCACTCGCCGCCCGAGTGCTTGCTCCTTTAGTCCTCACAGCAGCCCTCAGGTGGCTACTCTCACTGCCCCGTCTTACAGAGGAGGAAACCGAACCACAGACAGGCGTGCTCACCTGCCCAAGGTTACTCAGCGGATGATTGGCACAGCTGGGATTTGAACCCAGGCAGCCTGGATCTGTGGCCCACTTCCCCTCAGGAGACCCATTTGTCCTGGGTCTCCCCAAAAGCCCCAGGTAGAGCGAGGAGCGCGATGCCACTGAGCCCTGCAGGTGGAGCCCATCGTCTGCCCCATTTTACCGAGGAGGATGCTGGGGGTCTGGGGGTCTGGGTCACCAAGCAAGTCACCAGCCCTCCGGATGAGTCTGGGCTGTCAATCACAACCTGAGACCCAGTCCACCCTTCCCATCAGTCCCACCGAGCTCAGGACGCCCTGTGACAACAGCAGTGACATGCACCTCGCCTGTCCTGTGTCCACAAGGGACCTGGGCTGGGCACGTGCTCTTTGGGTGGGGTCGTCTGATTCTGATGATAGTCCGAACTGAGATTTATTGAGAGCACCCATATGGGGCCTAGCTGGCATGGCTCAGTTGGTTGGAGTGTCGTCCCGTAAACCGGGAGGTTGCGGGTTCAATCCCCAGTCAAGACACACGAGAGACAACCCACTAATGTTTCTCTTCCTCTCTCTCCCTCCCTTCCCCTCTCTAAGAGCATCTTTGGGAGAGGATTTTTTTTAAAGGAGGCAAAGTGCGCCTGTGTGGGTGGCTGTGTTTCCCCCTCACAGCAGCCCCGTGTGTCTGGGTTGTGGGTGCCGAGGTCTGGAGATCGGAGGTGTGGGGGGTTGCACCACTCGGGCACTAGGGTCTGGGCGGTCTGGCTGCCTCGTTCTCGGAGCCCAGGGCCAGGCAGACGGAGGGCGGCAGTAGCGTCCCCTCCTCCTCCCTGCTCCGCCCCCTCCTCGGTCTCAGCGTTGATGTCCCCTCCCTCTTTGCGTTCCTCCTCTGCCCCCTGCCTGCCCAGGTGATGAAGGTGAAGCCCCACGACAAAGACGCCAAAATGAAATACCAGGAGTGCAACAAGATCGTGAAACAGAAGGCCTTCGAGCGGGCCATCGCGGGTGACGAGCACAAGCGCTCCGTCGTGGACTCGCTGGACATTGAGAGCATGAGTGAGTCGGGCCCAGGGGGCTCCCCATCCCTGCGCGGGCCTCTCCATTCCCATGCACACCAAGGCGTGGGAGATGGAGCTCTGGGTAGCCTCTCGTCCCTACCTAGATCTGGGGTTTGTGTTGCTCATTTTGGGAGATGTGGGGGAGCCCCTCCTCCTGCTGCCCGGGCTCAGCTCCCTGGCAGTAGCGCCCGCCCTTCACGGGCCTCCTGTGCTCGATTTGTCTCCAGTCCCTCTAGGCGCTCAGGTATTTAGTTATACGTCCCACAGACAGTTGTTGAGCACCTACTATGTGCAGACTAGTCGTCAGCACTGAGGATATGTGTAGCTGTGAACAAAACAGTCTCTGCCCCCGTGGGCTGATGTTCTTGTGGAGAGAGAGATGCTTGCTTGGTCAGCAAGTGAATTTACAGTGTGAAGTGCTGTAGAATCTAGGCGGGGGGTGGGGGGCGCACCAGACAGGGAGGTCAGGGAGAGGGCCTGGCTGGGAGTGGAGTCCTCTCTCCCGCAGTCCCCATCAGAGTCTGCTGGCCCAGAGCCGTGCCTGCCCCCTGCCTGGGAGCCAGGCCCCCCACCCCCCCGCACAGAGGCCTCGCCCCTGACGCAGCCCCTATTCCCACACCAGCTATCGAGGACGAGTACAGCGGGCCCAAGCTGGAGGACGGCAAGGTGACAATCACCTTCATGAAGGAGCTCATGCAGTGGTACAAGGACCAGAAGAAACTGCACCGGAAATGCGCCTACCAGGTAACACGTCTGTTAAGTGACACACACCTGTGACCCCGGGATACCGTCCCAGCGCTGGCAGCGCGGGAGCTCAGCCACAAGGGGCAGGCTGAGGGAAGGGTGGACGGGGCAGCTCAGCACTGGCTGAACCAGCGGTGTACTGGGCACCGTGAACTTTTTATTTCTGATACTGTTTTTTTGTTGTTGTTTTTAGCATTTCTTTTTTAATCGTTTTAATCCTTCTGCCCCATATGTTCACACATGTTGTCTCCCTTTTCCACTAGATCCTTAACGCATTTATCAGAGTTATTTTAAAGTCCCTGTGTGGTAATTCCACCATCTGGGTCCTCTGGATCTGCTAGTGCTGTCTGTTGCCCCCCCC
>CM052550.1:40472653-40505763 GCA_028533065.1 Trachops cirrhosus
CCCCCCCGCGCATCCTGGTTTTTCACTGCACGCACACTGTGTGTAAGAGCCTGCGGTACACCTCCCCCTGCCGGCCGCAGTGTGAGGGGCCTTCGGTCCCGCCTGCAGTTCGGGGCGCTGTGGCTGGCGAGAGCTCGCCACCGGCTTTCCTATTTCCAGCATGGAGTCAGGGTCTCCCTTCAGCAGGGCTCGGAAGCCAGCGAGGTCTTTTTTGTTTTCAACTCTCCGGCTTTTGGAGCGGAGAGAGCTCTGATCTCCAGGCCACTGTCAGAGCTCTGGGTGCTGGGGAGTGCTCTGCTCGCCAGCCCCGCCCCCGCTTTTGTGCCTCAGGAAGTCTCCCCACCGCACTGCCCTACGCCTCGCCTTCCCCTACAGCAGAGACTCAGCGAGGGCTGAGGCCTTCCGCTGCTGGGACCCCTCGAGGCTCTCATCTGTCCCGTGAACTCTGTGCTGTCCCGCACCCGGACTTGCCCTCCTGCCGCGCAGCCAGGGTGCCCAGGATGAAAGCGGCGCAGTCTCCTCCCGCTAAGGGCGGCCCGCACTGCCTGCAGTTGGACTGACGGGTTTCTTTGCATCCTCGGCTTGCAGATGTGTTTTGTTTTTGGTTTCTTTTTTCTTAATTTTGTGGGGATTTTGACTTGTTCTCATCATCAGGGTGCGAGTGACAGCCTTGTACAACTTCCGACGCTCTGACCAGAGTGGATGTCTACTTGTAACACTTAATGGTTTCCGTAGCTTTTTATTTTGAGAATTGTCAAACCTCCAGAGAAGCCAAAAGGGCAGTTAACTCCCACGTGCCCGTCACCGAGATTCGCCAACTGTGAGGGTTCCTTTTCTTTTTTCCAAACCACTTGAGGATCAGCTGCATCAGAGCCCGTATCCTAAAAGCAGGACGTCCGCCTGCGAGACTGCGGCTCCGCTGCTGCGCCTCCGAAACGCGGCTGTGACGCGGCCCTTGACACGCCCCCTGGCGGAGGCCTGTGGCGAAGTCTGGGTGTGCGGTCAGCATACGTGACCCCATCACGGCCGTGTTCAAGTAGTAAAAACCAACGTTTCCACATTTCTAGACAAATACTTAAAATTTCCCAGTTTTCTTACAAACATCTTTTTTTAGTTATTCCTTTAAAGTCCAGAATCCACTGGAGGCCCATGTTGCACGGGACCTGCCTTCTCTTCATTGAGAAGAGTCTCACGCCTTTTGGGGGAGGCTCTTCGGTGACCTTGAGGTGCGGATGTGCCCAGCCAGTTGAGTCATGCAGTGTCCCACATCTGGATCCATCCGTGTGTTCCGTGATGCTGATTTTTGTAACAGAAACCAAGGATCTCGATTTTCATGTGAAATAACTCTGATGTGTAAATGCCATAGGGGCCACTCGGGTCACAGTTTGGGGGACACCTCTGGCCCCAGCCAGCACCCCACTTGCCTGGGCCTGCCCCGCCCATTCCTCTCTTCTCCCCCCTCCCCCTCAGTCCAGGTTTGGGGGCAGGCCCGCTCACAGTCTGCCCTGCCTTCCAGATTCTGGTACAGGTCAAAGAGGTCCTCTCCAAGCTGAGCACGCTGGTGGAGACCACGCTGAAAGAGGTGGGAGCGGAGGCCGGGGCGTGTGGGCGGGCCAGGTGGGCTCCCTGGCGGGGAGGGGCCGTGGAGCTCAGAAACTCACAGACCCACCTGGCTCGGTCTGCCTTCCCTCTCCCCCCACCCATGTCTGTCTCCCTGGATGTTCCTCTTCTCCTGGCCTCTTGGTCTCTGTCCCACCCTCTTCGTGTCTGTGTCCCCTGCCTGTGTCTTTGCATGGTTCTTCTCGGTCTGCCATGACCTCTTGCCCTTCCCTTCCCTCCTACCCCCTCCCCACGTCTCTCTCTGGGCCCCTCCCTCTCCGGTGGCCTCTTTTCTTCCAGACAGAGAAGATTACAGTGTGTGGGGACACGCACGGCCAGTTCTATGACCTCCTCAACATATTTGAGCTCAACGGTTTACCCTCAGAGACCAACCCCTATGTATCCTTTCTCAGAGGAGCAAAGCGCGCCCCCTACCTGGATGTGGGAGAGGGGCCCCAGCAGAGGAAAAGGCCTGAGCCCGGGAAGGGAGAGGCCGGAGCACCTACGTGGGCGGCAGGGTGTGGGTGGAGCGCAGGCGGTCCTCCGCGCCCTGACCGGGGCAGGCACGCAGCCTCCCTGGGCACCAGCTTCTCTTCATCATGAAACGGGGCTGCTGCGAGATCAGGTACATCGACATCTGGCACCGTCCACGCTGGGTCCCCCTTGGCGTTGCCACTTCCCAGCTGTGTGACGGTAGCAGATTACTTCATCTGTTGGGGCCTCGGTTTCCTCATCTGCAAAATGGGGGTGATAATAGGGCCCACCTCGTGGGGTATCGAGAGTAAATGAGTTAATACATATGAAGTGCCTGTAGTTGGTGCTGTGTGAGTATTTGATGGTGTTACTGTGAAGATGGCTCAATAAGTGGCCACTCTCAGGGCCACCGGGCCCGGGCAGCGTTGGGTGGGGATGGGCATCCGTTGCCCCTGTGGCTTTGGTCCGGTGTGTCGGGGAGAGCCGAAGCAGGCTGAGCATTTAGTGTGCTCCTCCGTCATCAGTTTCCCCGAAAACAGGTGAGGCTGGGGACCTCGGTGCGTCCCACTGAGGCTCCTACAGGCCAAGCTGTTGGTCCAGAGCCACACAGTGAGGAGAGGGACGGAAGCCCAGACCCCCGCCCCCCCCCCACCCGACATCCTCCTCCCTGGGGAGGTGCCAACGGGGGCCGAGGGGTGTGAAGAGTCTGGGACGGAGTGGCGCCCGCCCGTGTTTTCCTTAGCAGGGCAGATATTTAACGGCGACTTCGTGGACCGCGGCTCCTTCTCCGTAGAAGTGATCCTCACCCTTTTCGGCTTCAAGCTCCTGTACCCAGACCACTTTCACCTGCTCCGAGGTGAGCCGGGAGGCAGCAGGGGCCGGGGTCAGCGTGGGCCCTGGGTAGGCAGTGGCTTTCTCCGCCGAGAGCCTCCAGTTTCTCCTCCCAGAGGCACGGCCACTGCCGCAGCCGTGTATTTGTTACGCGTGTGCGGGGAGGCCTTGTGACGTCAGGCAGGCTGTGCACTGCACGGTGGCGTCACACAAATGGACTCCATGGGCCTTTGGTCACGGGAGGGCTTTGAGCGAAGGAGGGTCAGGGGCTGGCTCGGGAGGTGCCAAGACTCCTCAGGCCTCCCTGTGGTGGACAGACCGAGGGCCAAGGACAGGAGAGGAACAAGGGGACGTGCGGGCACTGGCCCGGGGCTGGCAGGGGCTGGGTTGGGCGCTCTGTGAGGTGGAGTCCAGAGTGTTCACTGGTGGGCTGAAGCGGGGGTGCTCCAGGGTGTGGGGTACAGCACTGTGGCTGCCACGGGCGGACGGGGGGAGACCGACGGAAAGAGCAGGGTGTGGGCCAGGAGATGAGGGGCTCGGCTCTGGACGTGGCTGTGACTGAGAAGACACATCGGCCACTCCCATGGCGATCACTGCGTGTCTGCCTTGTGGCCACGTGCCCATGTGTGCTTCGCGGCCCGCACGCTCCTCCAGAAAACGGGCTGAGGACTGTGTCTGTGCCTCGTCGGTTTCTGTGAGGGGCCAAGGAGCTCCAGCGTGAACATCATCAGCGTGGGGCCACCACACAGGTCTCCCTGGGACCCCCGGCCTGAGTCCGAGGGCCCTCGGGGGAGGGGGAGCTGAGGCTTCTCTCCATCCTGCTGTTGGCCAGGCAACCACGAGACAGACAACATGAACCAGATCTATGGCTTTGAGGGCGAGGTGAAGGCCAAGTACACAGCCCAGATGTACGAGCTCTTCAGCGAGGTGTTCGAGTGGCTCCCCCTGGCACAGTGCATCAACGGCAAAGTGCTGGTGAGGACGGCTGCCGGCCCCACGGGCTCCCTTCCCCGCCGCCACCCATAGGCGCCCCGCCTGGGCAGGTGTGTTGGCGAAGCGAGTCGGAGGGCTGGGATGTGGCTGGCCCTCCCCCCTCACCTAGCTGTCCCCGACCTAAACCCCAGATCATGCACGGGGGCTTGTTCAGTGAAGACGGCGTCACCCTGGATGATATCAGGAAGATCGAGCGGAATCGGCAGCCTCCGGATTCAGGTGACTGGATGGGCCGGGCGACAGCCCCTTCCCCTCGGGGGCCTCAGTGTTTCCAGGGAGCCCCCTGGGCTTGGATCAGAGCTGCCTTGACCAGGGCCGTGAACTTCATGCCCTCGGCCAGGATGGCAAGGCTGGGCCTCAGTTTCCTTAACTATAGCTTGAGTCAGTGCACCTCGCTCGCAGGGCCGCGCTGGCAAGGGAGTGTCAGTGTCCAGGGCCTGGGGTTTATCTGCTCCTGCGCCCAGCCCCTGCCCCTGGAGCGGTGACGCAGTAGGACACCCGTTCTGGTGACTGGGACACAGCAGAGCAGTCACACCCGTGTGCGTGCATGGGCACACCTCCGGGAAGGCTTCTGGTGTGACGGGCGGTCAGGAGGGCCTCCCCCGGGATGCCGCATCACCGCTGACACGGAGGACAGGGGGCGCCTGCCGTGCAGAAGAGCATCCCGGGCAAGCGCAGGGGCTCCCAAGGCAGGGGCAGGCCTGGCAGGTGGGAGGGACAGCCAGGAGGCCCTGGTTTGGGGAGAGCAGGGAAGTTCTTTGAAGGCATTGACCAGGCTGGAGCCTGTGGCGCCTCAGGCCTGGATGAGAAGCCTGGGTGGGAGGGCCGTGGGCAGGGGCGGGGCCTGAGCCCAGTGGCTCTGTCACAGCCCCTGCAGGCTCTGAGGCCTGAATGGATTGACCTGGGTCTGGAGGGAGGGGGTCATCAGGGAGGCCGGGGTGCTGCCCAGAGGAAGAGGCTTGTAACCAGCTCACAGTCCCGCCCCTCGAGCCCCACGCCCCCGTGCACTGCTGTGGGGTGGGCAGGGCGGTGGTCCGTGAGCCTGCGGGGAGGTGGGCCAGGTGCTGACGTTCTGTGCTTCCCCTTCCCCTCCAGGCCCCATGTGCGACCTGCTCTGGTCAGACCCGCAGCCGCAGGTCAGTTTGCCCGGGCCACGCCGGCGGGTGTGGGCGGGGCTGGGGCCCGACAGGCACCCTGAACTGCCTGTGTCTGCAGAACGGGCGCTCGGTCAGCAAGCGGGGCGTGAGCTGCCAGTTTGGGCCCGACGTCACCAAGGCCTTCCTGGAAGAGAACAACCTGGACTACATCATCCGCAGCCACGAGGTCAAAGCTGAGGGCTACGAGGTGGCGCACGGCGGCCGCTGCGTCACTGTCTTCTCTGCCCCCAACTACTGGTGCGTCCCCGTCGCCCCCGCACATCCGAGCCTATCTCCCCAGCCCGCTGGTCTTTACTGTCAGTGACGGGAAATTCCAAAGGCACACAGAGGCAGATACAGTTGTGTGGGGAACCCCCACATCACCAGGCTCAGCTGTACCAATCAGGTTGCTCTCCAGCGCTCCCCGCCCCCACCCCGGGCTGTTGTACTGCAAACCCCCGCACGGCCTCTCCCACCGCCGATGCGCAGTGTTTCTCAACGGCCTTCTCCGTGCACGCCGCAGTAGCGCTGTGAAACCCCCGTTAGAGGTCGCACGACCCCAGCCAGAGTTCGCTTCCCCGGGTCTCAAAAATTTGCCTTCAGCTACTTTCTTCGAAGCAGGGCCCAAAACAAGGGCTACACTTCACCCTTCTAATCCCCGCATTCATTTGCCAGTTTTGGTTGAAGAAACCAGGCCCCTTGTCCTGCCAGGGTGCCTGTCCTCTGGGCCAGGGCAGTTCCAGCCTCAGAGGCCGGTTACCACATCCCTCTGTCCCGTGTCTCCTGGGGCCGAGAGCCAGGTGTGGTCAGATTAGAACCTAGGACCTGGCAAGAGTCCTGCCTCCCCGGGGCTGCAGGTGCCCCGCCCAGCTCCCTGAGTGCCCCCTCTTTTGTCTGGACTCCTCTCTGTCCCATCCCTGTCTCTGTCCTCTGTGTCCTTGACTCTCCATGTCTCAACATCTGTCTCCATCAGTGTCTGCCATGGACGCTGTCCGTCCCTCTCCCTCTTTTCTCTCAAGCCCTTTTGCTGCCCAGCTTTCTCTCCCCCCGCTTCCTGCCCCCTCTGTTTCCTCTCCCAGCCCTGCTTTACCCCCAGCCCCTTGCAGCCCCTGACTGGCCACTCTGCTCCTGTCCCCACAGTGACCAGATGGGGAACAAAGCCTCCTACATCCACCTCCGGGGGTCTGACCTGCGGCCCCAGTTCCACCAGTTCACAGCAGTGGTGAGTCGCCCCTCGGTCCCTGCTCTGCCTGGGGAGGAAACGGCTGATCAGGAGGGGGCGTGGGGGCAGCGTGTGACAGCCTGGGGGGCAGGTGGACGTCTCCATCTGGTGCCCAGGGACGCTGACTCTGTCTGCCTGTGTCTGGTTCACAGCCTCATCCCGATGTCAAGCCCATGGCCTACGCCAGCACACTGCTGCATCTAGGGATGATGTGAGGCCCGCGCAGCAGGGTCCCCGCGCCACGTCCGCCCCCAGGCCCCGCCCAGGGCAACATTGGACCCCCTTTTACTTTGTAAAGTTTGTATTTATTCCCCTTTAGGTTTGCAGAGGGGTGGGGGCTGGCCAGAGGGTCTGCTCCCTGGACAAAGAAGGGGGAGGTGGAGAGGCTGGGTTGGGGCACTGTCCGGGGCATTTCCGAGGGAGGCCAGCCATGGGGAGGGGAGGGGAGGGGCCCAGAGGCTTCCCCGCCCCCTTTGTTTGCATGGCCCCTCCCTTGCTAAAGCAATAGGGCCCCGCCATAGGAAGACCCTAAAAGGAGGGTCATCAGGGAGGCCTCGCCTGCACCCCCTCCTGGCAGCCCTGGGGTGGGGCTAGGCTGGGGCTCACCCCCTCCCCCAGCTATTTTATGTCTGTAATTAAATATGTTAAAATAAAGTCATTATTGTAAGTCAGCTCATCTCGGATAGTAATGTCTCCGAAGCTGCTGGGATTAAGGTGACCTCTTCGTTAGGGGCAGGGGAGCCCCAGAATCCCACCCCCTCCTTTCCCATCTCTCTGGGGCACCCTGGAGCTGCCCAGCCAGGCTCAGGGAGGGTTCTGCCACCTAGGGTGGAGAACCCCATCAGAAACATCTCGCACTGACTGAAGTAAGGTGTGGGCCCTCGAGGCCCGGTCAGAGAGGGAGCTTTGAGAAACTGCTTTCCTCCACCGGCCTGTCGGGGAGTGTTTCCTGAGGCCGCTGGGCGCCACCACTGCCCTGGGTCTCTCACAGTGCGGGGGCAGACCCCTGTCCCAGCAGGCCCGGCCTCAGCTCTTAACATCACACCGGGAGGCAGCTCAGAGGCGTCCCCACCGCGCCCTCTGTCCCCCGGCAGAGGGCGCACTGACTCCCAGTCAAGCTGCACGGCCTGGCGGACCTCTGGAGAGGTTCCTGTTTTCAAGTGTGGGCTCTCCTGGACTCTCATTCTGGGGAGACGTAGACCTGGGGATTGGCTCGGGCAGATGACAACGGACGGAGGGAGGGTGGAGGGGTGGAGGGGTGGAATCGGGTGAGTACTCTGCCCCCGCTGGTTGCCTCCCCCCGGGCAGAAATGAAGCGACCTCAGTCCTACTTCTGTGTTGGCATTCAGGGAAGCTCCTCGGGCAGTTCCTTCTCTAAAGCGAGGCAGCCCTGCGGGAAGTGTGGGCCCTCCCTGAGGGAGAGAGGCGTGAGTCCCGGGGGGCCAGCCTCGTTCCTTTCCCAGGAGGAAGTGCTGTGAGCCCTTCAGACCCCCGGAGGGAGTTGAGCTGTGGGAGAAGCCGCAGAGTTCCGAGGCACCCGGCGCTGTGGCTGTCCCTTGCTGCTGCCCTTCCGGCGTCCCCGGGCCCACACACTCAGTGACCTGCAGTGGTGTTAGCCCGATTGGCTCCAGCCCTCGTCACGGTTTCCTCAAGATCTGTGTTGTCTCTGCCTGTGTCTGTAGCCCCAGCAATGACTACGTCTTTGTACACCCACATCCGCACCTGCACGGGCACCCACAGCTGTGCCCTTGTCTGTGCCCCCGCCCGCCAGGACAGCCGCGTCCAGACCCAGATCCAGGCCCGCATTCGTGTTAGTCCCCTGGGGTCGCCGAGACGAACCCCACAACCTGGATGGCTTGAAACAACGAAGAAGATTCTTCCATAACCCTTGAGGCCAGAAGTCTCCATCCAGGGGCTCTTGGTGGGGGCGGGGGGGGGCGGGGAGGGGAGGGGTTCCTTGCTGCTTCCAGTGTCTCCCGGCTCTTGGCAGTCCTTAGCTCCAGCCTCTTCCTCCGGCTGTACATGGTCCTCTTTCCCTGTCCTCTCTGTCTCCCATAATGACACTGGGCATTGGATTTAGAGCCCAATTGAATTTCCAGGGTGATTGCATTTGAGATCCTTAACTGTATTTGCAAGTCTTTTCCAAAGGAGGTCACAGTTGCAGGTCCCAGGGGTTGGGTTAGGGTGTGGACATGTAAGTACACAACCAAGTGACAATGGGAGTTCTTTCTGACCAAAGAATCTTAGCTTATTTTAATTTTTTTATGATCTTATACTTATCCAAACTCAATGAGCATGTACTACTTTTGAAACCAAAAATAAGAAATCTGTTACTATATTTAGGAATATAGGAAAACCTTCACTGTGTCTAAAACTGACCTAACTGTCCTGTCATTACCGGCTTCCTCTCCTGCCCCATCTCGGGTGGCTGCCCTGTCTTCTCCGTCAGGGGGCGTGCATGGTCCCGGCCTTGTCCTGGCCTCTCTCTCCCCGCACCCCGTCCCGCATAGCTCTCTAGGCAGCCGCCCTCCCATCTTCCCCACCTTTGCCCCAGGTGGGGCTCAGCCTCTGCCACCCTGGTTTCTTTTCCAGACAGGGGGGTTGAGGGTGCCCTCCCCGTGTTCTAGGCAAACGCACAGTCCCAGTGTCTGCAGAGCTCGCTGGAACAGCCTGGCCTCACCTTGCCACAAACCCTTCACCCCAGTTAAAACTGAATCCAAGCTCTGGCTGGTGTGGCTCAGTGGTTGGAACGTCACCCCATAACCGAACGGTTGTGGGTTCAATTTCCCTGTCAGGGCACGTGCCCAGATTTCGGGTTCATCCCTGGAGCCTGTGAGTGTGACCCCCACTCTGGACGCGCACGATCCCTGGTCCACCTCGGATCCCCGGTCTGGGTGCCTCCAAAGGCAACCAACTGATGCCTCGCTCACATCGCCCTTCCTCCCTTCTCTGTAAAGAAGCAAGTGAGAAACAGATGTCCTTGGGTGAGGATTTTAAAAAAGGCTAAATTCAAGAACTGGGGTCTTACATATCTCTGTAAATTATTTTATTTTTAGACTTCAAAATAACTGTGTTCTGGGTATAATATGCATTTGCATATAAGTATTAAATATGGGACAGGGGAATATGTGGAATCTGTAAAACTAAAAATGCAATCAAACTGAGCATGGAGAAATAGTACATGGTAGCCGGAGACACTAATGAAGGTAAAAGTTAGAGGTAACAAGAGCGGCCCAACACCATGGATCTGAAATAACTAAAAATTCAAATACGCTTACGTGTTTGGAGACTGAAGCAACAAACCATCTGCTCTGGTGTTCAGGCGTCCGACTGTGAGCCGGTGCTCGGCCGTGCCTTCTGGTGAAACTGGGAGGCGGCCGGGCGGGCCAGGCGCTCACAGTCCTGGATGGAGCTCAGGCTCGTTTTCCTGTGGAGGGCGGGGCTCCGCACCAGCACTCTGTCAGCCCTGAGGGGCCTCGGGCCTGTGTTCCTCTGGCTTCAGTCGGCAGGCACTTTATTATGTTCTCTGCACAAAACGTTAAATGAATGGCCTGGGAGTCCTGAAATGAAATAGTTTGATGAGAGGTGTCGCAGTAATGAGAGACCATGGACGCCTGGGTGAACGGACTCAACAGGAGCCTCTACACAAAGCCACCTTCACGCCGTTGTATCTGTCGGTGTCCAGCTGTCTGTGAAAGAAAGTTGCGAGCCCTGGCTGGCGTAGCTCAGTGGCTTGAGCACGGGCTGCAAACCAAAGGGTCGCCAGTTCGATTCCCAGTCAGGGCACATGCCTGGGTTGCTAGCCAGGTCCCGAGTGGGAGACACTTGAGTGGCAATCACACATTGATATTTCTCTCCCTCTCTCCCTCCCTTCCCCTCTCTCTAAAAATAAGCAAAATCTTTAAAAAAAAAAAAGAAAGAAAGAAAGTTGCAGATCATGGTGCACAGAAGATTCACAGATTTTCATTAGAGTGACCTTACAACTATGGCCTCTAGTCAGAACTCGTATTTAAAAAAATAAAGATTTTATTTATTTTCAGAAGGGGGAAGGTGAGGAGCAAGAGAAGGAGAGAAACAGTGATGTGAGAGAGAAACATCCATCGGTTGCCTCTCACACCCCGCCCAGCCGGGGACGAACCCCCAACCCAGGCACCTGCCCTGACGGAATGGGACGGCGACCTTTGGCTTTGCTGGAGGACACCCTCTCAACTGAGCCACACGGCTCAGGGCAGAACTCTTATTTATCAGTGAATTCTTATTCAAGCTAACGTCTTTCCAAAATTCATTACACCATTTCAAATATACCTTTCCATTATGAAATAAACTTGACCAATGCAGATGCCAGAAAAATACACTGCTAGGTTGCCTCCAAAGACCGCTGCTTCCTGTCCATGAATGTCAGTCCTCCCACCACTAGGGGCACTCTACTTCCCCTCCCCATGACTCCAGGCAGGCCTGTTGACTTGTTTTGACCAATAGAGTGCGGCGGAAGGGTGCTGTGTCAATTTAGGGCCTAAGCCTTATCCAGCCAGGCAGCTCCGTTTTAGCTCTCTCGGACACCAGCTGCCATTTTCCCAGGAAGCTCAAGCTTCAGTACCAAATAGTGAAAGATCACTTGGAGGGAGGGAGGCCGCCTGGAGAACCAACCCCGGTGTCCAGCAGCCCCCGCCACCGCCAGCAGACTGCAGCCACAGGCAAGACCAACAGAAGAACCACTCAGTGACCCCACTGTGTGGTAATAACTGTTGCTGTTTGAAGCCCACCCCTTGACCTTGCACTTCCAGCCTCCAGAATTGTGAGAAAATTAGTTGCAGTTGTTTAAGCCACCCAGCCTACGGTATTTGTTGTGGCAGCCCAAGCTGACTACTGCACCATATGGCCCAGCAATTCCACTCCTCGGAATCTGCCCGAGAGAAACGAAAACATCTGTCTACACAAAATCTAGTACGTGAATGTACTTAGCATTGCTCATATAGTCAAAAAGCTGAAACAACCCTAAATACCCATGAACTGATGAATGAGTAGACAAAATGGTATATCCAGACAATGGAATGTGATTTGGCCATAGAAATGAAGCTCTAGCACACGCTACCGTGTGGACAAACCTTGTAAACACCATGTTAAGTGAACGAAGCCAGACACAAATTGCTATATATTGTGTGATTGCATTTCTGTGAAATGTCCTGAACAGACAACTCCACAGAGTCGGAGAGTAGATTGGTGGTTGCCAGGGGTTTGGAGGGATGTGGATTGACTACTAATGGGTGTAGGGTTTCTTTTGGGGCTGTGGTCATGAAAATATTTAAAAAGTTTATCATGGTAATGTATAAGTCTGGGGATATACTCAAAGCTACAGAATTGTATGTGAATTATTATCTCAAAGCTGTTATTGCCCCCCCCAAAAAAAAGGAAGGAAGGGAAGGGGAAATTTTTTAGAAAGAAAAGTTACATGTGATTAAGACACAGCTCTAAATGTCTGGATAAGAAATCAGCTCTGAGATGCTTTCAGGGGGAAATCCAAGGAGCAGAAAGGTGTGTAGAACGCGATGTCGTTGTGTGGCGGAATGTGCAGTGTGGCTCACTGCACTTGTGTGTGCATGTGCGCACACCTGGAAGGACACACAAGAGACACCGGGGGGTTCTTTGCTCAGAAGGTGGAGCCTGGCTTTTTCCACTTCCCTTGACCTTGGCTTAATCATTACAGGTGTCTCCTCAGAGCAAGCCTTTCTGCTGGGTCCATTTGAGACCTCCTTTCTCTTCAGGGCCAAGTCTTGAGTTTCTGTCCCACTTTCAATAAGAACATTTATAGCAAATGCAAGTCCCCTCAAATGGTAGACTTCAGACTTGTTTTGTTTCCATGCCCCTAAAAACAGTGTTTTTTAAAAATTACCTTCTCCACCACATCCAAGCATTTTTATTATATAAATGGAGAATATTTTTAAATACATTTTCAAAAATGATTAGCAAATCATTGACAGGTGGTCGGCTGTACTTGATTGATGCGGATGATGGCACTAGATGGGTTCTCCTCGTAACTCGTTTTTTTTCCCATTTGCCAGGTGCTTCCTGGGATCCAACAGACCATAGACTCAACACAGCTGTCAAACAGCTGTTTGTGGGATGAACACTGCCACTGTCGGGACATCAAGGATGGGTGGGATTAACACTGTCAGGACACACATCAAGGACAGGTGCTCAGTTGGATGGATGGATGGAGTGACAGAGGGAAAATGGAATGAATGAATGAATGAAAGAATGAATGAATGGCAGGAGTGGTGCAGCTGAAGGCCACCTGAGGTAGCTGTGGAGTCCAGGGTTTGAAGTCTGAGAAAACCTGTGTTCACTTCCTATCCTGCCACTGCCCAGTTGTGTGGGCTTGGCCCAGAGTTTCTCATCTGGGAAGTGTTTTTTTTTTTTAAACAATGGGTAGGGTTACAGTTTCTTTTTGTTATTAAAGAATTTATTTACTTTTAGAGAGAGAGGAAGGAAGGAGAAAGAGAGGGAGAGAAACATCAATGTGTGGTTGCCTCTCATACGCCCCCTACAGGGAACCTGGCCAGCAGCCCAGGCATATGCCCTGACTGGGAATCGAACCAGCAACCTTTTGGTTCCCAGCCCAAACTCAGTCCACTGAGCTACACCAGCCAGGTCATAAAGTGGGTGTATTAATAGCATTGTCCAGCCCTGTGACTTCCAGCCTCTAAAGCTTATCGGCAGCTTAGATGTGTGACCTCGGAAAATTAAACAAGCTCACTGAGCTTGACTTTCCTCGTCTGTCTTGGTGAGGTCTCATCTAGCTGTTGATGTAGAGATCACTAACTACATCAGGGTGTGTGGATCACTTAGCGCCACCCCAGCAGGCAGGAGGGCTGGATTAGCATTTGGTGTTAATTGTTACTCCTTTTTCAATGCCCTAGATGGCCTCGGCCCTGAATTAAGTATTTGTTGCATCAGAGCGCCCTCTGATGGGCACAAGGAGCCACAGCTCAGGGAAAAGGGATAGGGACCCAAAGTTTAAACCGACGATTATTTCATTCTGTTGTTCAACAAACTTCCCTGAGCCCCTTCGTGCTGGGTGGTGTTGGGGACCCATTTATGACAGTTCTGAGCCCGCCCTCCCAGGGCTCACAGTTCAGCGGGAGAGACAGAATGACAGCCCAGAGGAGGCACCTGGCCTAGCCCAGGCATTTAGGCTGGAGTGAAACCCAGCGGACCCGCCAGACCTTTCCCCACTTCCTGGGCCACGGTGAGACGCTGGGCTTTGTCTTGAAGTCACTGAGGAGCCATAGTAAATCCTGAGCTGAGGAGGGGCAGGGGCAGATGTGAAGTTTGATGGGAAGGGGCGACTCCTGGACAGGGGTGGGACCTGGAGGAGGGGAGGTGACAAGGTAAAGCCCCGGGCTTCCCAGAGAGGGAAAGCCTCAGGCCACTCCCAGTCTAAGGGAGGACGGGGCGGTCTCCAGCCTGAGGCCACACCCATTCCTGCCCAGAGCCTGGCCACTAGGACTTCCCCTCGTTAAACCCCCTCAGCCCCGAGGCAGGTTCAGGTTCCCCAATGCCCACAGCAAGTCCTGGCCCTTGAAAGAGGCCCATATCTGCCAAGGGTGACGAGAAAGAAAAAATTGGCACCAACCTGGGAAAGGGGAGAATGGACGTGTGTGCACGCACACGCGCGACAAAAATGAGTGTGGGAGGGAGCTGGGTGTGTGTGTGTGAGCGGGTGATGGGGTTTGTGGATATGTGAGAGGATTTTAGCAGGTGTGTCTGTGTGCAAAGGTGTGCGAGTGTGTGTACCTGGGTGGGTGGATGTATAACTGTGTGGTGTGTCTAGGTGTCCGTGAGTGAGTGTGCATTCGCGAGACTGTGACACGGGCTGACGTGAGCCTACTCCACATCTTAAAACTGCCACACCTGCACTTGTCCCTGAAAGGAGTTGCCACCGGGAGTTTGCACGTCCTGAACGTGGTCCCAAAATTTGGGTGTTGCCCTCCGTAGAATCCCTGCATATTGGGGCCTCCCAAGTACAAGGTCAGTAGCTTCTCTTGTGGCATAAAACACACACACACACACACACACACACACACACACACACACCAACAACAACAACCCTGGGAAGAACGGAAGCCTAGAGTGGATGGGAAATAATCTCAGAGAACAACCATTCTTTTAAGGAAAATCCGTGTAGGTGTATCCAAACCCCACTTCCTTGCTCAGCCCCCTTCTCGCTGTTTCACGTTCTCACCCACCGGGGGAAGCCAGGCCAGGCGCCTTTTCGGGACTGACACTGGGGAAAAGGACGAAGGCAGGTTTTCTCCCTCATTTTACGGATGAGCAAATTGAGGCTCGGGAGGTGGAGAAGAGCTCGAACAGAGTCAGTCCGACTTCAGGGTCTCTCTCGTCACCGCCGCCATGCCCCCGGGAGGAGCAGAGCGGATACCCCAGGCTGATGCCGCGGAGCTGCTCCCGCGCCAGGACCTACTCTCCCCAGCCCCGCACACACACCACCCCCTGAGGCCGACCCTGTCCCGGCCTCTTGGAGCGCTCAGGCATGGCGAGGGCTGCCCCCCGACTCCCTCGTTTGTGACCAGGTCTTACAACAGTCGGAGGGAGGAATGAGGGCCCCGGGAACAGAAAGCAACCTCCGCCCGCCATCTGCAGCAAGCAAAGTTCACTGCAGTGGCGCCCGCCCACGCGAGTCGCAGCGCACGCTGTGCCCACCAGGGGGCGCTCCAGGACCGCTGGTTGAAGATGCGCGGTGGAGGGCGCTTCCCCAGCGCTCAGGTGCATCGGGCTAAGTACTTACCCAGACTGATGCAGCTCTGAAGTGGGGAGGTGAGATTCAACACTAATTACGAAAATAAAAATAATTCTTTTCTATAGTTCCTACCATATTCCAAGGACTGTTTGAAGCGCTCAGGTTGATTTTTTTACATTTATTTTAATTTTTATTGAAATACACATAACAAAATATACCATCTTGGCCCTTTTTTAACAAAAAAAAATATATTTTTTAAAATTTATTCTTAGAAGGGAGGGTGCCCGGTGCCCGTACACGGTGGCCGCTGTTTACAGCTGTTGAATGACTGACGGACCGGATGGACCGCGCGGGCTTGGCGAACCGGACCCAGATGTGCCCAGCGAGGCAGGTGCGGGGACGCTCCCGCCTGGCGGGAGGGAGCCTGGGTCGCGCGGAGCAGCGCCTCGGGTCCCAGCGGCAGCGGCGTAAAGGCCCTGAGATCCCACCCGCACGGGTGGCGCGAGGAGTCCCCAGGCCCTTCGGCAGCAGGCGTGGCCCCGCGGGGCCCGGAGGTGCCGGGGCGGAGTGGAGCGCGGTCGCCTCCGGTGGGAGAAGGAGGCGGTGTCCCGAGGAGGCCGAGGACCCGCGCGCGCTGGACGCTGGGGCTGCAGCGGGAAGCAGGGCAGACGCGGGCAGATCCCCGCGGAGCGTCGTGGGCGGGGCAGGGAGGACGGGTACGGAGCATGAGAGCAGCCAGGGGGCCGGCGTTAGGCAGCGGCGCCCGCGGGGAGGAAAAGCCGGCGGGCGGGGCCTGCGCGTGAGGGTGCGGGTGCGGGTGCGGGGCAGGAGGGTTTGCAATCGGGGGAAGCCCTCACTGGGAAGGTGGCAGTAGGTGCGGGGCGAGGCAGCGGACACCCGAGGGAAGCGCACCCAGGGGCGAGAACAGCCGGTGCGAAAGCCCGGAGCCAGGGCTGTGATGCTTGGGGCTGAGTCACGTGTCGTCACCGACCCCGCCGGAGCCAGGCTTCCGTGCTGGGCTTGTGTCTCTGTGGAGTCTTCGGAGTAAATAGATTTGAGGGGTGTGTCTCTATTTGATTCTGTGGTTAGAATAGGTTTGGGAAAATGGGGTGAAGGCAGGTTTTCACCCATATTTCCCAGAAAAGGCAACTGAGGCTCGGAGAGGCAAGGAAGGGCGCTCAGTCCCCGTCCTACCCCCAGGGCTCCCTCGCAAAACCGCAGACCTTTCCAGAGCAAGAGGCGGGGGCGCCTTGGATCGGAACCCCATGTCCTACCCAAACTCGCCTCCACCCCCGGCCAACCCTGTCCCGGCCTCTGAATCCGCTTAAGTCCCGAGTGTGGTCAAGTCCTGGAACTACTGAGAGAGAAGATCGGGGGATCCGGGAGCAGCGAACAGCGCCTCTTCTACCCAGCACTCGGGAGCAGGAGAGACAGCCCGCACCAGCTGCAGTACCCGAGGAGCCCACCCGAGGGCGCTCCAGGACCGCTAGTTGAATCTGCTTTAGACAATGAATGGCCCAGAGCCAGAGGCTCCACCTGGCCTTTGACCTCCAGGCTGGGGAAAGTGGACATTCCTGGAAGGCAACGCTCCTTCAAGTCAGCTCCTGGTAGCAGCCACATTAACATCACCTGGGAACTTGATAGAAATGCCTGTTATTGGGTCCACCGTAGACCTACGAAATCATTTGGGGCTGGGATCCAGCAATTTGTGATTTAAAAGTTCCTTCAGGTGATTCTGATGCACGACCAGGTCTGATTAGGGTCGCGGTTCTTAGCTCTGCCGGGAACACATTGGAATCGTCCCAGGTGCACATTGGAATCACCCCGGAAGCTTTAAAGCCCCCTGTGCCCCAGCCGTACCCCAGACCAGTTTCGTGAGAACCGGAGAGTGCGGACTGGGCATGCGTGTTTGAAAGCTCCCAGGTCATTCCACGCAGCACCCAGGATTGGAAACCCTTGCCCTAGGAGTCCCAGTCCGCGCTGAGATGTCTCCTTGAAATATTAATATAACAGGAAGAAGATGAGATGACGTCTGTTGGGGCTGATTTGAGCTCTAACACATCAGGTCTTCTTCAATCCTCTCAGCCATCCTAGGAGGAAACGTCTATGATGCTTGCTCTCTCAGATGAGTACGTGGAGGCACAGAGAAGTTAAGTAACCAGCCTGAGGTCACATAGCTTGCAAGGGGAGGTGCTGGAGGTGAGATGGGCAGCCTGACTCCAAATCCCTCCTCACTCCGTCCCCCTAACGGTTTCTTCTCTTCCAGTCACTCCATCATGGGTCCTGGGAAGGGGGATCCAGAAAGTCCCTGCCTGTGGCGCGATGGCATCTCTGTGTCCGTGTTCCATTGTTTTCTCTTTGGTCACGTTGAAAGGCAGGTTTGGAGACAAAAGCTCCTGGCGCGCCCTCTGGTGGGAACCATGGGCGCCGCAGCTGGTGCGGCCTCTACCCCACTCCAGAGTTGTGGGTAGTGGAGAGTTTTCTGCGGACTTCCTCCCTGAAAATCCCAGCACGTTTGAAACCACCCCAGGAGGCACCTAAAGGCTGCATTTGTGGGCTGGGCCTCCACTGGAACCATTTGAAACCCCCTTGGATTGAAAATAACACTGAAAGCCCTGGTACCATCTCAGGCTACTCAAGGGTCCTTCCACCTGCAAGGCCTGGCTGGATGCTCACGTTGGGGACGCTGGGGACAGGAGGGACAAACTGAGAATCAGCAGAGCCGGGGGGACAGATTTTCCCAGCCTCTGAGCCTCTCTGGGTGCTCATCATCTCTGCTGCTAGCTCCTTTCACCTTTCAGCATCCCCAACAGGCCAGACCCCTCCCCCACGCCCTGGAAGGAGGCCAGAGGCCATTATTCCCCCAAATGGGCCGTAGCCACAGCCGGCCCCCCACTGCCACCACCAAGCTGGCTTCCAGAGTCCTCACTGGCCACTTCAGAGACAGCTCCACCCAATTTAGTTTTTCCGCTGTTGCGCCCTGTCCCCCCAACCCTCCCAGTAGAGCTGAAAGCCCAGTGGGGGCTCCTTCTTGCTGGGCTGTGAACTACACCCAGTACAAAGGGGTTCTCAGCTTAACGGTAAGTGGCACCCACGTGACCACCTTCAAGGGAAGGGGCGAGAGAAGCCATATCATGCTTTAGTTTGAAGGGGAACAACCAAGAAACTCATGCCAGGCAGCCACCAGAGTCAAGAGGACAGAGCTGGCCTTCAGATACCTTCTTCTGTGAATTCCCGTTTCTTCTGCCTGCAGCAAAGCTGAGGTGTGGTCCTTGCCATCTGCTTTTCTCTGGTGGGAGGTGGGGGGGCACACAAACAATACAGAGAGATGCCCCCCAGCCACCCAGTCTGTCCCAGCAGTAATCACAGCACACTCCACACTACTCCCTGCTGCGCCCTCCCCCACCCTGTGTCCATTGCAATGATTTGTCCAGCAGTCAGGCTGCCCCAAATGTTCGTGGAGCTCGATCAAAGATTCCCGGGCCACACAGCCAGTGCTGGCAAACCCACAGCTCTGGCACAAAGGGCCCCAGAATCTGCACTCAGCCATGTTTCCCAGATGAGTCTTCTGTGCCTTGGCAGACACGTGGAGTGTATGCGCTGCACGTGCTGGACTCATGGAGCCCGCGGGACCTGGCAGTGCGGGCGTGGCAGTCAAAGTGACATAAACACAGGTCACCTTCATGGAAGGTGGAGGGGACACAAGTGCATGCCAAAATCACCCTGGAGTGTTCTTCAGCTGCCAAGTCCGAAGCCAAGAAAGTTTGTAAACATTTTTATTTACATGTTGTAAGTTCCAGGAGGCCGTCAATGTGCAGGAGAAAGGGGGATGCGGAGGGGGTGAGGGCCCTGGCTGGTGTGGCTCAGTGGATTGAGCGTGGGCTGTGAACCAAGGGGTTGCTGGTTCGATTCCCAGTCAGGGCACATGCCTGGGTTGCAGGCCAGGTTCCCAGTGGGACCCATGTAAGAGGCAACTACACATTAATGTTTCTCTCCCTCTCTTTCCCTTGCCCTCTCTCTAAAATGGATAAATAAAATCTTTAAAAGAAAAAAAAGAAGGGTGTGAGGGAGGAATTTCTCCCCCCGCCCAGCTCCCGACTTCAAGCTGAGCACCTAGAGTTGCCCTTGAGGAAGTGAATGCAGCCCTATTGTGTGGGGTTTCTTTCTTTACATTCCTTGGGTTACTACAAAGAGTCTGTATTTTAAAAAATCAATGCATGAAAGAAGCATTTAACAAGAAAAGAAAGAGGGGTGTTCAGTGGAGATGTGCAGGGTGCTGCCTGGCCCTCTACTCCACTTTCACGTGTGGGGCAGAAGGAGCATCTGTGTCCCAGTACAGGGGGTGGGGGACACGCTCTGAGTGGCCCACAAGGTGGCAGGTGGCAGGCGCTCTGTGGCTCCCACGCCCCCTCCTCACAGCAGGTCCTCTTGCTCTCCCGCTCTGCTTCTGCTCTGGCCTCAGCCCTCAGCACACGGAGGCTCCTGGCCTTGCCTGCCCTCATGACTCTCTTGGGCAGGGCGGGCAACCAGGGAGTGTGCCAGAAGGCTCTCTGGTGCTTGCGAAACCACGAAAAGTGCCCGGGGGTCTGGAACCTCACCGTCTTCACCTGTTTCTGGGCCCTAGCTCCTGGGGCTGCTCCTGGGGCAGCCCGGGCAGCTAAGACTTCAGCGTCCTGGACAGCTGGGGCCTCTGCCCCCTGATGATGGGCAGCTTCTGCCCTCTGATCAGCTCTGGCCTCTGCCCTCTGATTAGCTACAGCCTCCACCCTCTGATCATCTCCAGCCTCTGCCCTCTGATTTTGCAGAATGATTAACTACAGCCTCCACCCTCCGATTTTGCACAACACCTGCCCCCTGGTCAGCCATGGCCTCCACCCTCTGAGCCCTTCCTGCCTCCACCCCCTTAGCTGTGGATGCTGCTTCCTCCTTCCGGCGCAGCCTAAAAGAGGCCCACTTGACCTTGGGCCTCCATCGCCTTGTGGGGGCTCAGGCACAGCCCATCTCCTGCGTTCCCCAGGTTATCCCCCTGATTGGCACTACCTGGCACCCCCTCCCTCTCCACCCTGGCGGAGTCCTGCTGGGCCTCTCCCACTCCAGGGCTGGACCTGGGCGCCCAACCCTTCACCCTCCGCTTCAGCTTCCCCCAGGACACCAGGCTGACATACTCTCACCACCTGTCCGCTTTGGACGACGGGGGGCCCCGGTTTGTCTTCAAACACGGGCACCGGCAGGTTCACGTGGCGGCCGGCAGGCGGCGCGCTCAGCTTCTTCTCCGCGCCGGAGGAAGGCCTCCACCAGTTCCTCCTCATCCTCGCTCTGCAGGTCGCTCCACAGGAATTTGCTGCCCAGGTAGCTGACGGGCATTTTGCGCACCTTCCTGCCACGCCCAGGGCTGCTGTGGCCCTTGTCGCCCTCCTCTCTGGAGGTCTCGAAGTCGCTGAACTCGCTGTCGCTGGCGTTGCTGCTGCCATAGATACCCATGACCAGCCAGGGAGGAGGGGTCACCACCTGCTGGACTCTCCTCCTCACCCGGGTTTTTGGGGCTTTTGGGGGTGCTGGGGTGGGTGCGGGTGCTCTTCTCAACAAGGCGGGCAACATCCTCCAGGGTGCGGCCTTCTTCCTCCAGAAACTGGGTCAGCCGCTCGCGAAATTCCGCCTCCTTGCTGGCAGGCTTGGAGATGACCCGCCAGACGCCCCCCGCCAGCCTGACCTCGCGAGGGATAAGCGAATAGTCTACATCCTCCCCGATCTGCAGCATCCCCACGGTGGCGTCCTCCTCCCTGTGGAACACCTGGCCGATCTTCCTAAAGGTCCCCACGGGCTTCAAGGCTTCCAGGAGGACGTCCAGATCCACATCTTTGCAAAGGTCAGGGACGCTCCAGAGGATCAGGCAGTCGGGGAAGGGGAGGAAGCCCCAGGGGAACCAGCCCCCCACGTGGCTTTTCTCAAGGGTCCTTCAGATCTCCAGGGTGAAATCTGGGGTGGGGAGGCCAAGGAGCCCAAACTGCAAGAAGCCCCTCGTATGGGGCTGGGAGTCGGGCCCGTCCCAGCTGTGCAGCGGGAGTCTCACCTCTCCAGCAGGAATGAGCCAACACTCCCCCTTTCTCCGCCTGCAACAAGTTTCCATCTGGACCAAAGCCAGCTCCCCCAACGACTGGTGGGAATCAATTTTCAGGATGCCTACGTGAGCCGGGGTGAGGTCAGCCCTGAGGTTCAAAGCCCACTGCCAGCTGAAAACGTGGGGTCTCGGCCCCTAGGTGGGGCGTATGGGCTCCCCGCGATTCCTCCTGCCACGGGCACCAGGGACGCGCCTGGAATTTGGGAGAGGACTTCGCAGACAAAGATGGCCCAGCCGTGGCTATTCAATATGGCCGAGGCGCTTGGAGGAGGCAACCCAGTCCCCCCTACCCGGGAAGGTCTCCAGCCCCTCGGCAGGCTGCCACCCCTGTCCAGGATGACCTTGGCGCGCCTCCCTGACAGCGCACGCTGTGCGGGGCAGGAAGTTCCCCCTCACCCTCCCCCAGGACGAGGCCCACCTTCCCCTTCTCATCTTACACTCCCTGACACCCACTCCCTGACACCGGAAGACTGACAGGGGGGCTGTCCACTCTCTTCGTGGAGCCCTCACTCCCCTCCTGCACGGGGGTGTGGCCGCGCCCCGGGCCTCGTGGGGTGTGGGGGGGGGTGCACTGCTTCTAAGCGGAATGCACGGCAGCCCACGTCAGCACCTTCCCCGGGAAAGGCAGCAATTTCCAAAGCTGCCATCCTAAACAGCCAGGCCCGGGAGGTGGCTGTGCTAGTGGGACCGTCCCCTGAGAGCCACTGACACAGTATATGACCACTTTCATTGACACGACTTCTGGTCCCAGACGTGTGGATGGAGAAGGCGGTGCCAGGGTCTCATTGCACCAGCCCCTAGCTCGGGCTTGGCTCGCAGTGAGTGCTCTGTAGACATTTTTGAATGAAGTGAATGAATGAACCTAATTGCTCATTAGTGGGGACTGACTCGATTTTAGGATCTACTCTCACAGTGAAATACTGAGCAGCTATTTAAAAAAAAAAAAAAGATACTCGAGTTTTATGGAGCAATGCCGAAGGATGAGGCACCACCTTAAGGGCTTTCTGTGAAGGCCTCCCCATAACATTAAACATAATATGACGATCATTCCCATTTTATAGCCAAAGAAATAAATCACTTGCTCCACGTCGCATGGCCAGGAAATGATGGTTTGAATACGAATCAGTCTGATGTGTATGCGTGTGTGTGTGTGTGTGTGTGTGTGAGAGAGAGAGAGCGAGAGAGAGCGCGCAAGCCCGGGTGTGTACACCTACAAGCATGGCCAACAATGGCTATTTCTGGGGAGCGGCCTGCGGCCCCACAGAGAGGGCAGCGACAGGCACTTTCACTCCCTATTCTTTCGGATTGCTCGGAGTTTTAGCAATCAAAAATGTTAATTAAGAAATTAAATGAAACCAAAGGTCCTCAGATTCGGCCACACTCCTAGTGGGTCGAGCTACCTGGGACGTGGGGGCCGGGATTTGCAGTCTCCCAGGCAACGCTGAGGCAGCCAGCTCCGCAGCCACAGGCAGAGGGAATTTCTGCCGGCCGCTTCCTGAGAGCCAGACTCTGACTCTCCCCAGTCCCCAAGAGACCCAGCCCTGTCTCAGGGGCACAGACCGCGGTCATCAGAACGACCTGGATTTCGATCCCTCTCAAGTTTTCCCGTGTGGCCTTAGGTGAGTCACTGAGCTTTTCCAAGTGTCACTTTTCTCATCCACAGAATGAGATGATGGTCGTGTTAATACTGCACGTTCCTAGTCGCTTATCTCCTCTTCTGAAAGCCAAAAAGTTAAAGCTTTGCACCAAAACTCTCCCCAAAATAAACAGACAAGCCCTGGGAGGCATGTAGTCTGATGTAGTCTGACGTGAGGCTGTGTATAGTCTTTAGTTCGCCGAATGTTAGTATCCCACAATTCCCTGCAGAATTCCAATGAGTTTGATTATGGGAGCTGCCCAACCCTCCCTGGTGGGGTGTGTGTGGGGTGGAGGGGGGAGACTTACACAATATAAGAGACAGTCACTCTCTCATTTTGCCAACATCCAGAATTCTGAACCACATCTGGCCTAAGGATTTCTGATAAGGAGTTGTGAACCCACAGCGCCACCTCCGGAGAGGTAAGAGGATCTAATGAATTAACGGTGTGGAGGACTTCACATGGGGCAGGGAGCACGAGATAGCTTTCCAGTTGTTACTCCAGATAAACGGTTTCACCTTTCCTACCAGGGGCTGCAAGCCCGCGGAACAGTGTGTTCTGTTGGCCATGAGATCTGCTGACAACTGTTTTTAAAATAATGCAACGCAGGGAAGTGGTTTTCAGAGCATCTCTTAGCAGCCAGGTTGTTTTTTCCAAATGAAATTTAACCCGGTTCCCCCAACATATGAAAGAGCAGACTAATTGCATTGGCATACGTTTATTTTCCGTTGGGACAATACAGCATCAGCCACAAGGAACAATGAAGAGTTTTAACTGAAGCCACGTTTGAAGCCGGGGGTCGCAGAGGCCAGCTGCAGCCCTCTGTCACTGGCACGTGCAATTTACTGGGGAATTTTCGTTTAGGATCTGCTCCGCCAGCGATGTCTTGATTCACACAGATAAGTGGCTTCATAGGGTCCCAGTTTTGCACAACTTGCATTGCAATCTCAGGAAACTCTTCAGCTGGTCCGGAAAAACTCCAAAGAGAAGTGGTAGGAGACTCGGGTTTTATGGATGGGTGACATTGAACCCACTCACTTGTGTGTGGGAAGCACCCAAAACCCACGATAAGCACGCATACAGTGTTAGCACCGCAGTATGATGATAAGCAACGCCACACTGTCCCTCGTTACTATACAATGATTATGCCCTGATGGGAGAACTGCATGCAATGAACAAGTATGCCTGAGGTTGTGTTACAGTTTATTCAAGCCCCGATTCCGAGGAAACAGTGACCCCAGGAATACAATGTTCCATGAGTGGGAGTGGCCAGGCCAGAAATTTACCAAAAATAAAAAGATCAGTAGAGAGCTATAAACTTCTACGCCAGGGATGCACTCGCAAGAAGTTCAAACAGATGAGTGGGGAAGGCGGGAAAAGCTCTATCCCAACCGCTGCACAAAAGGAAAAAGTATTGAGGCCTGAGCGTAGAGAGTCATCTTGGGGAATAGACAGAAATCGGTCTCCTGGGTTTTAGGTTATTTCAACGCCAGTGAACTTTAAAAATTCCTTGTGTGTTTTGACCCCCTGCTGGGAATCCAAGGCCGTAAAGGAGCTCCCGACTGCCTGAGGGTGGTCCCTCCCCGCTCCCAGGCTGCCCGGGTGGGGTGTAGAATGAGACGTCCACCTATTGGCTCTGCTGGGGGTCCCCTCTCAGAAATAAGACAGGGGTGGTCACTGGAATTCACGACGTGATTACCCACCCACAGGAATACACGGGGGTCTCCAGTGTTACAGTTTGGTTTGCAGGCCGGCACTCAGTCCACTGAGCCACACCGACCAGGGCTCAGTGTTACAGTTTGATAGGTAAGAATCTGAACATGCATGCAGAAGTTACATTTTTGAAAAGAAAATCAGTTCAAACCTTTGCAGATCCCTGAACTGATGAAAGTTTGCAAATTCTCCAGTGAGACACTGGAACAAGAGCTGTGTCTACCCACAGCATTTGGATTTAATGTGAATGAGTTTTTTACTTTTCTTTTTTGTTCTTTATCATCACAGGGGACTTGGAGGCTCAGGCTTAATGTTGTTAACAGATAACTCTTGAACGTGACCTCCTAATTATTTACCTCCCTGTGGACCATTCCCCGGAAGTCTCCCCTTTTGTTCTTTAGAGACTGGAGTGTGCCCCTCCCTGCAAGTCAGAGTTCTGGGGTTTAAATTGCAGAGAACCCTACCTTCCTCACCGGCGCCAGCCAGAGCAGAAGCGCCCCCTCGCCCCCTCTCCCGCTGGCCAGCCCTGCAAAGGAGACCCAGCGTGCAGACAGCAGCGACAGCCGCTTCCTCACACACGGAGCAGTGAGGTCCGAGACGAGGCGAGCAGGCAGGCACGGGTTCTGCTCGTCACACGCAAACCAGGGCGGCCCACTCCGAGCAAGTCCGTGCCAGAGGTGCGTCCAACATACATCCTTTGAAAGGACAAGAAACTACCCTAGACTTTGCGATGGCAGGACTTCCAGCAGACCCAAAGCTAGAGGGAGGGGATCTGTGCCTCGTTCCCCACAGGGCACACCCAGCAAGAGGTGCGTCCCCAACATCATGCAGGCCGTGGGCGGGAGAGGGTGGCTAGGGGGACGGTGGCCTTTCCCCCAGCCCGCCCCCTGCCACGTTCTTCCTGCTTGCTTGTCCTCGACCCTATTAGAAGACCTTCTGCAGAACTTTGGTGTGCTGGACCCGGTTTCTCTCCTGCTGTTTCCCAGCCGACACCTGCAGACCTGGGGTGGGCAGGGGATGGCACGTGGTCTGCACAGCAACAGCCCGAGGCCCTGCTGGGCTCAAACCCTGACTGTGCAGATGGTCGGTGGAGTCTTCGGGTTGTTGGCCGTTGTTTGTGGGTCTTTGAGATCCTTCCTCACTCAAAAGTTATCTTCACCCACTCAAATAGCACCCACCCACCCACGCACTCCGGTGTCAGTCGAACAACCACTCAAATATCACCCACTGAAACTCCTATATTACACATGCTCAGATGCCACCCACACGCTCAAACAGTACCCACGCGCACTTGTGTTCCTGTAACGCAGGTGCCACCCACACCTACTCAGCTATTTAACAGGAGTGCCATGGGGGCAAGGTTTGGGTCCGTTTCATCTCCCGCTGTGTCTCCAGTGCCTGGAACAGTGCCGGATACACCGTGGACACTCGAGAAATATTTGTTGAATGAATGAATGACCCGCACTTATCATACACTGCCCGCACCTACCCGAATGGCGCCCACGCCCACGCAGATGCATCCGAGTAACTCAAACGTCACCCACTCGCTGTGCGTGCGATGAAGGCAGGATGCCTTCCCTTCCGTGTCCCCAGCGCCTAGAGCGGTGCCCGGGACGTAGCAGGGGTGCAATAAATGTGCGCAGGACGGAGGCGTGAATGGCCCGCGCCCCACTGGGCGTTAACCACACCCCCTCCGCTGTGGCCCACAAGTAACTCAGATGCAAATGCCGCCTTCACTCACGCTAGTCCGACGTCACCATGCTCACCCCGGTGGTGCCCGACCTCACCCGGTTTCCCACTCACTCCCGTGTAAGGCCCGCCCTCACTCCCACGGCCCACACCCACTCACATTCCCCACACTCGCTCAGATGGAGCCCACCCTCCCACAGGCGTCATCACCCACACCCACTCGTCTGCCCCGTGCCCACCCCACGCCACCTCACAGCTTCTTGTCAGATGTGTGGTGCCCACGGCGGTTTTTCTTCGGCTTCCGCTTGGCCCTCTTGCCGTCTCCAGCCTTCCTGTCCTTCTCCGCGGAGTCCAGGGGCGGCGCCCCGTCCAGCCTGGCCACGGCCACGGCCCCAGCCCGGGGCGTCTCCCCCGACCCGGGCGCACTGCACTTTCTGGCGGGCAGCTCTCTGCGGCCCGTCCCGCTCGGGCAGAGCTCCTGCCTCAGCACCCGGGCCACGTCCTCCACCGTCCTGCCCTCGCTCTGCAAGAAGAGGTTCAGCTTGGTCAGGAACTCAACATCCTGCTTGCGGGGCATGTAGACCACTCTCCACATGCCGCCCCTGCCCTTGATCTCCCTGGGGATCGCGGAGTAATTGATGTCCTCCACCAGCCGAATGATGGCCGCCTTGGACCTGTCCTCTTCCAGAAAGGCCTTCCCGGCTACTTCGAACTTGCCCAGAGGTTTCAGGGGGACCCTGATGATCTCTTCGAATTCCTCGTGGCTGCAGTCCTCTGGGATACCCAGGATCATCAGGGACTTGTAACTGTCCACCTCCAGGGCCTGGCACCCGTGCTCCAGCAGCGCAATGTCCTTCACGCCGAACAGCATCTTGCCCAGCTCTCGAAGGCAGCAGTATGCCCGCTGGTGCACACTGGCGCCGCCTCGGGGGTCCGCGAAGTGATCCAGGATGCCAGGATCCCTTCCCGAAGGCCACACGCGAGAGACGGGCCTCACAGGCCTCACAGGCCCGCTGCCCGCTGGCCTGCCGGGTGTTCAGTCCCCGGTGACAACCCCCGGGAGAGGCCTCGTGGGAATTCCCAGGGGGTCAGGCCGCGGGAAGCAGAGGCGGGTGTCTGCCGGCTGGCTCGTGGCTCCTGGGCAAGGCCGCACCAGGCAGGGTCTGGAGATGCTGCGTGTGCTCTCTTGGCGGTGGCCTCCAAAGGTCTCAGCAGATCTGGGGCTGAGCTCCCTGGGGCCGTTGCCACCCGGTGTCGCGGGTGGAGGCCTGGCTGGTTCCCTGCGGCTGGCCCACAGGCTGGCCTGGGTGACCTGGGACGAGGCTAACAGGAGGACGTGGCCACTGCACTGGCTCCCGCAGTGACGTCACCGCCTCCTCCCGCGCTGCGGCCCAGCGGTCTCCATGGCAACCACGAGAGCTTTGCCTCTGCCATTGGCCAGGCCCAGCCGCATTGAAATCAGAGTCCGAGGGGGTCCTGTAGAGGTGAGGGATCAGCCACCAGCTTCCAGAAGGACCCTCTCAGAAGGACCCTCTCCCTTTATCCTTTGGGGAAAGGGTTGATTCCGGGGGAGAGGGGACAGGGAAGATACAAAACGAGCCTGAAACATCTTCTTGGGCCAGAAAGGAAGGAAATGCTCAAAGAATAATGAGAACAGGTGGAGAGACACTGAGTTCACTTGAAGGGCTCCCGCCGAACAAATCTGAGACACTTGGAGCATCAACATTGCAGTTGGGGGTAACATTATAACCCTTTCGATAAAATAAGTGTCCGTGAGTCCATGTGGATATAAGTAGATGGACAAATGCAAAACTTGTTGGAGGAATGTGGGATTTCATGTTATCTCCTGTATAACTTACAACTCAAAAAGAACAAAAGTATCTTTACGGTGGAATGCCCTTGTTTGTAGGACACACCCACTATAATATTCAAGGATAATATCCAGAATGATCCACCAGATTGGCGATTTACCCTCAAAATGGATTCAGAGGGGGGGAAAGTTCTTTGTACCATACCTGCAACGCTCTTATAAGTTTGTGATTTAAAAAAAAATAATAATAAAGAAGAAATGTCTTGTCCTGGCTGGCATGGCTCAGTCGGCTGGAGCATCTTCCCACAAACTGAAAGCTCACAGGCCCCCTTCCTGGGCGGGGCACATGTTTAGATTGTGGGTTCGTCCCCGGCTGGGGCACATTCAAGAAGCAACTGACTGATGTTTCTCTCCCTCCCTCTCTCCTTCCTTTCCCATCTCTCTAAAACCAATAAGCATAAAATCCTGGGTGCGGATTTTTTAAATATAGTCCTGTGTATGTGGCCATCTTCACAATGTCCATTCCTGCCCTCCCTATGCCAGTAATAAAAGCCATGAAGTTTGGGTCTGACAGTCTCCAGCTCCCTAGCTCCAGAGATGAATGACTTAAATTCATCCTCCTGACCCTTCCCCTTTGCCACTTCTGAGCCTCTTCCCCCTTCATTTCTGAGTGACTGGCTCAGAAACGGTCACCCAGGTAACCAGGGCCTGAGCCAATCAGAGCCTTCTATCTCCCTAGTCAAGAGATTGGTTAAGAGCTGGACTGTGAACTCAGTGTAATTAGAATAAAGCTCAGGGAAAGGAGAAAAATAAAAGAATGAAGCTCAGGACTTCTGTGACTAGTTATGAGGAAGACACCTGTCTTGGAACCACGAGAGCATCCGTTTTGGGGAGGGACTCTGCATCCTGAGGAAGGCTGAGCTCAGGGAGTCATCGCGAAACCACGGCATCATCCTGATGCCATCGTGGACCCCCAGATCAAACTGCACCTGGCACTTACTCCCTCTGAAGCTTTTTTTTTTTAAAGATTTTATTTATTTATTTTTAGGCAGAGGGGAAGGGAGGGAGAAAGAGAAGAAGAGAAACATCAATGTGTAGTTGCCTCTTGGGTGCCCCCTACTGGGGACCTGGCCCACAACCCAGGCATGTGCCCTGACTGGGAATCGAACCAGCAACCCTTTGGTTCCCAGGCAGGTACTCAATCCACCAAGCCACACCAGACAGGGCTGAAACTTCAATTTTTAAAAAGCTTTTTAATTCAAATGCAGCATACATAATAAAGAGAGCACAAAACATAAAAGTGAATGGCAAAGTCACACTTCCTTCCTCAGCATCCTGACTCCTGGCCCAAACATTTGAACTGACAGCGTGCCATGCCATTCCCTGAGAAGAAGGTGCCTTATTGTGTCACCTGGCTTAGCTCCTGTCCTCTCATTCCATTGCTGTGTGACCTTTGGCAGGCTAATTTCCCTCTCTGGGCGGTGCAGTGATTTTGTCTTGTCTAACGTCGCTAAATCGGGCCTGTGTACTCTAGAATAACTTCCCCCAGGCGGCTCTGGCTGAGAGTTGTCTAAAAGAGAACTTCACATGAGACTTAGAAGGCAGGTGTGAAACAGCCTCCGTTACAGAGGGAAGCTCTGTGCAGGGCCTGGGCGCTGCAAAGGCTCATGGGTATTGTCACCACCCTGCTGGCGCCCTTGTTGGCTTAAGGCAGCACCAGGCCTCAGCCCCATCTGCACCTGCCAGCTGTCCTCTTCCAGCTTCCGTGAATTTGGGGCCAGGCGCCTGGGAAGCTCCATGAGAGTGGACACCAGCTCCTCCTGTGGGTGACACGTGGAACTGAGGTTGGAGGTGACAAGAAGACACACGGGACTCGCAGGCTGTTCTCACGAGTTCCAGGCTGTTCTTGTAGGTTCCACCTACCCAGCTACCCAGCCAACCGGCCAGAGACCTAGAACCCAAAGCTAGTTCCAGAGGCACCGACCCTCAGAGAAAGTTGTGCCCGCAACCCTCTGCTCCCTGGGTAGTAACTTTTCTGGTGCTCCCACCACCCCTTTCCAGTCACAGCCTGACCCGTGTCACTCACAGTGGGCCTGTTTCTCTGTTGAGTACCAACCATCCTTTATAAAATGACAGCGAGAAGGAAGATGTGCCCTCTCATCTAGGGGTTTTAGGAGCCAGCTCTCTGACGGTGATTTCTCTGAAGTCTTATTATGGCATTAAAAAGTCACATGCGGCTCCATTACATAACAGTGTCCCTTTTCATGCAAAGATGACTTTCCCTCAAAAGGTGAGTAAAGTTGGCAATCAAAATATTTACCATGGGGGCCCTGGCCTGGTGGCTCACTTGGTTGGAACGTTGTCCCGTACAACAAAAGGGTACAGGTTGGATCCCTGGTCAGGGCACATGCCTGGGTTATGGATTCGATCTCCTGTCAGGGTGTATATGGGAGGCAACCAATCAGCATTTGTCTCTGACATTTCACACTGATGTTCTCCTCTCTCTCTCTCTCTCTCTCTCTCCACACATGCACACACATACACACACACACCCTCCTCTCTCTGTCAACTTAATGAACATATCCTCGGGTGAGAATTACATATATATATATACATATATATATGAATATGTATATTTTCTATGGGGAATATAAACTGGTGCAGCCACTGTGGAAAATGACATGGAGGTTCTTTAAAAAATTAAAAATAGAACTCCCGTATGATTCAACAATTCCACTTTTGGGGATTCATCTGAAGGAAGGGAAGCACTGATTTGATAAGACGTGTATATATATATATATCCCAGTGTTCACGGCAGCATTATTTACACTAGCTAAGGCGTGGAAACACCCTCAGTGCCCATCGCTGGGTGAACGGATAAAGAAGCGGTGTGTCTGTGCAATGGAACATTAGTCAGCAACAAGAAAAGAAAGAAGCCCTGCCCTTTGGAACAACACAAACAGACCTCGAGGGCATTGCACTCAGCAAAACAAGACAGGCAGAGAAAGGGGAATACCACGCAGTCTGGCTTGCGTGTGCAGTCTTTCTTTGAAAACCCAAACTCACAGACACAGAGAGCAGACTGGCAGCGGCCAGAGGCAGGGTAGGGGTGGGCCAGGTAGACACAGGTGGGGAGAAGATGCCGCCTCCCAGTTATACGGTAAACAGGTCCTGGGGTACAATGCACAGCACGGCGGCTACAGCTAATAGCGCTGCACTGCGTGTTTGGAGGTTGCTAAGAGAGTAGATCTTCAAAGTTCCATCACAGGGAAAAACTTTGTAGCTAAGGGTGGTGATGAATGCTTTAAAAACTTGCCAGGGGTTTCTGACGCCCTGGGATGGGCTAGTGCACGTTCCAAATTGAGAAGCAGGCGACAGAACGGTGCGTTTATTTGACCCCCCTACTATCGACTGAGGCGGCTCCTTGTTCCAGGCTCTGGGCGATGCGCTGCACAGACCTGAGGGAGTGAGACAGGCCCCGCCTTTAGGGGCTCAGTCCAGCGGTGGCGGCAGGCTGGGCCGGCCTGTGTACAGCCAGGGAGGGAGGCCCCAGAATTATCACAAAGGTGTGTTCTCAGCCTTGCTGTGGGGCTTGCAACAGAGTATGCTAACTGGGATGTGTTTTGCCAAAGGTTTTTTTTTTTCTTTTGAGAGAGGATAAGGAAGGGAGAGAAACATCAATGTGCAAGACATACATGGATCTGTTGCCTCTCGCATGCCCCCCTACTGGAGACCTGGCCCACAGCCCAGGAATAAAACCAGCGACCTTTCGATTTGCAGGCTGGCGCTCAATTCACTGAGCCACACCAGCCAGGGCCTGTTTTGCCAAAGCTGAAACAGAGAACTACATAAAATGCTTTGGGGACCCTGAGCATCTAATCCCATCTGGCCTCACCAAGGTAGACTCCCTGGAAGAGGTGACACCGGAAGAGATCTTGAAGGAAGGTTATGTAATAACCATGATTTTAGAGAGACAGTAACATCGCCATGAGAGAGAAACAGCCATCAGTAGCCTCCCGGTTGCTACCTGACCAGGGATTGCACCTGTAACCTAGGACTGTGCTCCTGACCAGGAATCGAACCAGCAACCTTTTGGGGTACAGAATGATGCTGCAAGCCCCTGAGCCACCCGGCCAGGGCAGTACTTCCATTTTTAAAAGCAGGCATTGCATCACTTACATAGGGCACGCTACACGCCAGACAATATTTCAAGCCCTACATCCGCACTAAGTCATGTGATTCTCATAACACTCCGTGAATTCGATATTATTGTATCAATTCAGTTGCTCGTTCACTTGACAAACATTTACAGAGCAGCTCCTGGACTGTATAGCCCGGAAAACTGAGGACCAGAGAGATTAAATCACTTACCTAGAGTCACACAGCTAATGAGTTCTTAAATTTTTAATTTAATATTTCTGTGATTCTCTGTTCATATCTTTTACCCAACTTTTAAAAATTGGGGGTGCTGTTTGTTTCTTGCTAGGAAGTAAGAAAGCTTTACAAAGACTTCCGGCCAAGATGGAGGCATAGGTGGACGCACTGTGCCCCCTCGCACAACCAAGATAGGGACAACAAAGATATAGAAGCAAAATAACAACCATAACAACCAGAAATAACACAAGAGTGAAGTGCCGGGCAGTCCGACAACCAGTGAGTTGAAAATAGACTCGATCATCCAGACCGGTAGGAGGGGCGGAGTCAGGCCAGGTGAGGGACGCGGAGCAGAGACCTGAGCAACCAGAGACTGGAGCAACCGCGGACGCACGCAAGTCCCCAGCAGGCAGACCCTGGGCGCACAAGTGTCAGTGGCTGGCGGGCCAGGCTGGGAGGTGGCGACCGGCAGACCCAGCGAGGTGGCCATTGTGAAGCGGGGAACTGCACGCAGCTCAGGACCCCAACGCCGGGAAATAGAGCTTTGGGGCACTGACTGAAAAGGAAGGTCCCACAGGTGCACGGGCCCACCCACACCGGAATTGGTGCCGGAGGGGCCCGGTTGGTTTGTGGAAAGCGGCAGAAGGTTCTCAGGTTCTGCAAAGAGCAGAGCAAGCGCCATTGTTCCTTCCCAGACCCCGCCCCCATATACAGCGTCACAACCCAGCGACAGGAGTGCCCCGTCCTGGTGAAATCCTT
>CM052550.1:40506263-40545059 GCA_028533065.1 Trachops cirrhosus
AAGTAGCATAGAGGGTAGATAGAAAATAGACGGGGAGGGCAAGAATAGAAGGGGAAATGTAGAAGCTAAAGAACTTAGGACACATGGACATGAACTAAAGGGGGGGAGTGGGAGAGGGTGTTCAGGGAGGAGGGGAACGAAGGGGGGATAGTAGGACAAATGTAATAGCATTATCAATAAAATATGTTTAAAAAAAAAAGAAAGCTTTACAAATGAGCCCTGGCTGGTGTGGCTCAGTGGAATGAGCATCAGCCTGTGAACCAAAGGGTTGCTGGTTCGATTCCCAGTCAGGGCACATGCCTGGGTTGGGGGCCAGGTCCCCAGTAGGGGCGCATGAGAGGCAACCACACATTGATTTTTCTTTCCCTCTTTTTCTCCTTCCCTCCCCTCTAAAATTGAGTGAATAAAATCTTTTTTGAAAGCTTTACAAATGAAAGAAAGTAGCACACTATCTGCAATGTGTGTCGTAACTGCGTTCCTCATTAGTCGGGTTTGGGTGCTGGAGACACAGCAACGGGCACGACAGACAAACGGCTGCCCCCTGAGAGCCGCCCCTCCATTGGGCAGGCAGAGAAGATGCCCGTGAGTGAGAAAGACATGTAATACGTTACGCAGAGATAGTGAGTGGTTACAAGGGAAATAAAGCAGGGAAGGCGAGTAGAGAGAAACCGTGCTCCTGTGGGGTTGTGGTCTTCCACCGGGTGCTGAGGGAGGGGAGGGCTCTACGGAGATGACGTTTGAGCGAGACTAGGAGGAGACGAGGGAGTGACCGTGTGAGTACCCGAAACGGTGTCCTGAGCACAAGGAGCAGCCAGTGCAGAGGCCCTGAGGCTGGAGCCTGCCTGGCGTGTTTGAGGGACAGGAAGTGCCGGTGTGACTTGGGGCAGAGGGGATGAGGGGGAGTTGAGAAGAAAGTTGGAGAAAGAGCAGGTGGGGGGACAGGGGAGGTTATTGCTGGGTCTTAAAGCACTTTGGGCCCCTGGCAGGGACTTGGGACTTTTGTCTGGCTGGGATGGGACCCACAGGGTGGGGAGGTTTAATAAGGTAACTGAAGGCCAACATGTATAGGAGTTGGCCAGTCAGCAAGTGACAGTTCTGTAGCTGGGAAATGCAGGTTTCTGAATACATATATTTTTTAAAGATTTTATTTATTTATTTTTAAAGAGGGGAAGGGAGAGAGAAGAGAGAGAGAGAAGCATCAGTGTGTGATTGCCTAATGCATGTCCCCTACTGGGGACCTGGCCCACAACCCGGGCATGTGCCCTGACTAGGAGTCGAACTGGTGACCCTCTGATTTGCAGGCTGGTACTCAATCCACTGAGCCACACCAGCCAGGGCAGAAAATAACTTTACAATCTTTCTAGATTTAGAAATTACTAAATGATATTTCCATACAGCAACAGGGATAGAGCTCAGACACAAAACACCAAAGGAAAAGGGTAAGACACAATGAGATTTGCAGCAGAATTGGCAAGGTCTATTTCAAAAATACATAAAAGTTTGGCCTCAGTTTTCGGGTCCAATGTTTAGAGAGCCAAGCCATCGCTGCCTCCCTGAACCCAATGGCTTTAGAGATGCTGTGGTTGCCTAGTGACCATCTGCCCAATCCCATTGCTGCATTTTTATAATTGTGTTCTTGCTGTAACTAGAAGCAAAAAATCTCCTTATGTTGTTTATATGTTGAAATGTAAAAGAATACATTACAGTTGAAATATAAAAGAATAATTTAAGCTTCAAGAGTAAAATGTTGAAATAATAATTATTGTGGAAGCTGCTGATTTTGTGACCAAAGTAACTACTAAAGGCTTACAGGTGCAAGTATTAAAGAAATAGTATTAATATTAAGAAGAACATTATACATTTTCAAGCCAACCAAAGCTGAAATTAATTTTTTAAATAATAAAAAAAGGGGACTTCCAGCCAAGATGGAGGCGTAGGTAGACACACTGCCTCCTCATACAACCAAAAGAAGGACAACAACAAATTTAAAAACAAAAAACAACCAGAACTGACAGAAAATTGAACTGTATGGAAGTCCGACAACCAAGGAGTTAAAGAAGAAACATTCACCCAGACCAGTAGGAGGGGCCGAGACAGGCAGCCGGGGCAGAGAGGACTCAGGGCAAGGTGGCAGCTGGAGGAGCAGATGGTCCTCTAGCGAAGTTAAACCAGGAGGAACAACTGGGGAGTGAGACAGACCTTGCAACCCAGGGTCCCAGCGCGGGGAAATAAAGCCTCAAAACCTCTGACTGAAAACACCTGTGGGTGTTGCAGGAGGCAAGGGAGAGAAACTCCCAGACTCACAGGAGAGTTCACTGGAGAGACCCACAGGATCCCAGGATGTACACAAACCAACCCACCCAGGAATCAGCACCAGAAGGGCCCAATTTGCTTGTGGGAAGCGGGGAAGTGACTGAAGGCAGCTGAGAGCTGAACAAGCAGCATTGTTCCCTCTCAGACGCCTCCCCCACATACAGCATCACAACGCAGAGATGTGGGTTGCCCCAACCTGGTGAACACCTAAGACTCCGCCCCTTACCATGTAACATGTGTGCCAAGGCAAAAAAAAAAAAAAAAAAAAGGCCCAAATGAAAGAACAGATCAAAGCTCCAGAAAAAATACAACTAAGCCACAAAGAGACAGCCATCTATCAGATGCACAGTTCAAAACACTGGTAATCAGGATGCTCATACAATGGTTGAGTATGGTTGAAAATTAGATGGAAAAAATGAAGGCTATGAAAAGTGAAATAAAGGAAAATGTACAGGGAACCAACAGTGAAGGGAAGGGAACAGGGACTCAAATCAATGGTTTGGACCAGAAGGAAGAAATAAACATCCAACCAGAACAGAATGGAGAAACAAGAATTCAAAAAACTGGGGAGAGGCTTACAAATCTCCAGGACAACTTTAAACGTTCCAACATCTGAATCATAGCAGTGCCAGAAGGAGAAGAAGATGAGCAAGAAATTGAAAACTTATTTGAAAACATAATGAAGGAGAACTTCCCCAATCTGGCAAAGGAAATAGACTTCCAGGAAGTCCAGGAAGCTCAGAGAGTCCCAAACAAGTTGGACCCAAGAAGGAACACACCAGGCACATCATAATTACTTTAGCCAAGGTAAAAATGAAGGAGAGAATCCTAGAAGCAGCAAGAGATAAGGGGACAGTAACCTACAAAGGAGTTCCCATCAGACTGTCAGCTGATTTCTCAAAAGAGACCTTACAGGCAGGAAGGGGCTGGAAAGAAGTATTCCAAGTCATGAAAGACAAGGACCTACATCCCAGATTGCTCTATCCAGCAAAGCTTTCATTTAGAATGGAAGGGCAGATCAAGTGCTTCTCAGATAAAGTCAAGTTCAAGGAGTTCATCATCACCAAGCCCTTATTGTATGAAATGTTAAAGGGACTTATCTAAGAAAAAGAAGATGACCAAACATATGAACATTAAAAAGACAACAAACTCATAACTATCAACAGTTGTTACTAGAACAGGAACAGAATCACAGAAATGGAGATCACATGGAAGGTTATAAGAGGGGGAGGGGGAAAGAGGGGGCAAAGGTACAGGGAATAAGAAGCATAAATGGTAAGTAGAAAATTGACGCAGACTCTGACCAGCGGTGTCCGAGGGGTTGTGGATGCAGCAAACAAATTCACATGGGCTGCAGAGGTCCTGTGGAGAAAAAGGGACGGCATGGCCACTCCCTGAGTGAGAGAGCACCCGACCCCTGCCTGGAGAGGCTTTTATTGCTTTTCTGGATACATTACATCGAGGACGGTCCTCATTTACTACCCACAGGTTCACTTTAGTTGATTACCTTTTGCAGATAACAAAGGAAAGGATGTGGCTAATTACTTCAAAGAGAAGGATGTTGCAAATGCGAGGGGAAAAGTGGTTGGTTACACTCGATCCTTGGGAGGTTAGCACAGACTTCAGGAAGTTACTTCAAAGACGTGCAGTAACATTTGCTGCTTCAATTCGGGGTGAGGGAGTTTTAGCAAGAGCAAGCCCCAAAGCAGCCTAGGTACAACGCAGGCCTGGGTCCCCACAGGAAAGCCAGTCTGTGGGCCCAGTTCCTGTGTGCCGACTCGCTCCGCCAGCTTTCTGAATCAGGGCCTGGGCTACGTTTGCCACTGCCACGAGGATCGGTTCCCTATAGAAGACAGACAGAGGGAGGATAAGAATAGTATAGGAAATGTAGACCAGAGAAGTTATATGTACGACCCATGGACATGAACCAAGGGGGTGGAATGCGGGTGGGAGGGGGTGTGCAGGGTGGAGAGGAAGAAAGGGGGGATGGGACAACTGTAATATCATAATCAGTACATTATATTAAAAATAAAAGAATAAATAATAGAGATTGGATTTTATTATAATTTATTATGATTTTAATCTCTTAGAATTATCGAGTGTACTGACCTTTATAATGTCACATAAAAGAACCATAAAAGCTGTGTCTAGCCCTGACCAGTGTGGCTCAGCTGGTTGGGCATTGTCCGGAAAAGCAAAAGGTCACCAGTTCGATCCCCTGTCAGGACACACGCCTCGGATGTGGGTTAAGGGGCAAGCGATTGATGTATCTCTCACTCATCGATGTTTCCCTCCCTCTCTTCCCCTCTCTCTAAAAATAAATAAATTGAAATCTAAAAAAACAACTGTACTTCACTGCATTTAAGCCATGACTTAGTCAAGAAAAATGATTAGAAAATGAGAGTTCAGAATGCCACGTTTGTTACTTCAAAATCCAGGGAAAATACTCCAAGGTCAACTATAAATATGTATTTGCATACATTTATCCAAAGATAAATTATCTTTGCTCCAGATTATGAGGAGTGAAAGGAAATAGAGAATTTTGTCCTGAATCTCAGACCTCAATGCAGAGAGTTCAGTCACTCGTGAAGCCCCTGCTGTCATCGCTGACACGCTTGTTTCCGTTTGTGTGCGTTTCACCCACCGGCTTTGTTCACAAGCAACACGCCCGGTGTGCTCCCAGCCCGGGCGGCACGGACGGCGCCCGGCTGGACTTCCGGCTTAGGTCTCATGGGACCTGCTGCTTCTGCTGTCGCCCCCCACATATATCCACACACACACGTGCACACACAACCACACACACAAATACATGCTCACATGCACAAACACACACACTTCTGCGCACACACATGCATACACCGTGTGCACAACTGCCCACATGTTTATAAATGCATGTGTGTGCACGCACGTGGAAACGTGTGCATACATTACACACATCTCCGCACACACAGACACACAGGCGGCACTGCATGCATACAGAGAACTGCGTGCTGGCACACACATAAGCATTTCTGTTCTTTGGGAAGTAAAAATGAGACCCTGTTATGTATGGCTCTGGGGGGACACAGAGGAGAAGTGGGCTGGGGTGGCGTTTACTATTTTCGATCCTGCTCTGCCTGAATGTCTAGCACTGTGCAGACCTGCTTTGGAAAATGTCCCCGGGGGCTATTTCGGCAGTGGGACTGCCGGTCACGCCTTGTTTTCTTCTTTATGTGGATCCTCATTAAACAAAACCAAGTCCCCACACAACCTAAAAATAACGCGTGTCAGAAGCCAAGCCCGCAGTGCTGGCCGCCGCCACCATGACTCCTGTTTTCCGCTTCCCGCAGCCCAATGGCCGCTGTAATCCGTCACTGATATGGAGTCGCTCTTCAGCCCTATCCGAAATCCGGGCAGGGCACGTCCTCACGTGTGAGATTGTGCAGCCTAGCAGCTGCCACCGCCCACGTTCCTCAGGCTCCAAGAAACAAGGGAGCATCTGTCAAGGACTCATACAGCCTTGGGGACACAGAGCGTTACAAACACAGATGGTTGTGTGATGAGTCCGAACACGAGGCTTGCTATTCTAGATGGCTTCATGCTGGCCGGCTCTGGGTATTTCCCCTGCACTTTCTCATCCGTGGTAAGAAATGACGAGAGGGTCACAATTCCATTCAGATAGTTTTTAAATCCCCGCCCCTGTGGATTATTCTAGACCTGTGTGACCAAGATTGGAGCAGGCAGCTCTTTAAAAACTGCTACCAGGCCACACAAGCCAGGAGGCGGCTGAAAAGGACACGAGAGCGGCATGTTTAACAAACATGAAAATATTCCAGAAAAATACAATAAGCAAAATGTTTTGAAAATAGAGGGGAAAAATCCAACAATAGAATGATTTCAAATACAGGCATTCACGGTTTGACAGTTTTTTAACTTTTTTAATAATTCTTTGGTCACATACTAGCTTTCAATTTCCAATAATTCAAGCTTGCCCCTCACAGCTTCTGAGTTTTTTCTGCTTAGAAAAATATTTCTTCCATGTCTGACAGCATATATTCACTCACCAAAATTTTTGGCACTTGATGGCTGCACGGTTCACGTTTAAATTTTTGACCCATCTGGCATTTATTCTGGTGAAAGGAGCACAGGAATCCAGCTCTTTGACCCCTTGGTCCTGCCGACTCACAGCACTGCCTTCACTGAAGCCGAAAGTCTCGGGGCAGTGGGGGGACCAAACTGTTAGGGATATACAGGGTGGGGCAAAAGTAAGTTTACAGTTGTTCATATGGACAATGATACAATAATTAATAAATGGTATAAGATTAAACTCTGCTTCTGTACTCACAGCTGTAAACCTGCCTCTGTCCCATCCTGCATACATTCATAATGCATTTTATGATGTAATAGGGCTTACCCTTGCGCCCACCACACGTTACAGTTTTTTTTAAAGATTTTATTTTATTTATTTTTAGAGAGAGGGGAAGGGAAGCAGAAAGAGAGGGAGAGAAACATCAATGTGTGAGAAACACATCAGTCGGTTGCCTCTCACACAACCCCAACCTGGCCCGCAATCCAAGCCTGTGCCCTGACTGGGAATCAAACCAGCGACCCTTGGGTTCACAGGTTGGTGCTCAATCAACTAAGCCATGCCAGCCAAGGCAGTTACACTTCTTTTTCAAAGTTTCCTTTAACAACAACAAAAAAAAACTTTATTTATTTTTAGAGGGGAAGGGAAGGAGAAAGAGAGAGAAACATCAAAACATCAATGTGTGGTGGTCTCTCACATGCCCCCTACTGGCCTGCAACCCGGGCATGTGCCCTGACTGGGAATCGAACCAGTGACCCTTTGCTTCCCAGGCTGGCACTCAATCCACTGACCCACACCAGCCAGGGCTGTAGTAAACATTTTTTAACAGCTTCTCTTGCACTCATAAATTAATCTTCAAGAACTCAACAAAGAGGTCATGGGGAGTTTTCATTTTTTAGTTAAGTTACTAAAGACTGTTGACCACTGTTCGCATTGCTTAGCCTGGATGTCAAAGTCACAGGGAGGTCCCCAGGCTGTGCCCCCGCCCCGCCCCCCGCCCCTGCACAGGATCCAGCCTGAGCTGTTCACTTGCACTTGCTTTGGCTCTGACAAGCTCCCTCCCCTCCAGGATCATCAGTTATCCACCGTCTTTCCCTCTGCAACTCGTACAGTTTCATTCTATATGTGTCTGACCTTTCTGGAATTAATTCTGATGTAAGGGAGTGGCTTCTGGTTCCCCAAATATTTAGCTTGTTGTCCCAACACCGTTTTCTAAAAAATTCATCTCTCGCACCAATTCGAAACCCTTCCATTTGTATCATAAACTGTAACCTGTATTTATGTGGCTCTGTTTCCAGACTCACTTTCCCCCTCACTCCTCGGTCAGTACTGAGCTGTTTCCATTATCGGGGTTCATAGCGTTAATTTTAACATTTATCAGAGCCAGACCTTTATTACTGACGGACCTCTCTCTCCATTTTCTGGTTATTTCAGATTTTCCCTCCCTATTCTCACACGTTGACGGCTCACCTCGCACTGGTAGAAAAGGCCTCAGTAAGCACAGCCAGAATCTCCAAAGCAGCGGCAGGGAATCCACGCTCAGGAGTTTTGATCTCGAACATTCTGTGGGTGCTTACGTTCCTTCCCTAAGTGTGAAAGTCAAAGGAAAAACTCTCAGAATGCGCCAGAAGCACGAAAGCAAACTACAGTCGCTGGCACGAGCTACACGTTCACTGTTGTTCCAGAACATTCCCGCCGAGGCCGAGCCGCGGGGCTGTGCTTCGAGCGTGGTCAGACCAGATGTGGACACTCTGCCAGCCCCTCTGCTCCCCCAGTTAGGCAAGAATGGGTGACCCCAGGCTGGGATGCTGAACACTGGTCCTTGGGAAGCCAAAATTCTCCTAACCAAAACCAGTTAGCTTTTATTCGAACGCACGTCTCAGGGAGACAGGGAAAGCTGTCTCGCGAGGCCTGCAGCAGAGCTACTTCACCTGCCGGCGAAGGTAACGTGGTTTCCACGTCTAACGCGTGTGTTTGGCGTGGTGACTTTTTTAATGCAGGGAAGCATGACAAACCCTCACCTACTCCCTCAAAACAGGTGCGTCATTCAGCTGGCACATTTTTTAAAAATTGAGTTGAAATTCACGTAACATAAAATTAACTATTTTTAAGTGTACAATTCAGAGACATTTAATGTATTCACGATATTGTGCGACCTCTACTTCCAGAAGTTTCCATCGCCCCCAAAGGAAACCCTGTACCCACCAGCGCCCCCTCTGCATTTCCCCTCCCCCAACCCCAGGCAACCACCAATCTACTTCCTGTCTCTGTGGACTCACCTGTTCTGGAAGGTTCATGTAAGCAAAATCATACAATACTTAGCCTTTTGTGCCTGGTTGCTTACATCAGAGCAGGTATCAGAACTTCATTACTTTATATGGCTGAATATTTACCACTTAAAAAAAATAAGAACAGTATATGTGCATAGTTGGAAATTGACAGAGTACAGGAAACCAAAAGAAATCCTGAAAGGACACCCCCACCCCGCACCCCCTCCACCTGCCCTCTACCCCATCCCTCACTCCAAGGGCAATCGCTGCAAAATATATTAAATATATATTTAGGTGGATTGAGAAATTCACCGGTTCAATTCCCAGTCAGGGCACATGCCTGGGTTGCAGGCCAGGTTCCCAGTTGGGGGTGTGCTGTAGGCAACCAATGGATGTATCTCTTGCACATTGATGTTTCTCTCCCTTCCCCTCTGTCTAAAAATAAATAAATAAAATCTTAAAGAAATAAATATATATTTATAATATGTATTAAATATATAGATGTGTATATGTGTTTATCTATATTTCCCTGAAACAAACATCTATGTGCATTAAGATATTAATGTATCATTATTCCATTTAAAAATATTCACCAAAAGGGATGATCACGCATCTTTTTTGCAGGATGGCTTGTTTACTGACGAGTCAAGCTTGGGGAGAAAGATGCCTCCTCTGGTCCCATCCCCGGATCTCCCCCCTGTTGGAGCCCTGGGGGACTTGCCCAGTTGATGGAGGGACAGGCTGGGTGCAACTAGGAGTGACTACCTCTGGTAGGGACTACTGGCCCAACAGGGCTTCTCCACAGTGCGGGCAGGGCGGAGGCCCCAGTCAGTAAGCCTTTCCCTGGGTCTTCCTGGCGAGGACTCCAGCGCCCAGCTGGCTCGCAGTCCTCCGCGCCCAGCTTCCCTCTGGTCTCCTGTGCATCTTCCCTCCCTGACCACCTCTGTTCACCTTTCACAGAGCCCCGAGCTTGGCCCCTCGGGATCCGTCCCCTTCCTCAAATGTCGATTATTCCACCTGGAGCTCTCTCACTGACAGATGCATAGAATTCTCAAGAGAAATTAAGACTAGGATTTTGGATATAGACACAATGGCCAAGGGATCGCGACTTAGCATGTGGGGCCCAGAAATGGCATTTAGCAAAGAACTGGTGACTCTGATGGAGTGGCCACTCTGGTTCAGGAGACCCTAGTAGGCTCTGAGATGAAGTTGGAGAAAAGTACATTTTTAGCTCAAGACCTAGGCTTCTGTCTGAGGGAAGAGGAGGCCAGTTTTCATCATCCAGCTTTTAAAAATACTCACATTTCCAGATAACTCACATCACCAGTTACCTGGTCTAGAAACTTCTAGAAGCCCCAAGATCTGTTGGGAACGCCTTTCCCATTGGTGGAAGGCACAGAGCAAAGAGAAGAAAAACCGCAGAGGTTTCTTCTCTCATGCAAGATGGAAGCTTGAACAGAGGTCCGATGAGAGCGCACACCCGGCTCGGCGTCGAGGACAAGCATGCATCGTCCAGCAGGGGGAGCCCTTCCTCAAATTAAACAGTCCACGCCCCCTCTTCCTACTAAAGAGACTCTGTATTTAATTCGCTAAACTTTATTTTATAACATATACACTGACAATTACTGACCATGCTGTCAATTTGTTCGCACGATGAAGTCCAAAAGGACCCGATTTTGAAATCAGGCGCTGGAGAGCAGCAGGCTTCCGACACCGAGAGTCCAGTCCGCTCCTGCGTTCCGTTCTGCACACACCAAGGAAAACTGTGATGCACGCAGATGAGTAGTAGCAAGTGGAAACCACTTTTTTTCCTGCCTCTTTGTCAAGACTCATGCAGGAATTTGAAAGGAATTGTCACAGCATGTGTTTTCCACGATGAATCACTAGCAACATCTAACAACTTCACATTGTTTATCACAAAAATTGAAGTCAATAGAGACTGAAAACGCAAAGGGCTAACCACTCCCTGACAGAACATTATTACTGTGAACCACATGAGTGCACTAACTTGCTCACACACAACTGGAAATCACAGCGGCAAGACAGGTGAGTTACAGTTCTAGCACAGGGCGCATGCGCGGGACTGAACGCCCATGTCTGTGACATTGACAAGACTGACTCAGTCCCACTTACAAAAAATCACTTATGTGCAAATAAATGGCAGAAGCAATTCATTCGAGACATGTATAGAAACAACTTACTTATGAAATCAAGGTAATATTTTGATAACCTCCAACGTGATGGGTTTGACTGATAACATAAATTGGGTAATTTTTTGTTGTTTTTTTAAATATGTAAAAAAAAAATAGATTCGGATTACATCTTTGATTACTCCTTGGGCCTCCTCAGAATAGTTCAGAAACCAATGACCTCAGGGAGCCTGTCCCCCCACCCCTACCCCCTCCACACACACACAGGAGACGTGGTAATATGGTCTATTCAGAGGGCAGAAACTGACAGCTGACTTTTTAGAATATTTTTCCCTCTTGCTGTAATGTGAGAAGTGTTTTCAGCCTCAAAGATGTTGAATATTTGGTGGCACTGGATGGAATCAGAGCAGGGAAGGCAGGACAGCCAAGTCCTTCCCTACCCATCACCCCTCTTCCCCGCAGGCTCCTGACAGGATTTTACCCCAAGTGGGAAATCCAAGCACCATCTTTATTAACAGAACTTAAAACTCATATACTTCAAGGACATTCTTTTGTCCCAAAACTAACTCTTGGGACCGTACCACCCTCTGGCGAGATGACTGGAAGGCAGAAGTTGAAGACTGGAGGAACAAGGAAGCCAGGTCCTGCCCCGCAGCTGACCCGTCAGAAACAGCAGGGACTGGGGGAGAAGTGTAACAGTGACCCTGCCCGTGTATCAAGATAAATGTTCCAGAATTTTCCCCATGTGCTTACTGACTCACCAGCCTCCAAGGTGAGTTTAAGAGGTGGTGAGAAAGCAGGCCTGACAGGGGAAAAAAGTATACCTCCCTCCCTCAATTCCTCCCACCTAAGATCTCATGTAGCATTTATCTGAGAGCCAGATCTCTACAAAGTGGGTCCCTGCCCTGGCCAGGTGGGTCCACTGGTTGGAGTGTCGCCCGTGCAACCAAAAGGTTGCAGGTTCCATCCCCACTCAGGGCACATATGGGAGGCAACTGATCAATGTTTTTCTTACATCAAAGTTTCTCTCTTTCTCTCCCCCTCTTCCGTTCTCTCTAAAATCAATAAACATATCCTCAAGTAAAGATAAAAAAAAAAATAACAAAGCAGGTAACTAAGTGAGTCAAAAGTCTTGGATCATTCAATGACAAGAGAAAGCTTCGTTCCCAACTTGAAACTCTTCCCTTGCTCTTCTGTCAGCTCCATGGTCTCCCAACTCAGTTTCCTGGGTTCTGTGGATAAATTCGGACAGTTAAAGAGGTAAAGCAGGGAGAGGAGTCACTTGGAATTTTTTTTTACTTCCTGGAACTTTCTATCCCCTAAGGAGGCCTCTAGGACACTCCCCCCTAAAAGCCACTGACGCTGACAAACATTTTAAGCCCAACCCATTGACCCCCCCCAAAAGGAGATGGTCCGATGGAGCAGTGGAATGACCTGCGAATACCACACCGACCAAAGAGAGATGGTGACTTTGCTTTGGCATCTCTTGCCCCCACAGGCTTCCCCACTGTGGCCCTTCGGGGCTCCAAGGATGGAGGTCAGGGCTCTTGCCCTCCAAATCCTCAACTGTTGAGTCACCCACCTCCTCTACTGCACCGGGGTCTTCTTCATTGATCATGTGACCTGCCACCCCCTTCGGCTCCTCAGCCCCCACCTGCCATTCCTGCTCCTCCCTCATCTGCTTGTGGACACAACCCAAACGATTTCTGTCGTCATTCTCACCATGAGCAGAGCCTTCTGGCTTGGCCTTTGCACCCTGTGACATTGGGGCTGGCGACTGAGCGGTAGGCTGTGAGCCTCGAGAAGCCCTCTGAACTGACACCTCCCTTCTCCAGCTTGGCCCTTGCTTTGGAATCAATGGCGTCTTCTTGGCATCTTCCACATCGACAAGGACATAAGAGACCGGGCCCAAGCTCACTTTCTTTTTCTTCCTCATGAGGGCGGGGCTCTTTGCCGAAGCCCAGCCCTTCTGCCTTGAGGGACCCTCACCACCACCAACTTGGTCTGACTCAGAGGCAGCTTCTGCCCCGGCATCCTGAGGCACCTGTCTGGGAGACCTCCAAGCCCATCTCTCCACGGGCTTCTTCAAAGCCGACTCCTCCTGCCTCACACTGGGCTTTCCGTCACCTCTGGTATATTCTGACACCTCCCTATCTTCACCGTCATCAGCCTCAGGATCCTCCAAGGAAGCCGAGCTGTTGGAATGGTAGCCTCTCGGTTTCTTCCAGGGCACTGGTCCCTGCTTCGGGTTTTTCTTCTGCTTCCTTCTCCTGGAGCGAGTCTTGGCTCCAGCCTTACGAAACAAAGGTTTGGGAGGGTCACCTTCATCTTCCGCGTCATTCCAGCTGTCTGGGTTCTCCACCTTCAGGGCAGAGCCCACCTCGGCAGCCCTGCCTGGCTCCCTCTTGACCTTCCTCCCAGCTCCTGAAGCTGCTGCTGCTGCTGCTGCCGCTGCCAAGGTATAGGACTCAGCGGCCTCCTGGGCCCTAGCTTCCTCCCGGCTGCGGACCTCTGCATCCATGTAGAAGATGATTTGCACCACAGCCCCCAGGAGCACCCCCAAAGCTTCTGCCCAGTTCTCTGCAGGCGGATTCTGGCTCTGGGGCTGTGGGCAGTTGAGCTGGAGCAGGCGGACCATGTCCTCCCAGGTGCGGCCCTCGGCTTCCAGGAATTCATTCAGGTTTTTTAAAAACTCTGCATCCTGGGTGGGGTCTCTGCAGACCACTCTCCAGACCCCTCCCCTTCCCGGAAATTCCCGGGGTACGGCCCTGAGTCTCACACCCTCGCCCACCTCAATCAGGGCGGCTTTGGCATTCTCTTCCCTCAAAAAGATCTTGTTGAGCACGAGGAACGGGCCCAGCGGGCAGAGGACCCCGTTCAAGGTCTCCTCAATTTCCGCTTGGCCACAGTCCTCCGGGATGCCCGTGACCAAGAGGCACCTGTGGATGTCCACATCCATCCCGCGGCACCAGTCCTCCAACAGGTTCATCGTCATGGTCGCAATCACCCGCCAGCTCCAATTCCACGTGTAGTGAAGAGTCTAGCAGGAGGGCTGGGGCTGCAGGGGTCCCCAAATACTAATCCTGTACGGGGACAAGAGAGGGGAGGTCAGATTCCCAGAAAGACAGCCGGGCTCAACGATCTTAGCGGCCCCTCCGCGGCTGACCGCCGGAAGGTCCTCGCGCTTTCCCGGGGCCCTCCTCCCGAACCGGGCCCGGGGTGCTCACACGTGTCCGGGCATCCGCCAGAAACCGCGCTCGGCCCTCCCCGGGGCCTGGCTCTCCGCCCGCCGGCCGGGATCTGCCAACCCGGCCTCCGCTCGCCCAGCGCGGCCCTGGAGAGGTGCCGCCTCGGACCACCCCCGCGCGGCGGCTCGGCTCCCTGCGAGAGAGGAGGAGAAGTCGCTGTCTGCGCCAAGTCACGCGGAACCCCGCCTCGACCCCCGGCAGCTGCACCCAGCCGAGACCGGCGTCGTAGCGCGCGCGTGCGCGCTCGCTTCCGCCCCGCCCCGGCCGCGCCGTGGTCTCCGTGACAACCGGCCAGGTGCCGGCTTTCGAGCCGCCGAAGCCTCCGGACCGCCTGGGGAGCCGGGTGGGAACGGAACTCTTCAGCTCTTCCCGCAGCCAGGGGGCTGCGCACTCTCCGATTGCCCGTCCAGGCCCGCCCTTCCCGCCCCCCTCTGCTCAGTGTGGGCCTGGGGTACAGGCATGGGGGGCAGACTTCGCCGGCTGCACCACGTAGCCCTCCGATCCTCTGCCCTGCTGCGGGGTTCAGTCAGCGTTCAGTCAGCGCGACTCCTGGAGACGCCAGAAATCAGAGGGTAGAAAGGAAGACAGGCTTTAACCCCGCTGCATCCCTCTGACAAGAGCCGCAGCTCCTGGCAGGAGCCCTCTTAAACTGCAGTTCCTGGATTCCAGGAATTTCCAGAAACTTCTTGAAACTTCTTGCTCCCACACCGTCCCCCGAGGCCCCCAAAGCCTGAGGATTATGTCTCACCTTTCCTCGTTGATTTCTTCAGCTTCTTGCCCACAGGCAACAGCTCTGCTAGGAGTTAATGAGACACAGTGATTCCGTGTGAGTCGCCCGGTTCCTGCCAGGCCCTCACCCACTGATGCGCTTCCAGGCCGTGCAGCCTCAGACAGGTCCTCTCAGCTCTCGGAGCCCCTTCCTCTTCTGCACAGTAGGAATATTAATAAAAACCTCCCTGATCCGGACATCTCGGAGATTCGGGGAGATCACGTAGGACGGATGCATGAAGCACAGCTTTGGCCTGGGCCTTCACCCAGAACCTGTTCTTTGGATTTTGGTTTGGGATCTGCCTTGGCAAGTCCCTACAGCCGGATACCCATCCGACTGTCCTCTCAGCCGTCCCTGAACTTGGGCCAAACCGGTATTCGTGTGATTGCCCAAGTCCGGTTACCTTTCATGAAAAAAAAAAAAAAAAAAGTCATTCAAAATGTTAAAGAAATACTTTAGCTATAAAGAGAGTTTAAAAATTTCACGTTGTTTGTGAAAGGGTCGGGCCAGTTTTCCAGCCGGCTGGCTTGCTCAGGACGCAGTTATCCAGGCTCGCCTGAAAGCCCGCAGTGTGTTCAAGACACTCTCCCAGGAGCACAGCAGACGTCTGGCGCCAGCCACGGTGGCCGGTGGTCAAGCTGACCCTCCTCTACCTGAGAACAGCCGCCCTTTACCTGCCCCATCGTCCAGGCTCACACCCTGAAACCCAGAGGCACCCCCCTGAAGAGCAAGAGACTAACCCCTCCCCTATCCCCCCACAAATCCCGAGCTTTTCCTTTTAAAAACCCCATTCCTGCCTCCACGCCCCGCCCCCCCCTCACCCGGGCTGCAGTTGGTCCTGACTAGGCCTGCATGTAATCGCAGCATCAAATAAAGGCACTTGGGTCAGATCACCCGGCTCCTCCCGCCTCTTTCTCTCTCACGTTTCTAACAGTCTACATGTTGCAATTTTGTGAAGCAGCTGAAGAATGAACATACACTTTTACCCAGTGGTTTTAAAACATAGCCCTAAGTTTTTTGACATTCCTCTGGTTGAGAGGTGGGAACCTTGTCCCCTCCTCTTGATTCTGAGCAGACTTGTAACTGCTTTTGATAGGGGACTCAAGAGTTGGAAAATTTTAGTTTCAGGTAAAAAGTTACAAGCTTAGTAAGTAATGTATATGTTAAAGCTTTTGTTTCAGAAACTACACATAAGGCCCATCCTATCCTGGCTCCTGGGAAAACAGCCCACCTCCTGGGGCACTGCTAAAGATTACCACCTGTAGACAAGTGGAGGCATCCCGGCCTTTGTGTTCCAGGGAGACAGACGACCACCCGCTCCTGGGAACAGCTAACTGCTGAGGACAGGAATGTTGCAGCTTCTTTCACCTAATCCTCCCAGAACTGTAAACCCCCTCACCTCACCTTGTTTACTCCCTGCTATAAAAACCTTGGCCTGGAAAGAATAAGACAAGATGGTCTGTTAGGGTATGAACCCACCATCTTCTCAGCCCAACAGCCATCTGAATGAAGAGCCCATAAAGATTCAATCGCTGTCATTGCTTATTGGGTTTGGTAGCGACAGGCAGCCCAAATGCCGGTGTCTTTTCCAGTTTCACTTTCACCAACAGAGAGTGAGGTAGAAGGGAAATGATTGAACCAAGGGGGGATTTTGGAAGGGAGCTATGTGATGTTGCAGGCTGGGTTATGAAAAGCCAAGCAACTTCTTCCTTGTTTATCCAGACACACTCATTCTTGGAGCCCTAAGCCTCCAAGTATGAAGCTCAAATATCTTCTGACTGCCGTGCTGTGGAGAAGCCCACGCCACACGTGTGTGCTCTGGTCCACAGTTCCCCGCTGAGCCCAGCCTTCACATGATCTCAGCCCACACATGCGATTAAAGAATCTGCTAGGTAATTCTAGTCCCCAACCATCTGGGTCACTCCCCACCCATTTACATCTTCCCAGCTGAGGCCCCCAACACAGGGTGGCTGGGACAAACCGTCAGTGCTTTGCCCTGCGTGAATTCCTGGCCCATAGAACCAATGACTATAACCAGAGAAAAGTTGTTATTCTACGCCACTAAGTTTTGGGGTGGCTAATTATGGAGCAACAGATATTGCAAAGATATTGCAAAGGTAGAATGCAGCAGTAATCAATGACAACTGGCAAAGCATAACTACCAAAGAAAACTGAGCCCAGCCTTCTTTAGTCTGCCTCTGCAAAGACACCCCAAAGCAGCTTTTCTAGCAGTGCACAAAGGTTCAGTTCATGGAAGTTTTTTCAACGAAGTCGTATTCATCACCATCAAACAGCTCTTCCAGCCTGTGAGGTGAAGAGGAGATAAATCTATTTTAGTCCATTACTTTTAACAAGGAAGGAAAGCTTGAGAGTTTAATGACGTGTCCCTATCAGCAGAGCTGGACAAATGTCTTCTTCCTTCACGACCCATTTAGTATCATAAACGGGCAGTAGTGTGGCCAGGGGAGCAAGTTAGTAGCTGACTGTGCTGTGAAATTACACTAGCTACTACGTCTTTTTTTTTTTAATTGTGATAAAATGTAAAAGTTTGATGTAATTTTAGACTTATTCTTATATTCCCTAAAATGTATTCTCTGATAGTGATTTTGCCTGTGACCAAATACTCAGCCATTAATATTTTGTCAAAATGTGTCTTGACACATAGCCCACTGTCCTTATGATTGTAAAGGCAAGGGATCCAAGGACCTTCCCACTGCTGAGCAACATTCTTTCTTTAAAAAAAGATTTTATTCACTTATTTTTAGAGAGAGGGGAAGAGAGGAAGAGAGGGAGAGAAACATCAATGTGTGGTTGCCTCTCATGTCCCCCCCCACTGGAGACCTGGCCCCTGCAACCCAGGCATGTGCCCCGACTGGGAACCGAACCAGTGACCCCTTGGTTGGCAGCCTGTACTCAATCCACTGAGCTACACCAGCCAGGGCTGAGCAGCATTCTTATACCACCATTCCAGTGGCCTCGAGCTGGTTCTGCGATGTTTGGACCACTGCATCCAGGAAGGTAACAAGAGGGTATCATATAATTGCTACCAAGTGGGAAGCTCTTGTTAGAAGATCATGGCAACTTATACTAAAATCTAGCGCCAGCACAGCGCTGTTGTAAATTTGCTGGTTGAGAATGGATACAATGGAAAAAAGTGAAGCCCTGGCTGGGTAGCTCAGTTCGTTAGAGCATTGTTCCAATATGCTAAGGTTGTGGGTTCGATCCCCCATCAGGGCACATACAAGAAGCAACCAGTGAATGTATAAATAAGTGGAACAGCAAATCAATGCTACTCTCTCTCTCTCCCTCCTTCCTTCCCTGTCTTCCTCTCTCTAAAATCAATCAATAAAAGTTGTTTTAAAGAAGAAAAATGAAGAAAGATACCAAGTGTTGATGAAGACTAGAATTCTCAGACATGTACACAGCAGGTGGCAAGGTAAATTAGTACAACCACTTTGGAAAATTCTTTGGTTGTATCTACTAAAGCAAAACAATGCGACTCCCACCCCATAGGAAATCCACTCCCGTGACATCGTTGTAGATGCACGTCCCCAACAGAAGTGTGTTCACTAAAAGCCACGGGTGACGACATTCACTACGACAATATTCATAATGAATACTCATAGTCAGGGGCTAGAAGCTACCCAAATGCTAAACAACAGAAGCATGGATAAACTGTGACATGTTCGCACAATGAAATACTAAATACTTCGAGTGATCTACAACTACACACAATATAAATGAACCTTGCAAAATGTCGAGCAAAAGAAACCAGATACCCGAGAGCACACCCACTGTGGTTCCATTTATATGAAAAACAAAAACAGGCCAAATGAATCGACGCTGTTAAAAGTTGGGATGGTGGTTTCCTGTGGGAAATGACGTCCAATGACCTGAAATGCCTGACGCCCGAGGCGAGGGAGAGCTAGCAGAGTTCTGCTTCTTGTTTTGGGTGTTGGTTACCAGTGTTCAGATTGTGAAAGTTCACTCTCCATGCCTGTGGCACGTGTACCTTTCAGTACGTACGTTATGCTCAATAAGAGTCTTTGCTGTTTTGCTACGGGATTGGATGTGAGGTGCACGGGAAATGAAGCAACTGTGGCTCCTAGGTTTTTGGGACAAGAAACTAAAAGAAGGGTGATGTCACTTATTGTGATGTGAGGCGGGTCTGATGGAGAACAGATTTGGAGGAAAGAGAAGGGGGCAAATGGAAAATTAGTCGGGGCCATGTCGAGTTCGAGATGTTGTGTGGAGGATCCCAAGATCACCCTCAAGTTCAACGATTTCCTAGGAGAGTTCATGGGACTCAGAAAAAGGATTGTCCTCAGAATTTGTTACAGCAAAAAGATGCAGTTTAAAATCAGCAAAGGGAAAAGGTGCAAGGGACAGGGTCCAGGAGAGACCAGGCACGAACTTCCGCTTGTCAGCTCCCGGGGGTGTGACCCGGACAGAGCTTAACCGTCCCAGCAGCAGCGTGCGACCACGCCCAAGGACCCCGCCCACCAGGGAAGCTCCGAGCCCTAGCGCAGGCTTCTGATCCCAGGTTGCCTACGTGAGCGTGGAGCACCTACACGACTGGCTGCCCTGGTTGCTCAGCCTCCGACCCCTCCAGAGGTCAAACGGACCCCGTGTGACCCAAGGGCCCCACCATCAGTCGTGCTGCTTAGAGGTTATCCACGAGCCAGTCACAGGCCGGCCGTTTCTCCGGAATGTGCAGGGTTTGGACGACCCGGGCCTGCTGGGCAGCTCTTCGCTGCGCCAGTGCCGTTGGGAGTATCACTCGGGCTCAGTCAGAGAAGCAGATTACTATGCGTTCATTAAGCATTCCAAAATGCTTAGGAGATAAGTGTATGTTTAAGAGAGTTTTTAAATGTTTGTTTGTTTATATATAAATACACACTTATAGATAACTAACTATGTGTGTGTGCATATATATGCGTGTGTATACATACATGTACATGTATGTGCGGTTGTCACGTGAAGGCAGCTGCCTGCTCCCTGTCCCAGCAAAGAGCCGCCCTCATTACCAAGAGTTCTAAAAATAGTCCAGAAGCATCCTTGATAGAAGTAGCTGTGGTTTCCATGCCAATGAACGGTGCTGTGGTTTCCATGACAACACAGCCCTGAAGCCCCAATCCTTCCACCCATCTCTGCACTTTGGGTTTTCTTCCTCCCTGTTTTACCTTTGGGTTTATATTCATCTTCCTGTGTATACACTTTTTAAATTCATTTTCTTTTAAAAGGGTGGTCAGGGATCACGTCTCTCTCTCTTTTAAGATTTTATTTATTTATTTTAGAGAGAGGGGAAGGAAGGGAGAAAGAGAGAGAAACATCAATGTGTGGTTGCCTCTTGTGCGCCCCCCACTGGGTATCTGGCCTGCACCCCAGGCATGTGCCCTGACTGGCTATCAGCCCTGGCTGGTGTGTCTCAGTGGACCGAGTACCAGCATACAAACCGAAGGGCTGCCGGTTCAATTCCCAGTCAGGGCACAGGCCTGGGTTGCAGGCCAGGCCCCCAGTAGGGGGCGTGTGAGAGGCAACCACACATTGATGTTTCTCTCTCTTTCTCCCTTCCCCTCTCTCTAAAAATAAATAAATAAAATCTTTTTAAAAAAAAAAAAAGAAGAAAGAAGAAGGTTGTTTCTGTTGGCAGCACTGGGAAGGAAGCCAGAAGAAAGGAGCCCTTATTCACCAGTGTAGGCAGTAAATAGTAAACTCCACATGAGAAACTCCCGCCCTCCCCTGCCTCAAAGGGGGATCTCCACCCAGGACATGAGGCCAGTCACTCCTATGGCCACTAATCCTGTGGGTGGCCATTCTAGGGAAATTTGCCAATCTGAACTCTCTGCCTTCTCTCTCTAAGCTCAGGTCCCCCTCGTCAAATCAAGGTTGGAGTATGCATAGCTCAGCCCCTCCTTCATACCCCTTGCCCTCCACCCACACACATTTTCAAAAACTCCATTGCTTGTATCAGGCCTTGACATAAACATTTAATTTTTAGCTTGGCAAGCTTGCCCAGTGGATTCTCGAATTCCCTCTCCCCGATGGTCCAGCTAAAAGAATCCCCACATGGTAAGAGCCAGCCAGCAACAGCCATCTTCCAGGAGAAGCCATGTTGCCCTGGCCGCAGTGCATGCTGGGGCCCAGGGAAGGGAGGGCCAAAGGTATCGGGGTGAACTCAGGGAGGAGGCTGACGGCTTGAATGTGCAAGGGGCTCTTGCAATAATTATGACTTTCACTACCATCATCACTATTGTATCCACACACTAATGAATATCATATAAAATCACTGTTATTATTAAGTATGGTTCCAGCACTGTGGGTACAGCAGTGAACAAAAGAGACAAAATCTGTGGCCTCTAGCAGAAGAGATAAACAACGAATACATAAATGAAACATAGCTCTGGGAAGAGAGGTGCTATGGGGGAAAATGAGAGGAACCCTGGCCAGGTAGCTCATTTGGTTAGAGCGCCGTGCAATACACCAAGGTTGTGGGTTCGATCCCTGGTCAGGGCACAGACAGGAATCAGCCAGTGAATGCATAGATAGGTAGAACAACAAATCCCTCTCCCCTGCCTTCATTTCTCTAAAATTAATAAGTAAATTTTTTTAAAATAAGGAAGAATGAGGGGAGAGTGTGTTTCTGAAAGAGGGGTCAGAGAAGCCCTCTCTGAGGGGTGACATTTAAAGGGAAACCTGGAAGACGTGGGACACTGAGGCTTCCAGATATGTCGAGTAAAGGCTTTCCAGAGAGGGAAACAGCCTGTGCAAAGGCCCAGGGGCTGGCGATTGTGACGTGACTGAGGAGCAGCAGGGAGGCCAGTGTGGCTGGTGCCCAGTGAGGGAGAGGAGGAGTGGGGACACATGGTCAGCGAGGAAACAGGCTGGATTCTCTAGGGCCTTGGGGGCACTTGGCTTACTCTCAGAGGAGCGTGGGAGGCACTGTGGGCTTCTGAGCAGAGGTGTGGTCTGATCTGTATTTAATGTTCACAACAGGCACGTGCAATAGAGACGATCAACCCATTACACAGATGAGGACACTGAGCCTCAGGAACCATCAATCCCATTTGCAGGGAAGCCAGGATTCGAACCTGCATCTATCTGGCTTCCTGTGCACCTGACTGGGGACTTCAACTCCAAGCAGAGAGGATAAGGCCGGCCTGGCAACCCTGGCTCTGGAACTGAGCAGAATATGCCGGGGACACCCTCGCAGCTCCCTGAGCAGGGCAGGGCCTGGTGGAGACTGACAGCACTCACATCAGAGACCCCCCTCTGTTCCGTCCCCCTCTGGCCACGAGTCCCTCACTGTCTGGAGACGGGTTTATCTCCCCCACCGGACTGTGAGCCCCAGGAGGGCAGGGCTGGGGCTCTCGTTGGTCACCCCTGTGTCCCCAGCACAAACCAGACACAGAGGAAGGGTGAGGGGAATATTTTTATCAGATGGATTTGCCATATGTTCTCCAAAGACACTAATGCAAGAGGGGAGGAGGTAGAAGGACATGTTTAAGACAATTTGGACCATGGCTGGTGTGGCTCAGTGGACTGAGCGTCGACCTGAGAACTGAAAGGTCGCTGGTTTGATTCCCAGTCATGGCACATGCCTGGGTTGGGGGCCAGATCCCTGGTTAGGGGTGTGTGAGAGGCAACCAGTCAATAACTTCTCTCCCTCTCTTTCTCCCTCCCTTCCCCTCTCTCTAAAAAAAATAAATAAAATCTTAAAAAAAAAAAAAAAAAGACAACTTGAATCAGCTCGGGTTCACACCCAGACTCCATGACCTCAGAGCTGTGGAACTTTAAGCACAGCTCTCCATCCGTCTGAGCCTCAGTTTCTCTGTCTGAAAATCGGGGTGCTGGGAGGATTCTGGGGGTGATACACATGACTCATGGGGCCTGGCAGGGAGAGCACTCTGAGCCCAGGCCAGGTCCTCTCACTATTTCCTCCAAGCTGGAGAAGCTAATGATTTTTCCAACAAGCACTTACGTTTGGCTTTTCCTGATTATGGCGGGGGGAGGAGAACATATGAATAAGCATTTTCACCTGATTAAACAAGACCAAAACTAGCACTATACAGCCATTGTGAAGGGCTGAGAAAACACGGAAAAGAGGAAAGTAAAAGTCTCCCACAAATTCATGTTGCATGGAGAACCTTGTTACCATTTTTTAAAAGAGTTTACTTATTTATTTTTAGAGAGAGGGGAAGGGAGGGAGAAAGAGAGGGAGAGAAACATTGACGTGCGAGAGAAAAACCATTGGTTGTCCCGTCAGCCTGCAACCCAGGCATGTGCCCTGACTGGGAATAGAACCTGAGCCCGCACTCAATCCACTGAGCCACTAGCCAGATTTGTTTTTTTGTGTCGTGTGTGTGTGTCCTAGGTCAGTAAAATATTTTTTTCTTTTTCCCATGGATCGTAGTTCATAAATGTCTGACAGCTACTGTTATAGATTAATCAGCTATTCCCCTAAGGCTGGATATGTGGGAGTGTTTTAACTTTAAAAAAAAAAGTCCTCACCCAAGGTTATGTGTATAGATTTTTTTTTAGAGAGAGAAATGAAGAGAGAGAGCCATCGATGTGAGAAACATCAATTGGTTGTCTCTCATATGCACCCCAACCAGAGGCCAAACCCGAAACCTCAGTACATGTCCTGACCGGGGATCGAACCCGCAAACTTTTGGTGTACAGGGTGATGCTCCAAGCAACTGACCAACGGAACCGCCTGCCCAGGGTTGGACACGTGGTTTTCTTCTGATCTTTTGCTATTTGAAATGAAGAGCTGAGAAGACTTGGCGTGTGGTGCCCTGCATATTCCTCTGTTGCCTGGATTCAGATGTGACTTCTCAGCTTGTGTGAAATGGTGACGGCTTTTAGGACATAGTGTCTGCTCTGTCTATTTTCATTGCACAGAACAGGAATCTAAACTATAGCCTCAGGCTTTGGCACGGAAAACCTGGCATCGCTCCTCCCCCGGGACCATGCTGAGCTTTCTCTTTTTCTCTGGATATAACCGACAAAACCTCCAGATTCCGTGCAGGGGGAACAGATGTGTTCTCCTCGGAGCTGGGGCTCAGGTTCCGGCCTGCAGCCACCGGCCCTGAATGTCCGCCAGACGAAGAGCCGGCAGCTGTCTCCACGCTCTGCGGCCAGGCCACAGGCTTCCCAGCGAGGAGACGTGGCCAGAAAGCTGAGAGGCCCATGCTCCTTTCCTTGGCTTAATTTATTTTCCCTAAAAAACAGGCATACAGCAAAATAATCCATCTAGTAAGATCGCATTAATAGAATGTTCAAAAATGTCTCATCAACAGTATTAAGAGATGCATACATTTATTTCCAAACTATTACACGTGCGGTCATACAGAGATGTCTCTACAGAAAAGTAAGGAAGTGTTTATCGCATGACAGAATATTACTTGCACTGGCAGGGGGAGAAGTTTGTGATGGGGGCTCTGGGTCGACTATTTCTTGATGGGTCCTAGTATCGTGGATTTTGCTGTATAACTATTTGTTAAACTGTATGCTTGTGTTTGGGGCACATTTCTGTATGCATGTTACACATTTTAGAATCTTTCAAAATATTTCTTTAGCCCTGGTTGGTGTGACTCAGTGGATTGAGCTTGGGCTGCAGGCCAAAGGGTCACCAGTTCAATTCCCAGTCAGGGCACATGCCTGGGTTTCGTGCCAGGTCCCCAGTGGGAGACGTGGGAGAGGCAACCACACACTGATGTTTCCCTCCCTCTCTTTCTCCCTCCCTTCCCCTCTCTCTAAAAATAAATAAATAAAATCTTTTTTAAAAAGTTAGAATTTTGGTTTTAATTCAAAGACTATGAAAACATTTAAAGTAGGTCATATCAGTCCTCCCAGGGCAAACAATTAAAAATATATATATTTTATTAATTTACTTTTCCAGAGGGGAAGGGAGGTAGAGAGGGAGAGAAACACCAATGTGTGGTTGCCCCCTGTGTGACCCCTACTGGGGACCTGGCCTACAACCCAGCCATGTGCCCTGACTGGGAATCGAACCGGTGACCCTTTGGTTCGCAGGCTGGCACTCAATCCACTGAACCACACCAGCCAGGGCCAATTATTATTAGTATTATTACTACTACTACAGGGCCCAGGGCCACCATACATAGTGAAGCTTTGAGCGGGATTCAGGACTCCTGGGTTCTACTTCCGCTCTGTCGCCAACTTGCTCTGTGATCCTAGGAAGTTCCTTCCCCAATCTGGCCTCAGCTTCCTCCCTGTGAAATGGGAGGCTTGGGGCAAACATTGTTTACAAACCCTGGCTGCACATCAGAGCCAACTGGAGAGCCTTTAAAGTGACTGCTGCCCCGGCCCCACCTCCCACCACCAGCTTCAGACTCCCAGAGGGTGCGGCCAGGGCATCCCAATCTTTTAAACGCTCCCCAGGGGACTGGAACTTGTAGCCAAAGTTGAGAGCCACCATCCTTTCCCGGGTCCTCAGTCAGTAGTCTCTAGGGAAGAGGGTCCCAGCGGGCGCTGCGGCAGGGAGAATGCACTCTGAGAACCACTGCCTTCGAGGTCAGTTCCCTCTCTCTCTGCTCTGACACCCAGTGGTTTGTGAGTCTCCGGTTGGTGCAGAGAGGGCCGGGTTCCGGGATGAGCACCTGGTTGTACCAGCGCGGTCATTTGGTGGTTGGGCAGCCCAACTGCTCACCCAGAATCGGCTGAGATGACAAGACTGATAACTCCACCACAAGCGCCAAGAAGGAATCAAAAGGTTTACTCTTGTGCTGGGACTTTTCTGGGGGGACTACGGCAGGCACAAGCCAGTCCCTGTGGCTTGAACAAAATCAGACTGAGGGTGTTGGGCCTTTATAGCAGCCTGGGGACTGGGTCTGGGGATTTGCAAGGCTGGACCCCCACACCCACTCAGGGGCGGGAGCAAGCTAACTTTCCTATGGCCTCTCCAGATGTGGGGTCGGCGACGGAAGGCTGTCTATGGTCACACCTTAAAGAAGTGAGTCAGCCTCTTTGTTACAGAGGTTTCACTCTTTGGGATGGGATTCCCAGCACCAATGGTGGTGTGTTTCCAGATTACTCAGGCACCTGGAAGGGGCAGATCCTCATGCAATAGGCCTGTAGAGGCGCCTAAGAAATTCCCAGATGTTGATGCAGTCCGCCTCACTTCGAGAGACCACTGCGCCTCAGAGAAGTCCACTTTCCACAGACTGGCGTTCAAAGGACAGGGGGAGCTTTGGAGCTTCAAGAAAATGGGCCAGTGCCCCACCACCTTTGAGTCAGATTGGGCCGTCTCAGCGAGACTTGAACCGTCTTCCCAAAGCGCCTTCTGGCGCACCCTTGCTGCGCTGTGGGCGCACCCTAAGAACGGTCTTGGAGCGCCCTCTGGTAGGAAAATAGGGCGCGGCAACTGGCGTTCGGGACACTGCTCCGCCGGCCCAGCAGTAGGGGGCGGGGCGTGCTGTGTGATGGGGCGGAGCCTGCACTGAGAAAGTCCAGGGGAACCCGTTGGAGACGAAGGGATGTCGTTTTCTGTTACCGGAATCCTGACTTCTTCCTCCGGGCCGTTCTAGGACTGGGTCACATCCCCTCGATCTCGGGGCGCCCCCGTCTCCCAGGACAAGTTCAGCTTACCGGTCCCTGCGGGGCAGGCGGAGGGCACGTCTCGCCTCTGCGCACGCCCCGACCCCCATTCGGACCCCAGGGACTCTCACGTTCCTTTCAAGCCGAGTCACATCCAAGCACTAGTGACGGGGAACCTAATCACGCAGCCACCTCATGGAGGCTGGCGGCCCGTTTTGCAGACCCCGTCTCCCCTAAGCCCAGCACGGAAGCCTGGCTCCGGAGGGGTCGGTGACGACACGTGACTCAGCCCCACGCACCACAACCCTGGCTCCGGGCTCTCGCACCGGCTGTTCTCGCCCCTGGGTGCGCTTCCCTCGGGTGTCTGCCGCCTCGCCCCGCACCTACAGCCACCTTCCCAGTGAGGGCTTCCCTCGATTGCAAACCCTCCTGCCCCGCCCCCGCAGGACCCGCCCGCCGGCTTTTCCTCCCCGCGGGCGCCGCTGTCTAACGCCGGCCCCCCGGCTGCTCTCGGGGCTCAGTACCCGTCCGCCCTCCCCCGCCCACGACGCTCCGCGGGGGTCTGCCCGCGTCTGCCCGGCTTCCCCTGCAGCCCCAGCGTCCAGCGCGCGCGCGGGTCCTCGGCCTCCTCGGGACACCGCCTCCTTCTCCCACCGAAGGCGACCGCGCTCCACTCCTCCTCGGCACCTCCGGGCCCCGCGGGGACACACCCGCTGCCGAAGGGCCTGGGGACTCCTCGCGCCGCCCGTGCGGGTGGGATCTCAGGACCTTCACGCCGCTGCCCTTGGGACCCAAGGCGCTGCTCCGCGCGCCCCAGGCTACCTCCCGCCGAGCGGGCGCGTCCCCGCACCTGCCTCGCTGGGCACATCTCGGTCCGGTTCGCCAAGCCCGCGCGGTCCATCCGGTCCGTCAGTCATTCAACAGCTGGAAACAGCTGCCACCGTGTGCGGGCACCGGGCTGGGGCCCGGGACGCGGCGAGGGACGGGACGCGGCGAGGGACGGGACGGACCGCCTCCACCGCCCCAAACCCCTCGCACACCCGCCCCAACCCGCCACCACCGCGTGACCCTCCGCCTCAGCCACCGCAGGATTCCTCCGCCAGCTGCGCTGCTGGCCCCGGGCACTGGCGGCAGTTGGCAGCGGGAGGTGGGGGACGCCATCTGGAGGCCGCTGGGGCTGCGGTGGCGGCAGCAGCGGTGACGTGCGCCGGGGGCCCCTGGGTCCCTCCTCAGGCCAACGAGCTCTGTGGGTGGAGCCCCCGCGGCCCAGCGACCCGGGCTCGGGGCAGCAGCCTCCCCTGGGCCGGGAGCAGCTCGCTGCCTTTCTCATCTTCGGGCGACCCGCCCGTCCCCTGTGGGCACTTTGCCTGAAAAACCCGAGTCAGTTTGTTCTATTAACCTCCCGCCCCGACAAACACAGTCAGTGCGCTGATTGGAAATAAACAAGGGTACCCAGTGGCAATCAGGGCTCCGAAAAATAAGGTGGGGGTGGGCGGGAAGGGTGTCCTTTGTAACAGGGTGGCCGGGGAAGCCTCCCTGGGATGTGACATGTGAAGAAACACCCCCACGAAGCCAAGGACAGACTCCTGCCGACATCCTGGGTAGGGCGCTCCTTCGGCCGGCGGGTACACAGAAAGACTTTAAAAGGCTTGGGAAGGGGAGGGACTCCGTCAGACACCAGATAAGTCCTACTAGGACCCTTCTGGCAGCCCTGCAGGTGTGTGTGGGAACAGGGCAGGGACTCAGGGAGGAGCGGAGGCTTCCCGGTCCGCTGTCCAGGGCAGAGTCTTGGAGATCAAGCATGGGAGCTGGGAGTTGTCCACAGAAAGAGCAGGGAGAAGGGTCCAGCTCGGCGCTGGGGTAGCACCAGTGAGCTCAGAGCAGGGCCCTGAGTGGGGTGGGGGGAGGGAGCTGGACTGGGTGAGGCACAGCTGGGCAGAGACTGACCTGAGGGCTAGAGAATGGGGTGGAGACCCAGCCCAGGTCCTCGGCAGGGAGCACTAGAGGCCGGGTCGAGGGGTGAGGGCTGGGGTCCCAGAACATGTAGGTGAGTGGGGCCAGCAAAGGGAGTCTGGTGGCAGAGACCTAAAGATTATGAAGGGCTGAGGTCTGGCAAGGGACAGGGCAGGGGACCACTGAGGTTGGCATTGGGGGAGGAGGCCAGGGGCAGGGCAGGGAGGAGCTAAGGAGTGGCAGAACTTAAGTAGGTAGGTTAGGTCAGGGGGCTGGGTGGGGGCACAGTCACTGAAGCAGAAGGGACACTGGGTGTAAGTCAGTGACAGCGCAGCCCCAGGGTGTCCTGCCTGAACCTCAGCAGTGACAGGTGGGGCACCTGTGGCCCAATGGCTGACCCGCCCTCCCCCACTGCCCAGAGCACAGAGAGACCAGGCCAGACACTGAATTCACTTTACTGAGGGACCCTGGTGACAGTGCACAGGGAGAGGGGCCTAAATGCTACAGGGAGAAGTCAGTCACACGTGGGGGTCTCCCCAGCCCGGACACCTCCCCTCTGGAAGCTGCTCAGCCCAGGACCAGGCCCTGAAACCCATCGGACTCCAGGCAAACGGGGCTTCCTCCCCAGCCCCGAGCCCACCCTGACCTGACCTGAATAGCCCTGTCTCTGCCCCAGGGAGGCCCCTGCGGTCCAGCGGTGCCCCCTTCAAGCAGCTCCCGAGTCTGAGTCTGCACCTGGGTGTCCGAGTGGGTCTGGGACAGTCTGGTGGTGCTGCGGGGACACGCCAGCCCCCCGTGTCTTCCTCAAGGCTGGCAGGGAGGACCCGCCAGACATGATGGGCACGGCACTTCCTATGGGTGGGAACTGGGACACGGACACAGCCCGGGACCAGAGGACTTGGAGGGGCGTCCGGTGATACTGAGGGGCAACGCTGAGGTGGGCAGAGAGGGCCAAAGCAGAGGTCACCATAGGCACGTGACACGACACGAGAGCTCCGGCACTTGGGGCAGCAGGTAGGTTAGGTGGTGGGGGGAGGGGCGCCTGGAAGGCTGACTGCAGCTCCCTCTTGGGGACATTTCCTCCCGTCTAGACAGGGGACCATGGTCAGCCCCTATGCTGGTGGGACCAGTCCCCACCCCTCAGGTGCGCCCTCAGGGTTCCCGCTGGCACTTAATTCACTCAGATGGTGAACTGGGAGACCCTGTCATTTCAGAGGCTGTGAAGCCGGCACTGAGGGACTGATCAGCCCAAGGGGAGGGGCAGCAGCCGGTGCGAGGAAGGGGAGAGCCGCATGCCTGGGTGAGGGGCGCTGCTGGGCACTGCAGAGAGGCCGGTGACATGGATGTGGGTTGCTCTGGCTGAAAATGTTGGCAAATAGGACTTTTGGAAATCACTGTGCAATCTGAGTGACAGATTCAGCCTGTGGACTCCAGCAGGTGGCCTTGGCCTTGAGGAGCTAATTCATCTGTAGCAGCTGCGCCAGAAGGTGGGGCAGGCCTAGTGCAGCTTCCCCAACTCCCTCCTCCTCCTCCTCCTCCTCCTCGTCTCCAGCTCCTGATAACCTGTCCCCACGCCTCCCCCACCTCTTCTCTCTCTTCCCCCCTCCCAGAGGAGCTGCCCCCTCTGCCTCAGGCTTGTATTTCTGGAATCATTTCCGCCCCCAGGCAGAGAGCTCAGCTCCACCCTGACACGCACTGGCGAGCTAGTGGCCAAGCCTCCATCACAGACCCCCGGCCCATCCGATTGGTGGGGGTCTACAGACGCTGGCCAGAAGCATGGGTCTGGAACCTTCGGGGCCCCACAAAGACCAGAAAGAACTCACTGGCACCGCTGGCTTCCCCAGCTGCTCGCGTCCAGGGACACACTCACCCCCTGCCCCCGCTAAGTGGGGCCACCCAAAGCCACGCCCGCTCGCTGCCCTTTGAGACAAGGTCCCATCACTTGGGGCGGCTGCCTCCAGGGGTGCCCGTTTCTGTCTCCTTCTTCCATCAGGATCGCTCTCGCCACCTGCAAAGGAGGGACTGGAAGGCAAGGATGAGGCCCGCAGTGCGCGCCTGGCGCACCGCGGGGCACAGAGCACACGGTTAAGCGGCAGATGGGCCTCTGCTGCAGGGAGGGCGGAGTGAGAGCGGAGGGGGGGGGCACATCGCCCGCCACAGCCTCGCCGTCTCTGGGAGCCACTAGTGGCACTTGGGGGGTGGCCTCCCTCCCCTACGAGCCTTCTTCCCGCGGGCGGACTTGGAGCCGGTAGGTGGCTGCCCCCTGGCCTCACCGGCCTTGGCGCGGGCTCCGGCGCCCGCGCGCCCTTTCTTCTTCTTGTCGCCCGCCGCCTCATCCTTAGCTTTCTTCTCGGGAGTGATGGCCCGCCCGCCCCGGCCTCGGCCTCCCCGTCGGGTTTTGCGGGACCCGGAGGGGGCACCCGCCTGACCCAGGACCTTGGAAGCCGTGCGGGCTCGCTTGGCCCGAGGCTTCCTGGACGCGCGGTCCTCAGGCCCCGATTCCTCGCTCTCTGTGTCCTCCGACGCCTCCTCGGAGCCTCCTTCCGAAGCCCCCTCCGACTGCTCCTCCGACTCCCGGTCCTTCCGCGCCGCCAGGAGGGCCAGGACCTCCCCTAGGCCGCCCTTGTGGTATTTGCACTTCCCACCTTCCCAGGCCTCTTCCTTCTCCTCCTTCATCACCTCCGCCATGTCCTGGGCGGCCAGGAGCGCCACCAGCTCCAGGAGGCCCACCTCGTCTTCCCCCTCCTCGCCCCAGCCCCCCAGGAGGCCCGGGGGAGCCTTCTTCCCTTTGGGGAGGGTCTCCGGCTCAGCCAGGGCAGAAATGCATTCCAGAAGGTTGCCGTCGTCCTTGGCCTTCCTGAGGACCATGGCGTCCACCTGGCGTCCCGCCTCCTCCACCATCACGCGTGTTCCGGAAGTGTCCTTGGACATGACAGCCAGGACCTCGGGAAGCGCATCTTTTTGGTCTTTCTTGTCGCTCCAGCCCAGCGACTCGATCACAGAAGCGATTTTCAACATCTCCTCCCGGGCGGAGGGGTCGGAGGGGTCTGTGTACGCCACGATGGCCACAAACTCGGGACTGTCCCCTTCTTGGTCTTGGTCCTCCCTTTCCTGCCAATCGCTGGCGGAGGCGTCGCTGTCTACGGGCTCCTCGTCGGAAGTGTCTCGCACAGCAAGTAAAGCGACTAAGTCGGGGACCCCGCTCAGGTCTTCGATGTTCAGGCTGATGGACTCAGCCCCTGGGGTTTCTTTGTCCATCTCCTCCTTCTTGGCTTTGTCCGTCACCGTCACCAGAGCCAGGAACTCGCGGGGACCCTCTCCACCCTCTGCGTCACCCTGGAGGGCCCACTTCTTCACGAGCTCCCTGGCGGCGGTCTGCAGCGTGGTGTACAGCGCCCTCTGGTCCTCCACCCCGCTCAGGTCCTCCTCGTCTATCTCCTCGATCACGATGCCCAGGCTGTCGGAGGAGGAGCCCTCCGACCCACGCCTGGCGGAGGCGAACGGCCGCCCTCCTCGGCCCCTCTTCTTGCCCTTCTGGGTCAGCCTGTTGCCTCTGGCTCTGCTTCTGCGACTCCGACGGCCCCTCCTGGCCCTGCCGGCTGCACCAGGAGGGGGGCCGGCCAGCTCCGACCCCTGGGCCTCGGTCTCCGAGGTGGGAGGGGTGGGCGTGTCCTCGGGGGCCCTCTCGTCCAGCAGCAAGCGTTTCATCTGCCTCAGGACTCTTGTGTCTTCGGCGCGGTCCTTACACAGAACCCTCCAGAAGCCTTCCCTGCCGGGGATCTCCCTGGGGATGACGGAGTGATCGATGTCCTCCGAGAACTCCACCAGGGCGGCCTTGGCCTTTTCGTCCCGCATGGCCCTCGTGTTCCGAAGCCTGAACGTGCCCAGGGGCAGGAAGGCCGGCTGCAGGACGGCTTCGATGGCCGCCTGCTCCAGGCCCTCGGGGATGCCGGTGACCAGCAGGGCCCTGTGCACGTCCACGTCCAGCCCGCTGCACCAGTCCTGCAAAAGGCTCAAGGCCATGGTGCCTCTCGCTGGCGCTGATCGCGCAGTGCAAATCCCACCCGGGAGCAGCGCCGCAGGGCTTGGAGTTCAGGTTCAGATGAATGTGGCCGAGATGCGGGCTCGGGCTTGGGGCTCCTGCAGCCACTGGCCGGCTGACGCAGCGGCCTTTCTCAAGGTCCCCTCCCCAGAGCTGTCGGACAATTCGCAGGGGGGCTTACGCGTCAGACCCCGGGGATGCAGCCGGCCCCGCCGCTCCGCCCTTCTGTCCCAGGCCTGAGTGACGCAGCGCCCGGGCAGGTGCAGGGGATGGTGGCGCTGTGGCACGGGAGCTGCGCAGATAGGGTAGCCGCCACCGGCCGGCTCCCGCCGCGTCTAGGCGCTCACCCTCCGCTCGGGTCTCAGCAGTTCCGCTGCGTCGCAGCTGCTCGGTCCTGCGCCTGCGCACACGGGCTGGCCCCTCCAAGAGCCGGGCCCGGTCTCCATGGCAACACGGCTGTCCGCAGCTGGGTTCTGGGGAGCCCCTCTTAAAGGGTCCGGCTAAAGGAGGATGTGGGCGTTGGCGGCACCACCTTCAGCGATGAGCCCCCTACAGGACGAATCCGCACGGGGCGGAGGACAGAGAGACCTAAACCCAGGCGCTCTGGCCTCTCGCACGGTGGCGCCTGGACTCGCTCTGGAGTTCAGAGTTCACGGGCGTCACTCAGTGGAAACAGGCTTCGGGAGGGGTACACTGGTCTCGCCCGTGAGGTGCAGGCCCACTCGATGCACGTGCGGTTAACCTGGTTGTGTATACGGCGTGGGTTGGTGCACGGTCATCAGTGGGGTCAGATACGGATTCCGCAAGAAGGCGTTTCCCAGGCCTGGGCCCACCGGCTGGGACGAGGGAATACGCACTGGTTTGCTCTCCCGTCCTCCGCCCTCCCACCCCACGGAAATCGGGCGCTGCAGTCCAGCTGTGGGGTTTCCGTCTCTAGGGCATCCCCCTGCTCAGGCTCTGAGAAAGTTCCCGAGCTTCTCGAAAGCTCGGTGTTCTTTGTGCATATGGCCATAACCGCTGACCCTGCTTCATCGGGCTCTTCGGGGGTTGGAGGGGATGATGCGGGAAAGCACTTGGAAGGGAGGCTGGCCCGTAGCTGGCTGGGCTCGGTCAATTCATTGAGAACTTACCATTATGTAAGCGTGTGTTAAACAGATAGATAGGTAGATAAGCAAACACTTCGAGCCCTTTTTCTTTTTCTTTTTTTTTTTTTTTTTGTGGCAATGTAGGAACAGATTATTGCAAGGTTACCATGGCAACTGGGCCAATGGGCCAAGCGAACGTCTGCTCACTCTTCTACCAGCCCCCCTGCCGCTCCCGTTTTCCCTGCTTTTCCCTTCTCCTGTCGCCCTCCTGATCCCCAAACGGCTGTTACCTTCTCTCTAGAGCAGCGTCACCCCCCAGAAATGTAACGCGGGCCCCAAACGCCAGGCGCAGGCGCAATGTTACATTTGCTCGGGCCGCGGTCGGTAAACAAACAGAAACGGGTGAGATAAAATTTAAGAATAGACGTCATTTATCACCAAATAGACAAATCGTTATCATTTGTGCTTGTCATCGGTATAAACAATGATTAATGAGATATTGAACATTCTGGTTTTCATAATGGGTCCCTTTGGAGCTGCCTCATTTGAAGGCTTGGCAGCCACACGCGACCACTGGGAATTTATCCTTAGGAATTTATGGGGGGGGGGTGTAGACATAGTCAGCATTATTGTATTTATCATTGTGTTATTTATAACCCAGCAAGACTGGAAAAGCCAATAACAGGGGAGGGGGGAAGAAGCTGGCGTTTTTCTGGGGAGGATGAACACGGGTGAGGTGCTGGGAAGAGACTCATGTACCACATAATTCACCCACCCGAAGTGTGCACCTCGACGGGGTTAGAGTGTTCCCGGAGCTGTGCCACCATCTTCACAATCAATTTTAGAACATTTCCATCGCTCAGGCAAAACAAAAACAAAAACACACACTCCTTAGCGATCAGTCGCTCTCCAGCTCTCCCCCCAGCTTCTGGCAACCACGAACTCTGCTCTGACTCTGCGTTGGCCTGCTCTGTGGGTCTCCTGCAGGCGGGAGCCCACTCTGCCTGGCAAGTTTGTGTCTGGCTTCTTTCACTCCGCAGAATGTTTTCGAGGCTCATCCCCGTTGGGTCACGGCTTCATCCCTTCCTATGGCCAAATGACATCCCATCGTGTGAATGCCGGCATTTGCTCTGCCCAGTCAGCAGGGGGTGGACGTTTGGGTGGCGTCCACACTTTGGCGATTGTGGGCAATGCTGCAGTCAACACTCACGTCCAAGTGTCTGTGTGGACGTGTGGTTTCGTTTCTCGTGGGAAATACCTGGGAGGGGAATTGCTGGGTCACACAGGAACTCCGTGTAACCACTTGGGGAGCAGAAGAGGCACCTTTACAAACATTGGTTCAGAGCACAGGCCTTTTTCTACCTGGCAGCCCTGTGGTCTCACCGGCAGCCACTAACCAGGCAAGTCACTTGTCCCTCCCTGCCTCAGTGTCCCCACTTTATCCTGAGATGCTGAGGATTCGAGGGGTGGTGCATGGGGGTGTTGGAATAATGCCCTTCCCTGCGTGTTACTGGGACTAAGGATTCACTCTCACCGGCAGATGGGACAGTGTGACACTGGGCTGCAGATTATGGACGGGACAGCCCAGGGCAGCACCCGGCACCTCCAGGTCCAGAGGCAAGTCCCTCTCCCCGAAGTGCATCTCAGATGCTCCTGTCAGGAGCAGTTTGACCTCCCCGGGGGCAGCCTGCAATGTGACCTGGGCACCCCATGCACCCAGTGGGCGCCGCCGGAGCCCCAGGGTATGGGACACCCGGGAAAGATCATGAACTGTGGGTTGTTCTGCATCCTCCACGCCTCTGGGAAACCGCACCAGGCCTTCGCAGCTGTGAAAAAAAACAGTTTAGGATGATCTGAGCTCAGAGACTAACTCCACTTTATGTGGAGTTACACAAAGCACGTTTTTAAAATTTTTTCAGGCTATGTTTATTGATTTTAAGGAGAGAAGAAGAGAGAAAAATATCCATGTAAGAGAGAACCATTAACTGGCTGCCTCCCACATGCTGCCCCACTGGGTATTGAGCCCCCAACCCAAATAGGGGGACCTGACAGGAATTCATCCCCCGTTTTGGGGCATGGGACAACCCTCCAATGCACTGAGCCACACTGGCCATGGCAAAGCATCTTTGAAAAGAAAGATTTTATTTCTTCATTTTTAGAGATAGGGAAAGGGAGGGAGAGAGAGGAAGAGAAACACCAACGTGTGGTTGCCTCTCACACGCCCCCTACTGGGAACCTGGCCTGCAACCCAGGCATGTGCCCTGACTGGAAATTGAACCCGCAACACTTTAGTTCGCAGGCCCGTGCTCAATCCACTGAGCCACACCAGCCAGGGCTCAAAACACCATTTTAAATGTGGTTTTAATTGACACTGACTACGCCCGCTTTCATTCTAGTGCACCCACCATGCTTCCTGTGTCATCCCCCCCACTTCTTTCTTCTCTTAAGTCCCCATTTATTCATGGAGAACAGATGTGATGATCTGTTCTCTTGTTTTTGGCTGCTCTGTCCCCCACAGGTAGCCTGCACTCATCTCTCTCCTAGTGGGGCAGATATGGGCTACAGTGGGTGGAGACGTGGTTCCAGACGCTGAGTAGAGAAGTGGGGACTCAGGAACTTCTAGAAGAAGGAGGAGGCATCCAGGAAGTTGCGGGTCCCTGTGGCATTGCAGAAGCTGCAGGGCAGCGGTTCAGGGACCCTTACGCAGGGCTCCCGGAGGACAAGCCCATTTTCCTCACGCTCCTGAAACATTCTTTGCCTTTTTCTCTCTCATTCTCTCACGAGTGTTCAGTGGAGTTTTCCAGAGGCTGCGTGGGCCGTGGATCGCAGCTGCCTGGGTGCAGAAGCAGGTACAGGGGTCCGGCGCCTTCTGCTGCGACAGACACGAAAGAGATTTGCAAAAAAACATGAAACAAGGCCACTCTGCTCAAGTCGTTTGGTTCTGACAAGTATAGCTATGCAAATAGTATGTTATTTGTGTGCACAGGTACCATGTTTGTTACTGCTATTTCTAAAGAGTTCATAAATAAACGCTTTTAATTTCTCCGTTGAAATCCCTAATGCAGCAAATACCGTCAGATTAAACCCACATAAATAAAAGCCCTTTGGGGTTCTTGATCATTTTTAATAATAAGAGGTCCTGAGACCTAATAGTTGGAGAACCAGCGTATTAGAGATTACACCATATTACCGGGGGCTCCCCATTAAAATAAGATTATTTGGGGGAAGGGTCCTCCAGCGGGTAATAATTGAATGGTGGGAGGTAAGTGCGCTGCGGGGTGTCGGGAGCTCGAACCCCCTGGGTTGAAGGGTCGCCACGGACCACGGGAGCTGTGCTGGGGGACACCAGGCTGCAGGCCTGCGCTAGGCCGGCGGTGGGTGTGCGCCAGCCCCTACCTATCACACCACCAGCCAGGGAACGACCTCTGAGGGCGGGACCCGCACTCCTCCCAGCCTGGAACGCGGCGGGGCCCCGGGGCTCCACCTGGCACCGCCCCTCGGCTCCCGCTAGGTCTGCCCCACCCCCACCCGCCCCCTTCCAACCTCCCACCTGGGTTCGGCCCCCCTCCAGCCCTCGCCATTCATCCTCCGCCAGACCTCACAAACTTCACCTTGCCTCTCCCCTATTCTAAACTTTGTGTGAGTGACTCCCCAGTGCCCTGGAGAGAAAGCGCAGACTCCTCACCGGGGCCTACGAGGCCTTGCCTACTGCGGCCCCACCCTGCTCGCGGGAACCCTTCCAGCCCCAAAGGGCCAGCGCCGCAGTTCAACTCCGGAGCGTTCTCCCGGCCCCTCTGACCCGCCCCCACCCCCGGGCTGTGAACCCTGGGCGGGCAGGGCTGGACTGACTGAGTCGCCGCTGGGTCTCTAGCTGGATGGGAGCAGTCCTGGGGGACGTGTGTGGGAGTAAAAAAGGAAAGAAGGGAGGGAGGGCGAGGAAGAGAAGGAGAGGAGGCTCTTTACAGTTTAAGCCTCGCGTTCCATCTTTTCTCCCCGAGCTGTGTCTCCAATTGCCCACCAGAGGGCGCGCTGACCCAGCAAATCCCTAAGGCGGAGCCTCAGCTGCTCTACTTACAGAAATGAATTGTGCTCATTAGGATGATTAACATCAGCTACCGCTACTTAACGCCCTACGGCGCTGGTCCTGCCAACGTAGGAGTTGACTAGGATCCCGTGTTTAGAGGGGAGGAAATGTCCGCAAGAGGGAGCTGCAGTCAACCTTCCAGGCGCCCGCTCGCCCACCTACCCAGCCTGGCGCCGTCAGGGTCGGCACCTGCTGCCCCAAGTGCTGACGCTCCCATGTAGTGTCACGTCCATGTGGTGACCTCTGCTTCGGCCCTCTCTGCCCACCTCAGCGTTTCCCCTCAGTATCGCTGGGTGCCCCTCCAAGTCCTCCAGTCTCAGGCTGTGTCCGTGTCCCAGTTCCCACCTGTAGGAGGTACCGAGCCCATTGCGTCACGTCGGGCGGGTCCTCCCTGCAGGTCTTGAGGAAGGCACGGGGCGGGGGGTGGGGCTGGGCGTGTCCCCGCAGCACCACCAGACTGTCCCAGACCCACTCGGACACCCAGGTGCAGACTCAGACTCGGGAGCTGCTTGAAGGGGTCACCGCTGGACCGCAGGGGCCTCCCTGGGGCAGAGACAGGGCTATTTGTCTCTGGGGGGAGTAAACGTACTCCCCGTTTGCCTGGAGTACGATGGGTTTCAGGGCCTGGTCCTGGGCTGAGCAGCTTCCGGAGGGGAGGTGTCCGGGCTGGGGAGACCCCCACGTGTGACTGACTTCTCCCTGTAGCATTTAGGCCCCTCTCCCTGTGCACTGTCACCAGGGTCCCTCAGTAAAGTGAATTCAGTGTCTGGCCTGGTCTCTCTGTGCTCTGGGCAGTGGGGGAGGGCGGATCAGCCATTGGGCCACAGGTGCCCCACCTGTCACTGCTGAGGTTCAGGCAGGACACCCTGGGGCTGTGCTGTCATTGACTTACACCCAGTGTCCCTTCTGTTTCAGTGACTGTGCCCCCACCCCGCCTCTGGTCCCCACCCCAGCCCAGCCCCAGAAGGCCCAGAGCAGGGTGCTCTTACGATTTGGAGTCCATGAAGCCCCAGAGTCAAGGCCATAGTCCAGCCGGGTCCCCGATCCCCAATCCCTGCCACGTCCAACTCCAACCATGTTGTCTGAGCAAAGTCCGGACATGGGGGATATGTCTTCAAAGAAGCATATCCTGGCCTAAAGGACGTGGCATTACTTGGGATCTGTGCTTGGTTTTGTTCTTTCTCTTTTCTGGATTCTATATTTTTACTGCCTTAATCATCTGAGACCTCTTAGAAATGACCACCACTCTTAGAG
>CM052550.1:40545559-40575814 GCA_028533065.1 Trachops cirrhosus
CCCTCACAGGCATCACAGCCCAGTGTGGGGGCGGGAGACCAGTGACCAAGTGGACTGGGTGTCCAGTGCCACACAGCAAACTACCCCAGAGCTGAGCGGCACAGAACAGCCACCACTCGCTGTTCCCGTTTCCGTGGGGGGCAGCCGGAGAGTCCCCACAGGGTGCCTGTGGCTCTGGGCCCCTCACGGGGCTGCCCTTGGGGGCTGGCTGAGGCATCATTCATCTCAAGGGGGTGGCTTTTCCAGAGTCACTCTGGTTGCTGTTGACAGGTTGCTGGCCGTGGATGGGACATGAGTCCTGGATGGTGGCATCTCCACTGGGCAGCTCACACAAGGCAGTGGCCACTCAGAGCCAGCAAGTGAGTCAGTAGCCAGAGTCTTTGTAACATAGTCCCAGATTTTTTTTAAGATTTTATGTATTTACTTTTAGAGAGAATGGAAGGGAGATACAAAGAGAGGGAAATAAATATCAGTGTGTGGTTGCCTCTCATGCTCCCCCTACTGGGGACCTGGCCCACAACCCAGGCATGCGCCCTGACTGGAAATTGAAACAGTGACCCTTTGGTTTGCAGGCCAGCACTCAGCCCACTGAGCTACACCAGCCAGGGCCCTTTCACTGTATTTTGTAAGTCAGTCACTCTGTTCAACCTACAGGCAAAGGGGCCTGGATCCCAAAAGGCTGTAAATACCAGAAGGAAGGACCATCGGAGGGCGTCCTAGAGGATGCCTTTCAGGGGCCGAGTTCCAGGGATAACACATGTGCGGCGGCTCCATCTGGTGGGGAAGGAGGGCACACAACAGGGTAAGCGACAAGGTGGAAGTTTCACTCTTAATAGCTTTGACTCCGAAGTTGGGCGGCCAGAAAAAGCACAAGACGCCCAATTAAATGCGAAAATTGGAATTTCAGAAAAACGGCACATGCTTTTTTTAGCATAAGTATGTCGTGCAACAATGAAGGCATACTTATACTAAAATTAACTCGTTGAACACCCAGGGAGGGGCCGCCCAGGAGGCCTGTGGCTCCTCAAGCCAGGAGCTCAGAGAGTCGGCTGGTGCAGGGGCAGAGTAATGAGCCCCCGCAGTGCCCCGTCCAGACCCCGAGGCCTGTGGGCATGTCATGCTACCTGGCAAAAGGGAACAGGCACCTGTTGAGATGGAGAGAGTGTTCTGGATTCCCTGAGCGGGCCCATTGCAAACACAATGGTCTTTACACGTGTTATGGGTAAAATTGCGTTTCCCCAAAAAATACGCTGCATCTTGTCCCCTGGAACCTCAGAATGTGGCCTGGTCTGAGCACAGGGTTGTTGCAAATGTACTTAGTTAAACTAGAACGAGGGTCTGGTGGAGTAGGGTGGGTTCTTCACCCAAGACAACCAGGGCCCTCATGAGAAGGCACCAGGGAAGGATGAGTGAGGGCGGAGGCAGACAGCGCTGCCGCCCGCCCCCCCAAGGCCGCGGCCGCGCCCAGAAGCCGGAGGAGGTCCGCGAGGCTCCCGCAGACGGAGTGCGGCCCCTCCAGCACCTCGGTGTTGGACTTCTAGCCTCCAGAACCCTGAGGCAATACATTTCTGTTGTTTCAAGGCACCCAGTTTGTGGGGCTTTGTTAGAACAGCTCCAGGAAACCAACGCCAAAAGGAAAAGAGGGGTATCAGAGAGAGAGCACGGGAGTGACGGGGGAGGTGAGGTCGGAGGGCGAGACCTGAAGATGCCGCGGCTGGCTCCGCAGGAGAGGAGGGGACGGCGGGCGGCCTCGAGCGGCGGAAGGTTCGGACACGCATTCTCGCCCAGAGCCTCCCGCGGGAGCCGGACCCTGCCAACACCTCCTTTTAGCCCCAGGGAACCCAGGTCAGACTTCTGTGCCCCAGACCTGGAAGACGATACACATGTTATTTTAAGCCACTAAACTGGTGGCAATTTGTCACAGCACCACCGGAAACAAACCCAGCTGGGCTGGGGACAAAGGTGCAGGCCGGAGGGGAAATGATCAGAGGGAGAAGCGCGGGATGAAGGAGATCAGGGGGAAAGGGTGAAGGGGCCGTGGTGGGGGTGGGGGTGGGGGAGGGTCCAGGGCAGCCCTGTGCAGAGTGCAGACCGTGAACAGGGGGGCCCCCGAAGGAGCACTCAGAGAGATGGTGGAGCGAGCGCAGGGGGCAAACGCCAGGAGCTGACACCTGTCACTCACGTAGGCAGTGTGGCGCTCCGCGTCCCAGGGAAGGAAGGTCCCAGGTCACCTCTCCACTCACGGCTGCCCCGTGGCTCTCCCGCCCAGCCTGGCGCCGGGGCCCATCGGGCCTTGGTTGCAGTGCTATGAAATCCTAGGTTGCGGTTCCCAGGGTGTAAATAGGAAGCTGGAATGGGGAGTCTGGGGATGTAGGGTTTCCAGGGAGATGTGGTCCAGGCGTTGGTTCAGTTGTAAAAACGGAGAATCCACAGGAGCAAGAACCCGTCTGTCTCCCTCACCTCTGAATTCCTAGAACCGGGAGCAGTGGCCCTCAACTGGGGCTATTCGTATCCCCCACTCCCAACAAGAGACATTTGGCAACGAGACTTTTCGGTGTCACAACGGAGGTCAGGGTGGGGTTATTGTTATCTTCTGAGTAGAGGCCGGGGATGATGCTGGAAGTCCTGCAGTGCGCAGGAGTGCAACCCCTCCCCCCACACGCCAATGATCCCACCCTACTGCAGACAGAAAAGTGGCCCAAAGATGACCCTGTCCTAATCCCCAGAACGAATGAATATGAGAGATTTCATGGCAAAGAACTGAGGTTGCCAATGAAGTTAAGGCTGCTAAACCAACTGACCTTTTTAAAAAAGATTTTATTTATTTATTGTTAGAGAGAGGAGAAGGGAGGGAGAAAGAGGGAGAGAAACATCAATGTGTGGTTGCCTCTCATGCGCCCCCTACTGGGGACCGCGCCAGCAACCCAGGCATGTGCCCTGACTGGGAATCAAACCGACTTCCCCTTGGTTTGCACGCTGGCACTCAGTCCACTGAGCCGCACCAACCAGGGCTGAACCAACTGACCTTAATATAGGAAGATGATCTTGGATTATCCAGGTGGGCCCAAGAGTCCTCAGAAGTGGGAGAGGGGGTAGGAAGAGAGAAGCAGAGAGACAGCAGCGTGAGAAGGGAGTGGCCCGAAGTTGCTGGCTTTGGAAACGGAGGAAGGGCACAAGCCAAGGAAAGTGGGTGGCTTCTCGAACTGAAAAAGGCAAGGAAATGGGTAACAGCTTCTCCCCCAGAGCCCCCCAAAAGGAACAGAGCCCTGCCAACACCCTGATTTCAGCTCAGTAAGACCCAGTTTGGACTTCTGACCTTCGGAACTGTAAGAGGATGAATCAGCGTTATTTGAAGCCGGTAAATCTGTGGCCATTTGTCACAGCAGCCGTAGAAAACCAGTAGAGGCCCCAAATGTCCACAGAGGTGGGTGGAGAAAGTCCGTCCCAGAACAGCGCCTGGCACCCCGGAGCTGCCCAAAAAATATTTCTCAGGCCCTGGCTGCTGTGGATCAGTGGATTGAGCACTGGTCTGCAAACCAAAAGGTCACTGGTTCGATTCCCAGTCAAGGCACATGCCTGGGTTGTAGGCCAGGTCCCCAGTAGGGGATGCACTAGAGGCAACCACACATTGATATTCTCTCCCTCTCTCTAAAATTAAATAAATAAAATATTTTTAAAAATATTTCTCGAGAGAACGGATGAGTGAAATCCAGATCTATACAAATGATTTCATTTTTGTGGCCAAACAGCGTTTCCTGGCTGGTGTCTTAGACGACAGCTTGCTCGCCGTAATTGTTCATGTTTATCCCCGCTGGGATTTCATCTTTAACCTTGAGGCCGAGGTGGCCGCAAAGCCTGGTTCGCATGTTCGCTACAGGGCGGCGTGTTCATTGTTGAGTGCTTTTGACAGAGATAGAACTTATTCTTCAACATGTGCAGTTTAACCCACAGGCGGCAAACACAGGGCCTTCGGGCCGAATCCCGCCCTCCACCCTGTTTTGTTCCGCCCGGCACCTTGTTTCTCCCGGGCGGCAGCGCTGAGCTCCTTACTCCTGGTTAAGGAGTAGTTATGTTCATACAGTCCTAAAGTTACATTCGGCCTTTGAAGGCACCCGAGAGGCTGATGTGGCCCCCCAGCGAAAATGAGTTTGACACCCCTGATTTAACCCCTGATGATATCGTCACTAATCTGGTTTTTTTTTTTTTTTTTTTGCAAAAGATTTATACAATCTGAAGAGAAACCAGAGTATCTCTAATCTGGTTTTAATGAACTCGCCTCAAGCAGAAATGACCGAGAAACTCCTGGAGTTATGAAAAGAATCTGTGTTTTACCTCCTACCTTAAGTTTATGTAAGTAAATGTAAAATTAAGTTAAAACAAAATTCCAAAGGTCTTTATTTGCCCTGGCTGCTGTGGCTCAGTTGGTCGGAGCATCATCCCACCGCCAAAAGGTCACCGGTTTGATTCCTGGTCAGGGCACATTTCTGGGTTGCAGGTTCGGTCCCTGGTCAGGGGGTCAGGGAGCACACGAGAGGCAACGGATCAGTGTTTCTCACATCCATGCTTCTCTCCCTCCCTCTCTCCCTCCCTTCCCCTCTCTCTTTAATAAAAATAAAATAAACCTTAAGGGAAAAAAAAAGAACAAAGTGTTCAAACAAAAATGTGTACATCAAAGGTAGAAACAACCCAAAAGAAATAACCCAAAAACATCCATCAACAAATAAATGAATCAAGCGTATGTGTACAATGAAATATGATGCGACCGTACAAAGGAATGAAGCTCCGATGCACATGACAGGGTGGATGAGCCTTGGAAACGAAGCTGAGTTAAATAAGACAGAGACACAGGCGGCCCCGGCTCTACAGAGCTCAGCTTCCATGTGAGTCTCTGTCCCAGGCAGGGCACAGCTGGGGAGGGGGCAGGGTGAAGGGCGGCTGCTATGACAACACCCCAGCCAAACAAGGACTCTAGGAAAACTGCCCTTTTTTCGGCCCTTGCGCATTCAGGCTGATCCAGGACAGAAGCCCTTGCTCCCTGCGTGGGGGCAGTGCAGGTGGAAGAGAGGCGTGTGTTAGTCAGTGGGCTGCTGAGCGTATGGGCAGACAAAGGGAACGCAGTAGCCAGCTCCGGCTTCGATAACAAAATACCGTAGACCCAGCAGCTTACACAACAGACATTTATTTCTCACCCTTCTGGAGGCTGGGGGGTTCAAGGACAAGGTGCTGGCAGATTCGGCTTTTGGTGAGAGCCTCTGCCTGCCTGGCAGAGCGCCAGCCTCTCCCTGTGCCCTCACACGGCCTGTCCCCAGTCTGTGCACAAGGAGCCTGAGCTCTGGATTCTCTTCCTCTTCTGATCAGGACACTAATCCCATCGTGGGGGTCCTACCCTCACGACCTCAGCTAAACCTACTAGCCTCCCAAAGACCCCGCCTCCAAGTAACATCACGGTGGGAGCTCAGGGTTCAACATATGAATTTGGCAGGGGCGGGGCAGTGGGAGAGGAAGAGCGACACAAACATTCAACCTATAATACTTACGCAAGGAGAAAGTGATCATAATAGTTCCTATTTTTTCCGTAGGAAAGTCCATTTCCAATGTGCTAGACAGTTAATACGTATGACCTCATGGGCCATGACCCTGAGGTAGTAAGTTACCTCTTGCTGTATAATATGAGATCAGCCCAAGGCTTAGTGGTTGAAAACAATAAGCACCTAACCCTGGCTGATGTGGCTCAGTGGATGAGTGCTGGCCTGCAAACCAAAAGATCACTGGTTCGATTCCCAGTCAGGGCACATGCCTGGGTTGCAGGCCAGGTCCCCAGTGGGGGGCGAGGGAGAAGCAACCACACATTGATGTTTCTCTCCCTCTCTTTCTCTCTCCCTTCTGTTCTGTCTGAAATAAATAAATAAATAAAATGTTTTTTAAAGTTTTTTTTTTTAATCTTACAAAAAAACAATGAGCATTTATCAGAGGATCTGTGAACAGGAATTGAAGAGCAACTCAGGGAGGTAATTCTTGCTCAGAGTCTCTCATGAGACCACAGTCAGAGGGTGGCTGGGTCAGGGGACATCTTGAAGCTTTCTTAATCCACATATTGGTGCAAGAGGCTCCTTGGCCTCTCTTCTGTCCCCTGAAGTCACTCCAGTGTGGTGACTCAGGAGTCCCAAGGTGGAAGTTTTAAGAGAGGGAGAGTCACTCAGCGTCATGTCCACTGAGTTCCACTCCTGAGAAGCAAGTTAATAAGGCTGCTCTCTATTCAAGATGATGGGAATATTAGAGTCCATCATTTTATAGGAGCACTGCAAGGAATCTGTGAATGATGTGGTCTAAACTTATCATAAGCTGGCACTATTTCATACCCACTTTACACATGAGCAAACCGAGGCACAGAGAGGTTAAGTAACCTGCCCAACATCACACAGCTTGGGATTCATACCAAGCTGGCTCCACGACCTCTCGTGTTGGCCGGCATTTCTGCTCATGGCCACAGGGAGCACGGCTCCTCGCAGGAGCTGTGAGGGCCTGGAGGAAGGACTGCACAGACACCTGTGAGCTGCTGAAAGAAAACGCGCAGAGCTCCGCCATGAAGATCCAGCTCCTCCGACCGTCCTTCCTGCCCGGAATGCCCACCCAGAAAATTCAGAGCCAGCTTTAAACTGCGAGGCCCCAACTACTAACCACGGGGGTGTTAAAAAGTGATCAACATTTTTAATACAAATAATTTTTAGTATAAAAAAGAGGTGAAGATCTTTCTTTCGTGCCGCTACACAGAGATATTACATTGCATAATCAAGCGTGTGTAAAAAATCTACCCCGTAGGATAAACTGAGGACGTTTTCAAGAGCCCCCTTTTGTTCTCCTGGGCGACTTAAGATCCTATCACCAGCCTGATCTGTTCATTTACCACTGTCCTTTGAAAGGGGATTTTAACAAAAGAGTCTTGTGAGAGTCCCCTAGAAATTGTTGCCACAGCTTGAGAAAAATAGCCTCCCAAAGAAGCCTGCAGTTCTGATTGGTTGTCTTCCTTGATCATTTGTTGCCATGGTGACAACATCATATCTCTCTTATTAAAAGGAATTAACGCTTGTAGGTTTTCCATCCCTCTCTTAGAATCGGAAGATGATTGTTGGCACTTTTCTCACACAAACATAAGGTGGAAATAAAAGCCTGTGACTCTGCTAGATTTCTTATGTTAACGAAGACATTGGAAGTCCTCTTATTTAAAGAAACCAAAGCGCTCAGCCCCGTGTGCCAACAGTGGTAGCTGTGGTCACTGCGATGGCAGCGATCTGCAATCTTAACTGCACCAGAGCGCCCGCTGGTGGGCGATGAGAGAACAACAGGGCTGTAGCCGCTGGGAGACCCCTCCCCTCCGCTCTACTCCCTCTCAGGAGCGCTCACCCCCACCACCCAACTGGCTAAGCGTGTGGTGGAGGGCGGACTCAGGACAGAGATCCCTATAGACTCCGCAGAGGGTGGGGGAACACTCACTCTCTCTCAGCACCCACTTTGGGCACCTACTGTGTGCCAGACACCGGGTGCTATGCCCTGTACTCTGTCTATCCTCACTGCAACCCCTTAAGAAGGGAATTATGACTTCTCCCACTGTCTGCAGATGAGGACTCCAAAAACAGAGAGGTTAAATCTCTTTCCCAAGGCCACACAGCCAAACACTGCAGCAACCATGAGTTGTTTACACCGAGGCCTTGCTGAGAGAGGCAGAGAACTTCAGCGTGGAAGTGTGGTGGGACCCAAAGGCTCCTAATCTACCCTCAAGAGAGACTGTCCAGTGCCCATGGGATTTGTCAGCCAGAGGCTTTCAACCTCCAGCTTACAATAGTGCTGGTAAATCTGGGCTGGTAGTTCCTGGGCTCTTGTTAGTGCCACGGTCTTAGCCAAGCACTTTTGATGAATAACCTCACTAAATCCCCCTGACAAGTTCAGGGAGGAAAATCATTATTGTGCCTCTTTCACAGAGGAGGAGACGGAGGTTCAGAGAGGCCCATTAGAGTGCCCGAGATCACACAATCGGCAAGTACTGGAACCAGGGTTATGAACGCACGTCTGCCTGGCTCCAAAGCTTCTATTCTCCACCACACTATTCAGGACACAAGAACAGAATTTGGATGTGAGTGTGGGCCTGACTCTGCACACAAAGTGCTTTCTGGGCCCAGGTAACAGCCCCACCGTTTCCTAATTAGAGGCTCCTTTTTTTGTTCCAGTTATCTACTGTGGCATAACAAATTACCCCCATAGCCTGGCAGCTTAAAACAACAACTATTTCTCTTGCTCCCAAATCTGCAACGTGGAGAAGGCAGCGACAGTTCTGTGCTCCCGCGGATAGCATCCAGATCTGCTTGCAAGACGCGGCGCACTCCGCGAGGGGTCTTCCCTAAGCTCAGCTGGCAACTCTCGCACACGCCCCCTACTGGGGACCTGGCCCGCAACCCATGCCTGTGCCCTGGCTGGAAATCAAACCACCGACTTTTCGCTTCAAAGAACGGTACCCAGGCAGCAGAGCTACACTGGCCGGCTGAACTTCTGTCTTACAGACAGGGTGGGGTAGAACGGAATGGCCCTCCAGGTCGGTCTCCTTGCCCGGTCCCTGGGAGGAGGGGTTTTTACTGGGGGACAGTGGGAGGTTGAAGACCCTGCATAGCCTTCGCCTGGAGCTCTAAGAAGCCAAGAATCTAAGAATTGTTTTGAGGACAAAAAGTGTTATCTGGGCAAAAAGTATCTCTTTTTTGGGGGGCAAAAAGTATGGCTTCTTTTTTTTGAGAGGGAGAGAGAAAAAATACCCATCAATTTGTTGTTCCACTTGTTTGTGCACCCATTGGTTGAGTCTCGTATGTGCCCTGACTGGGGATCGAACCTGGGACAACACTCTAACCAACTGAGCTACCTGGCCGGGGCTGGACCTGCATTTTATTGAAGGACTTACCAAAGCCCTCCGGATAACTCAATGGGTAATTTTCTTTTTTTAATCTTCACCTAAGGATATGTTTCTGTTGATTTTTAGAGAGAGAGGAAATAGGAGAGAGAGAGAAACATCAATTGGTTGCCTCCCATATGCATCCCCACAGAGGTCAAACTCACAACCCAGGCATGTGCCCTGACCAGGAATCAAACCCACAACCTTTTGGTGTATGGGATAATGCTCCAACCAACTGAGCTACCCAGCTAAGGCACTCTGGGTAATTCTGCAGACAGAATGAATAGCAGCAAAGTCAAGATTCCAGGCAGGGAAGCGCCCAGTCCCAGCTGGCCATACTTCATACATCCCTGGTCCATCACAACCTCAGTTTCCTCATCTGTAAACTGGAAATCACAAGAATATCCAGTGGGGGTCGGCTGGGGCCCAAGGTGCCAGGTGAATGCGCCAGAGCCGGATCTGGAGCAAGAACCAGTACCGGTGTTGCTGGGGGTGCCTCAGCCGGCATGACTGGGATCTATTTCCACTGGCAGCGCCAGAGTTTCTACCCGCCCCTGTGGGGACTCGTGCCGCTACAACTGAATCATCCAGGCCCACTGTCCCTGTCCCCATCGGAACCGTCTGCCAGCAGGCACCGGCACCATGTGCATGGAAAAAACTATATCAGTGTAACCCAGAGCGACACGGGCAAGGAGCTCGCCGAGGGCAAAGCCATCCCCTCTAGAGAGCTGGTGTCTGCGTCACCCTTCCCAGGAAAAAAAAGAAGGCGGCAGAAATCTGTGCAAATGGCCTCCTGCACCTCGGTCTAATGGCTACAGACATGAAGGGGGGCCCCTGGGAGCATCTTTGATAAGTGTGGTCCCTGCCATCTCTGTGCTGGGACAGGGCCAGTGACAGGATTGAGATCAGGCTGTCGTACATTGCTGGGGTGAAAAAGATACGATGAGGGTTGCAATTTACGTGCAGACAGAAAGGCACCGAGGACAGCCCCGCCTCTGAAGAGTTCCGAACCTTAGAGGACCCTTTCATTTACACTGGATGGTTCTGGAGTAGCAATCTGTGAAAAAATGAAGTCATCTAATGCACGTGGGTGAAGGTTTCGCAAGAACTGATATTCACCTGGTGTTGCAGTGTCTTCCCACAGATTACTTATTAATTATAAAGTAAAAAAGAGGCCCTGGCCCAGTGGCTCATTTAGTTGAGCATGATCCCATGCACCAAAAACGTTGTGGGTTCAATTCCCAGTCAGGGCATATACCTAGGTTTCGGGTTCGATCCCAGGTTGGGGTGTGTACTGGAGGTAACTGATTGATGTTTCTCTCCCTCTCTCTCTCCCCACCCCCTCCTCCCTTCCCATCTCTCTAAAACCAATAAGCAGCTCTTTCTCTTCTGGTCCCGGGTGCTTTGAGAGCAGTGGGCTTGGGTGCAGATATGACCAAATCCAAGAAGCATGCCACGTACAACCAGTCCCGAAACACGGCAGAGAAACAGTATCGAGAAACCCCGATCACAAAGATATGACTCTCTTAAGGGAGAGGACCCCAAGTTTCTGAGGAACACGTGCTTCGCCAAGAAGCACAGGAGAGGCCTGAAGAAGCTGCACGTCAACAATGCCAAGGCCATGAGCACACGTGCCAGGGCTATCACGGCCTCGTCAAGTCCAAGGAGGTCAAGCCCAGGACCCCAAAGAGCAGCAGAAGCAAGCTCAGCCGATTTCCCTACATTGCTCACCCCAAGCTTGGGCTCTGCTCTCGTGCCTGCATCGCCAAGAACCTCAGGCTCTGCTGGCCAAAGGCCAAGGCCAAGGCTCAAACCAGCCCCAGGCTGCAGATGCACCTGCAGCTCAGGCTCTAGCTCCCAAAGGCGCCCAGGGAGGTTCCACAGCAGAGGCCTCTGCCTGCTGACATGAGGATGGGAGGACTGGTGTGAACGCCGGGCCGCTGTCTGCACAGGCTGGTGTCCTCCTGTGCTACATGTAAACCTGAGCAGGATCTGTCCAAAATGAATAAATAAGTAAAGGAAGCCAATAAGCATGTCCTCGGGTGAGGATTTAAAAAAAATGAAAAAGAGTAACTTTACGGCGAGCAACCTCACCATGGCCAGTAGTGAGGACAACTGTGCCTTCTGCCTTCTGATAAGAAGACCCAGAATTACTTCTGTGATATTCCTTTTCTCCCTGTTTATTGAATTTGTTGGGGAGACATTGGGTGACAAAGTTATACAGGTTTCGGGTGCACACTTCTACAACACATCATCTGTGCACGGTGCGGTGTGTTCGCCACCCAAGTCAAGTCTCTGCCCGTCACCATTTCCCCCTTAACCTCCTCCCCTCCCCTCCCCCAGCCTTCACCACACTGCTGTTCCCGTCCATTGGTTTTTCTCTTTTCTTTTTTCCTCAATCCCTCCACCCCCACCCCCAGCCCCACCCCCCAACAGCTGTCAGCCTGCTCTCTTTCTATGCATCTGTTTCTATTTTGTTAGTTCAATTTGTTCATTAGATTCCACATGTGAGTGACATTGTATGGTACTTGTCTTTCTCTGACTGGCTTATTTCACTGAGCATAATGCTCTCTAGGTCCATCCACGCTGTCGCAAAAGGTAAGATGGCCAAGTAGTATTCCACTGTGTAAATGTATCACAGCTTTTTTTTTTACTTTCTTTTTTTAATGTATTTTATTGATTATGCTATTACAGTTGTCCCATTACCCCCCCTTCATTCCCCTCCACCCTGAACACCCTCTCCCACCCACATTCCCCCCCTTTAGTTCATGTCCATGTGTCACAAGTTCTTTAGCTCCTACATTTCCCCTACTATTCTTGCCCTCCCCCTGTCTATTTTCTATCTACCTTCATTGCTACTTATTCTCCACACCTTTCCCCCCCTCTCCCCTGTTGCTAACCCTCCATGTGATCTCCATTTCTGTGGTTCTGTTCCTGTTCTAGTTGTTTGCTTAGTTTCTTCTTTTTGTTTTAGGTGCAGTTGTTAATAATTGTGAGTTTGCTGTCCTTTTACTATATATGTTTTTTACCTTCTTTTTCTTAGATAAGTCCCTTTAACATTTCATAAAATAAGGGCTTGGTGATGACGAACTCCTTTAACTTGACCTTATCTGAGAAGCACTTGATCTGCCCTTCCATTCTAAATGAAAGCTTTGCTGGATAGAGCAATCTGGGATGTAGGTCCTTGCCTTTCATGACTTGGAATACTTCTTTCCAGCCCCTTCTTGCCTACAAGGTCTCTTTTGAGAAATCAGCTGACAGTCTGATGGGAACTTCTTTGTAGGTAACTGTCTCCTTATCTCTTGCTGCTTCTAGGATTCTCTCCTTCATTTTTACCTTGGCTAAAGTAATTATGATATGTCTTGGTGAGTTCCTTCTTGGGTCCAACTTCTTTGGGACTCTCTGAGCTTCCTGGACGTCTATTTCTTTTGCCAGATTGGGGACGTTCTCCTTTACTATTTGTTCAAATATCTTTTCCACTTGTTGTTCTTCCTCTTCCCCTTCTGGTACCCCTATAATTCGGATGTTGGAACATTTAAAGATGTCCTGGAGGTTTCTAAGCCTCTCCTCATTTTTTTTAATTCTTATTTCTTCATTCTTTTCTGCGTGTATATTTTTTTCTTCCTTCTGGTCCACTCCATTGATGTGAGACCCATCTTTCATTCCATCACTATTGGTTCCCGTGCAATTTTCTTCATTTCACTTATTGTAGCCTTCATTTTTTCCTCTAGTTTGTGACCAAAATCAACCAATTCTGTGAGCATCCTGATCACCAGTGCTTTGAACTGTGCATCTGATAGGTTGGCTATCTCTTGGTCGCTTAAAAGGACGGGTTCTGAGGCTTTCAATTCTTCTTCTGTTTGAGCCATCTCTTTGCTGGGTTTTTGTTGTTTTTTTTTTTTTTGGTCTTGTCCAGCACCTGTAGTGAGGGGCAGGGCCTCAGGTATCCACCAGGGCGGGGCACCGAGGTAGCTGGGTTGTGATGTGGGGGCAGGGTCCGAGATGGAACAATGGCCCTTGCTCTGCTCTCCATAGGACCCCAGACCCCTCCTCTGCTTTCAGCGAGCTAACTGGGCCCCTCTGGCACCAATATCCATGTGGGTGGGCCTGTGCACCCAGCAGGACCTTCCTCCTCAGTCAGTGACCCAAAGCTCCATTTCCCGGCGCTGGGACCCTGAGTTGGGTGCAGTGCCTTGCTTCACAGTGGCCGCCTCGCTGGGTCTGCCATCACCAACCCCCGGCCGGGGCCCACCAGCCACCGCCGCTTGCACGCCCAGGGTCTGCCCTCTGCAGTCCTGCTTGCTGCCCCAGCTGCTCTGCTCTCTGCTCCGTGTCCCTCGCCGGGCCCGACTCCGCCCCTCCTGCTGGTCTGGTTGAATGTGTCTATTTTTAAATCCTTGGGTGTCCGACTTCCATACACTTCAATTTTCTATCAGTTCCGGTTGTTATTTTGTGTCTATGTTGTTGTTGTCCCTATCTTGGTTGTGCGAGGAGGCACAGTGCGTCTATCTATGCCTCCAACTTGGCCAGAAGCCTATCACAGCTTTTTTATCCACTCATCTGCTGTTGGGCACTTGGGCTGCTTCCAAATCTTGACTATTGTAAACACTGATTTATTGTAAATGAACATAGGGGTGATTATATTCTTTCGAATTAGTGTTTTGGGCTCCTTCAGATAAACTCACAGAAGTGGGATCGCTGGGGCATGGAACAACCACTCAACTATAAAGGAAAGTAGAGGTAAAAAAAAACAAGCATCCGTAGCTACGAGCACACTCAGAGCCCCGAGTAGTTTCTAACAACATCCCCCAATAACTGGAGCCGGGGCTCCTTGGAGAAGGGACCGATTTTGGGAATGGAGCAGAAAATACATGCATTATGTCTGGAAATACTCAAGATGTGCTGTGAAATGGATGTGAGGACGATCTGGCTGCGACATCTGTCACCCTGCTGATCGCCAGGGTTGATTTGGCTGATCTGGCCAGCTAGGCGGGTGTCCCCTTCCTCCCGCACCGATCCAGGTGCGTCCCTCCCGAAGCTGCGCACTCGGTCAAAGACGACGACCTTCCCAACTAGAGGAGAGGACCGGTCTCCGGTCAAGGGCATATGAGTAGCTGCGCTCCCCTGCTAGAACCTCCAAACAAGCTCTCGGAATGTGCTGGGGAAATCAGGAAGTGCTAAAACATGCGCACACGCACACGCGCGCACACACACGATGAGGGTTTGTGCAAGGACCCAGGAGCCAGCTGAAAGAGCACCCAACGGTCAAACTGGAACAATTTGAGCACCAATATAAACAATGTACATTGGATTATAACCCACAGCACACAATATCCACAAGTCCACACTGATAAAATAGAAGGTGATTGAGCCCTGGCCGAGTGGCTCAGTTCATTGGAGCATCATCCCATATACCAAAAGGTTACAGGTTCAATCCCCGATCAGGGTACAAACCTAGGTTGCAGGTTCAATCCCCCACTGGAGTACATACGGGAGGGAACTGATCAAAGTTTCTCTCTCACATTGTTTTTTTCTCTCTCTTCCTTCTTCTCTCTCTAAACCAATAAACACATACTTGGGTGAGGATTTTAAAAAATAAAATAAAATAGTCCTGGCTGGTGTAGCTCAGTGGATTCAGCATGGGCCTGTGAACCAAAGGGCTGCTTGTTCGATTCTCAGTCAGGGCACATACCTGGGTTGTTAGCCAGGTCCCCAGTAGGGGGCACATGACAGGCAACCACACATTGGGGTTTCTCTTACTCTCTTTCTCCTTTCCTTCCCCTGTCTAAAAATAAATAAAAAATTAAACAAAATAAAATACAATAAAGTGATTAAATAAATAAACAAATGGGGAAGAATAGACAGATTTCCTGTGTGGAAGATTTCCAGATAATTGAAGTAGATATCACCCTCTCAAGGAGAGGAAGCAAAGCTCTCCTCTTCATGAGTGTGGACTGTGAGGAGGGACTTCCTACCAAGAGTGCAGCATGGGGAGGGAGGGGCAAAGTAACTTTACGCTAAGGAAATCGGATAAATACAAGGGTCAAGGCGAACAGCCATGGCGATAAGTCACGTGGACGGTATGTACCCTTCATATCGTGTAACGAGAATGACACTTCACCTGTGTCCTGCCCCGAAAACCATAATCCCAATCTAATCATGAGAAAAACATCAGACAAACCCTGTGGGAAACATGGTGCAGATCACCTGCCTAGGACTCCCCAAAACTGCCACAGTCATCGAAACGAAGTCTGAGACATTGTCATAGTCCACAGGAGACTGAGGTGACATGAGAACAAAATGTAATGTGATGTCCCGGATGTGACCCTGAAACATAACCAGGACAGGATGTTAGATGAAAACTAAAAAAAAATGGGTGTCGGTTAATCATAACGTATCACTGTTGGTTCATTAGTTGTAACACATGTACCATATTAATGTACAAATTTGATAATAGAGAAAACTGAGTTGGGAGTATATGTGGAAACGCTCTGTTCTGCCTGCCACTTTTCTGTCATCTAAAACTGCTCCAAATACAAAGTTGGTTTTTACTACAGAGGAAAAACTGAATACTAAAAGACACACCAGTAACTCAAAAGAAGACGTCATTGGAACAAAGGCTTGAAGCTGAGCAGGGGGAGAGCATTGGAAGAAGAGGAAGTAGGACCAAGGCCCTGAGGCGGGAGCCAGCCACAAGTGTTCGAGGAATAGGAGAGGCTGTGTGGCTGGAACAGAGAGCACGTGGCTGGAACAGAGAGCGCGAGGGGAGAGCGAGGGGAGGCGACGTTAGAGAAATAACAGGGTCATCAGGTTTGGTGTCCAGCAGCAGGTAATATTGTTGGCAATGGTGTTTGCCCAGCTGATAACCATGAAACGGTATGTCATTGTCATTTTAATTTGAACTTTCGTGATTATAATGGGGTTGAACATTAGTTTATTGATCATTCCTGAAAGTCATAAATTTGAAGCCACTGCCGAGACTTTAATCTGGCAGCAGCATAGGACAACCCGAGGCCTGAAAACCCGGGTAGGCCCCTGTGCGGTCACTAAGATCATTTCCCAACCTTGGAAAGAAGGTTCTTTGAGACTAGAGTCACCAGATTTGGCGATAAGAAATACAGGACTTCAGCCCTGGCCGGTGTGGCTCAGTTGGTTAGAGTGTCATCCCGTACACCAAAAAGCTGCAGGTTCGGTCTCTGGTCAGGGCACATACCTAGGTTGCAGGTTTGAACCCCAGGTGGGGAGCATACAGGGGGCAACCCATCGATGTTTCTCTAACATCCAACGTTTCTCTCTCTCTAAAATCAATAAACACATCTTCAGGCGAGGATTTAATAAGAGTGTAGGGCTTTCAGTCAAATTGCTTGGGTTGGGCTCAAACCCTGATTCTACCTCCTACTGTGTGACCGGTCTTCTTCACTTTTCTGTCCTGGGTCAAACCTTCCTACCTGTCTGGTCTTACCTAATTTTAGCGGCAGTGAAACAGTTTCATCAGGCAGCAAATGGAAGTAACAACCCCACTGGGAGCTTGTGAGGATTAAATGAGCTAGTGCACACAGTGCTTGGAACAGAGTCAGTGCTCGGAGGCAGTGGCAGTAGCACACGACTAACACGGCGTATGAGTTATGTCATAGCACTGAGTAATTCCGAAGATCTGCCTGGCGAAATTGAGAATGAAAAAAAGAAAGGGGAGAGAGAGCAGGAGCATGCCTTTGCTTTTTTTTTTTTTTTTTTTAAGATTTTATTTACTTATCTTTAGAGGGGAAGGGAAGGAGAGAGGGAGAGAAATATCAATGTATGGTTGCCTCTCGTGGGTCCCCTTCTGGGAACTGGCCTGCAACCCAGGCATGTGCCCTGACTGGGAATCCAACCGCGATCTTTTTGATTCGCAGGCCTGCGCTCAATCCACTGAGCTACACCAGCCAGGGCTGGCTTTGCTTATTTGTTCAGCAAAGGTTGGCTGGGTCCTTACTTCTCTGTTCCAGGGCCAGCGCTGATGACAAAGTTCAGCCCAGCTCACATCCATCAGGAATTGTTTGGTCGCAAGTGACAGAAATTCAACTCAAACCAGCCTGGGAATACGAGAGAAATTTTAATGGCTCACGTAATCAAAATTCTGGCCTGATGGGGTGCAGCTGTCCTGCAGAGTACAGGAGCCAGGGAAGTGAATTCCCAGTAGGACTTTCTCACTCCATCTCTTTTTTTTGTTTGTTTCACCCCGAGTCAGTTTTATTCTCTCCTCTGGGGCCAGGAAAATGGCCAGACAGCTCTGGACCTACTCCTTTACTGCCTCATCACCCAAAAGGAAAAGGCTTCTTGCCCGCAAAATCCATATCCAAAAACCGAGGGAAAGACTCTCATTGGCTCAGCCTACATTCTGTGGTGGGACATAATGATTGGCCCAGCATGACTCACTGCCATCCTTTGGCCAATCAAGGCGAGGAGAGGAGCGACATAAGAGAATGGCAGCTCCTATTCCAAACAAAGGCCGGAAGGGTACTTTCTGAGTTCCACTAACCTTGTCATTAATTATTTTTCCTCTTATCGCCGGAACCTTGGAACAAGGAATGCAAAAGTCAGGTCTCCACAACCCAACTAAGCACAGGCTCCTGCATACAGTAGGCGCCCAATTCATGCTCATTGAATGAATGGCTGAATTAATTCCCTGTTCCCAAAAGCCGATCTGGGACGGCCCCAATTTCAGAGATCCCTGAGCCGATCAGAAGCGAAGTGGGGATGATAGGAGTCCCGCACACCCGTGGAGTGCACCTCAGAGCGCAGACATCTGCCTGGGAGTTGGGATTGGGAGTTGGGGGCGGGGGGTGGAACCTTGAGACGACGGACAAAACCTTGAAGACCCCGCCACCTCCTAAGGCCCAGTTGGGGGCGGGGCTTCTAGACCACAGGATTTTGGATTGCTCCATCTTCCATGCTTTAGAGGGGAGATCAAAGAAAGTCCTGCACCTTCTGCCGGTTCCTTACCACTCTCTGGCCACAAAGACGATGTACTTACTTCCCTACCAGCCACAGTGTTTCCATCTTAACCTCTTTCTGCCTCACCGCTCCACGCAACCGCACATTTCAGGCTCCCCTCTCTGCCACCACGCAGTGGCTCTTCCCAGTTTGACGCATTGCAGGGAAAGCCGGACCAATCGGCGCTGCGCTCTTATTTCCGCTATAGCCCGGGCCCAATAGCGACGCGGCTCACACCAGAGACGCGTCACGCACGACCGAGCGTGTCCCTCCGCCGGGGAGGAAAGTGATGTAGACACAGGGGGCGGGGCGCGCGGCAATGGAAAGTAGTCCCGCCGCTGGTTCGCACGCACGCGCGCGGCCGACGGCAAACCCCGGCTCAGTACGGGGTGGGAGCGGGAGATTCGCGGGCCCAGCCGAGCTGTTGGGGCGCGGAGGGATCCGCGGGAGTCGCAGTGCGGCAGCACGTGGGCCGGGTGGGGTGGGGCGGGGCGGGGCGGGGCCGAGCGAGGCGGGGCGCGCGCGGCGTCCGTTGTGGGACCGTTGGGGCGGGCGGCGGTGGCGGCGACGCGCGCTGCGGGCAGAGTGTGGAGGCGCGGGCGCGCGGCGCAGCTCGAGGTGCTGCAGCTTCTGCCGCCGCCGGAGGAACCTTGATCCCCGTGCTCCGGACACCCCGGCTTCGCCATGGTGAGTGAGGCTGTGGGGCCGCGAAGGCGAACACGGCGCGGCAGGAGCCCTGAAAGAACGAGTGGACCCAAAATGGGGGGAGTCCGGGCCCCGGGGGACGTCTCTGGACTCCTCGCTGCCTCCCAGTCGGGGGCATCTGAATCCAGAGGAGGACGTTTGCGTCCCAAAAGGGGGGTTGGGGACTTCCAAAAGCTACTTTAAGCATCAGATGGGTTTAGACCCCCAAATGGGCATCGGAGCCTGTACGGGAGCATTTGAACCTAGGATGGAACATCTGGACCCTCAGAGGGGGCGTTTGGTCTTGGAGATGGGGTGTTTGAACCCCAGCGGGGCGAGATAAGAAACACTGGCAGGGGTGGGGTTATTTGGGCCCTGATGAAGGCTTTGGGTCCTGAGTGGATGCAGGGAAGAGGCATCAGGGGCAGGCTGGACTCCTGGGGAGCGCCCCCAGAAGGCGCAGTGGGTAGCTGGGCCTGGATGGTGATGGGGGTGAGTTCTGCAGAGAGTAAAAGGGGGAGGTCTCCGAAGACCAGCATTGCAGAGAATGGAGGAGGAAGGTAAAGCTCAGGGGAGGAAGGGCCTGGGGTAGGTGGTAGCGAAGGTTAGAAGATGCTCTTGAGGTCTGCAGGGACTGAAAAGGATTGGGGTTAGGGAGGTGGTTAAAGGGAATAATGGCAAGACTGGTGCTTGCCAGTGGTGGAACAAGGTGCCTCATGATCGATTTCAGGGCAGCCAGAAAGATTCCGAGGTTACTAGTGGCTTTAGGCTGTTGATCTAGGAAGCAGGTTGGGTTTGGGTCCATGAGAAGGGGGCTTTCCAAGGTGAGGGGTGGAAGAGGACGTGGGCTGGGGTGGCCGAGGGTGAGGTGGTAGGAGGCCTGAGGCAGGGAGGAGGAAATGAATGGCAGCCAAGGTGGGTCTAGGTTTGGAGGTAGATGTGGGTAGTTCCGTGGAAATCTCCAGGGAAGAGCTGGGACAAAGACCATTAAGTCTGGATGGGGAGTGGGCTGTAGAGGCTGCAGGGAGGTCCCCTTCCCCAGGAAGAACAGGTTGGGAGAAGGCTCCCCCCACCCGGGGAAGTGGGAGCAGGTGGGTGGAGTTGTTCAGGCCCCTATTGCGCACTGAAGCCGCATGAAATGGGGGTGGGGGGTCAAAGTTTAGGATGCATCAAATGAGCCAGCTTTTTAAGCCTTCAGCCTCACCCCTTCGCTGCCCCTTTCAGACCAGGAGAGCGGCTTTTTCCAAACTGGAGTGCTTGTTTTCTCTGATCTCCAGCTCCACGCACATCTCCTCGAGTGTGCCAGATGACAGTGCAATACAGTGTGGCGTCAGTGATGATCAGATGCCCAATCCTGTAGCCTCAGGGTGGGGGCTGTGGAGCTTGACCAGAGAGGACCTCCAGAGAGACCCCTTCATCGGCCTGAGGGCCACTTGCTCCGCTCAGGGCCCTCACTGAGTACTCCCGTTAATTCACACAGCTGGACTTTGAGAGAAAACCGGCAGACCGGTTCTTTCCTACTCTCTGCCACCCACAACACCCCCAGCCCCGCCAAGCTCAGGCTGCGAACCGTGCGCAGCCTCCTCCCTGGCAAGGCTGGGCAGAACGGGCAGCCGCGGCCGTGTATCAGATCTCATTCTTGCTGACACAGACCTGATGGCTCCTCTTGCTGCTGCCCCGCTTTCCCCCAGCAGAACCGCGCTGAAGGGGCGCTGAACCACTGGCAGGTGCCAATGACCCCCTGCTTCCCAAATAGCACCCAGGCTTTGGCCCCGGCTAGTTTCTCTTTCCATTTGTAATCAGCAAGGTACGGGTGGGACAAGTCCCAGTAAACTGGCCTTGGATGGACTTTGGCCTGAGAGCTGCGGCTTCTCCTTGGCCGGGTGAGGGGCCCTGGCCCTGGTTTCCCATCTCATCTAACACTGCTCTCCAGCCTGGACTGGGGGCTGGGCAGAGCAAAGCAGTGATACCCTCTTTCCCTCCCCGCACCCCGACCCCACCCCACCCCACCCCACAAGGTGTTTCTTGTCCAGCCTCATGCTGGAGCCTAAGATGAGGGAGAAGGGAGCCGGACACCAGCTGGGTTATTTGGGAGGCAGTTTTTGGTAAAGGCTTAAAGTCTTCAGTTCTGGAAAGGGAGGGAGCCCTGAGAAGGGTCCCCCCAGCAGTGATGGCCTCTCAGGCGATCAGTGCGGCAGATCAGTGCGGCAGCCGTGCATTCAGATTCGTAGCTCGGAGCTAAGACCTTCCCTTCACCCAGCAGGAGAGAAGGGTCTCCTGACCTGGAGGGAGAGTGCCTGACCGGCCCCCAGGCACAGCCACACCTACTCAGGGGCCGTGGGCAGTGGCAGGCACTGGCCTTCCCCAGCTACAGCCCCAGCCCCTGACAGCACTCCCCAGAGGTGGGGGAGAATTGGGCTTCCTGCAGAGCGTGGTGGTGGGGGTGGGAAGGTCCCTGGTCGGGCTGGCTTTTCCATCTAGGCCAGGAGAGAGGATGGGAAGCAGGTGGCGGCCCTCCTCACTGATCTTCCTCTTCCCCCTCCCCTGGCATGGCTCGGCCTTGGTAACCAGAGCCCATCCTCTCTTCTCACTTTCCCTGGGCAGCTTCCTCGGGTGGCAGGATCTCAGGATTGGCCCAGGCTGCTTTGCCCACGGGAGCTGGAGGAAGAGGGCAGAACAAGGGGCCTGTGGGCCTGGGGCTGCCAGGTGGGCAGCTGGGAGCCCAGCAGCCCCAAGTCTTTTTTAAGGCAGCGAAGGAGCATCTGTTTGGCCTCCAAACCTTCCCTGTGGACTTTGGACTTTTCTAGAACGTGCATACAGGGTGCTTTTCTTCCCCCCCCCTCACTTAGCCATCTCTTCTCTGTCACCATCCCTTTGATTCCCCTTCCCATTCTGCCTGTTCGGGGCTTGGCTTCAATTCCTCTTCCCTCTGATGTCAAAAAAAAAAAAAGGACATTTGACATCAGTTCTAATGTGACCAATTCTTCATATTTGGGATGGGGTGGGCGTTTGCGGGGTAGTTGCTGGCTTCCATGGAAGCTCTGGAACCTCTTTGTAGAATAATGCAAATACAGTAGTTTGCACCATCTGGGGGGACTCTCAGACCGAAAGCTAGCACCCTGCTATAGACTTGGAGCCACCTTTCCCTAATTGTAAAAGGAAGTCAGCAAGGAGAGGGAGCACCCAGTCTGGACCCACAGTGGTCCAGGGAGGGTGGTGCCTTCTTGGCACCAGTCACAGAAACCAAGGAAAGTGTATCTTTTTGCTGCCTAAAGCTGAATGTGGGGATCAGCCCCTGACCTGAGTCCTCCCGGAGAAGATCCCCGCACTTGGCTGGCTCCCAGCTCAAGGAAAGCTAGTCTTGGCCTCTCCTCTGCCCCACCCCCAAACCCCGCATGCAGCAAGGGCTGCGTGCCACCGGCTGGTGACCAGTACCCAGAGCGGCCAGGGCTGGAAAGGGTTAAAAACTGCAGTGCTGCTGGGCAAGCTGACTTTAGTCCCGCAGCCTCTGCCACCGCTGCTGCTGCCCTCTGCAGTCCCCTCCCTGACATTTGCCCCTCCTGTCCGAAGGAAGCAGAACAGAATGATGCCCTGCGCCATCCCTGTGCACAGGGGAGGGGAGCAGCTGCCTCTGGCCTGACCCGGCTTCTCTCGGGCACTCAAAGCAACTCAGAGCCACCAGTGAGGAGCATGTTTGCCAGTTGGGTGCCCTGCACTTGGACTTAGCACCTCCAAATAGCTGACATGGAAACCAGCGGAGAGCCCCAGATGCCGGCCCGCCCCTACCCACAGACTGGCCTTTTTCAGTCTGGAGCCTCCCAGCTCTGCTTGACTGGGCCTCGAGGGCAACTGCTCCCTTCACTCAGCCTCTGGGCTCCCTGCGGCGGCGCCGACTCTGAGCCGCTGCCCTGGGCTGTGCCAGTGTGGCTGGTTTGGGGCCCGGCTCCTGCACTCTGGGTCAGGATCTGAAACGCTGGGGTCCGGCGCACCTGAGTGCCCGTCTTCCTGAATCACCAGACTTGACCCCTGGCCCTGCCACGCACCTCCCTTGCCCAATACACGGAATGCCACGTGGAGCTGGCCTCGCCAGAGGGGGCTGGGCTCGGCGAGGAAGGGGTAGCCATGGTGGCCACCAGCCCAGTGACTAACTTTCTCCTTCCTGCTTTTCCAGGCGGACCAGCTGACTGAGGAGCAGATCGCAGGTGAGATTTCCCTCCCACCCCGCCCCGCACCCTGCCTCAGGAAGGCCTCCCCAGCCGAACCTTATTCCGGCCAGGAGTGACATCTGACGGATGAACTCGTGTATCCCCATGCCACCTGGTGCTACGCCTGGTGCTCAGAAGGTTGATGACAGGTGTAGGAGACCACCCCAGGGCCCCAGTGACACCAGACACTGCGGTCCTGAGGCCCACTAACCCGGCAACGAAAGCTGCGTTCTCCTAGCCACTGGTGCTCCGGGGCCTTTTAGTCAGTGGCTGCCGGGTGAACCCCGCTGTCTGTCCTGGCTCCTACCTGTGAGGCTCAGCGGTGAGCACCCTGCCTCCCTGCCCCACGTCCGGAGCTGCCACCAGCTGGCCTGTCCCTCCCATCCCCACACTTCCCTGCACGCAGCACTCCCCTCTGCACGAGCTCGCACTCACCAGAAATGCGTCCCCCTGGGTCTCTGCATGGGCAGCGACTTCTTGGTCTCAGTTCACTTGTCACCGTAGAGAGGCCATCCCTCTCTCCCTGTCAGACAGACCTGCCTCTCTCTGCTCTCCGCCCTGTCATTCTGTCTGGCCTCCAGACCCATTCCCACCATCTGACAATATTCAGCGGCGTCCCTGCTCGCTCTGCCTCCCGCCACGGCCTGCACGCACCTGGGGTGGGGCTCAGTGTTCGCTGGTCCCTGCCGAGCTGTCAGTGCCCGGAACCTAGCAGGCCAGCAGGTGCTCCGTCAGTTTTTGTGGGCCACATGGATCAACAAAGGAACCCTTACACACCTGCCAGTAAACCACAGGGAACCCTTGGGTCCCATCTAACTCATTTTCACAATGTGTCCAGAAAGGCCTGCACACCTTCGGGACTGCTGGGTGACTGAGTGGGGTTCCGGGCCTCCCGCTCCCCGGACCCAGGTGCCTGCAGACAGAGACCAGCCCTCAGTTATCCCCACAGCCCCGGGCCAGCGCAGAGTAGGCCGGAGCAGAGGTTCAGAGCTGGGCCTCGGCCCCGGCAGCTGCCCACACGGCAGCACTGCTTGCTCGCCTCTTCGCCGGGCCGAGTGACAAGCACTGGATGCCCAGTGGGTGGAGGTGGGAGCAGGCTTGCCTCCTCTCCTTCCCCTCCCCCCTGCACACAGAGTCACACTTTCAGCTTCTCAACTTTGACCCCAGGTGCTATGGGGACCCACTGAGGCAAGCCAGAGAACTGCCTTGTTGCTCAGCGATCATGAGTTCAGGGTGTGCACACGACCCCCTCCCTGCACCCCCAACCCCAGCAACAAGGGAGGTGCAGGCATCCCCAAGGAGGCTCTTGCCGTCTCCCCAGGGCCCAGAGGCTCGGGGCACAGCTTCTTGGCTGTGTGCACGGTTCCCACTGCACCTGCCACCCACAACCCAACTCTCTGACCGCGAGTAACACAGACAGCCGTGCCCCGCCCTGTTCCCATTAGCGCACTGTCCCCCACCTCACCCCAGCCCACGCCCTCTGGGAGTAGGCTGCTGGGCATCTGCTCCCCGAGGGTTTGGGGGCAGAGAGCGCCGGATGCCAAAACGGGCCCTGTGGGAGGGCAGGCACCACGTGCTCCTCTCCCGCGCCTGACACGTCCCCAGCTGTGGCCCTCCCACTCAGTGCCACTAGCTCCTCATCCTCCTGGCTTGGCAGCCATCCCTTCTCCCGCCATCCCCCTGCTCACCCCACGCACCGTCCGTCAGCTGAGCTCTGCTGCCGGCCACCCCCACACCACACACAGCTGCTCGCTCCTCTGGAAGCTGGTAGCGGCGGCCCCAGGGAACGGGGCTGGCGGTGCCAGTGAGGAGGGACTCAGTGCCCCCCAAAGGCAGTCTGCAGCCGCCCCTCCCCTCTCCCCCCAGCCAGTTGACCTTGGCTGGTATACTTTAGACAGACTTCTCTTGGCTCTCGTCCACTCCGTGACATTGGTCCATTTCATCATTTGAGGGAGAGGCCAAGTCCAGGGACAGAAGAAATGGAGAGCATCTGCGGGCAGTGTCAGCTCATTCTTCCCTCTGCCCCCCGAGCGAGGTGGGCCCACCTGTCGCTGTGCCTGGCCCGGCGGAGGTGCTCGGTGACTGGTGCTGAAGGAGGGAAGGGGCTGCCCCGAGCCCAGAAGCAAGAGGCTTGGCCTGGACCCGGGGTCTAGTTCTGGTGTCTCGAGGGGAGCCTGGCCCTCGGCCTCCCTCCAGGCTGGGAGTTGGTGTCCCAGAGTCGGGGTTTCCCTGTGGTCCTGGCCTCTGACTCATCCCCTTTCTTCCCCTAGAGTTCAAGGAGGCCTTCTCCCTTTTTGACAAGGATGGAGATGGCACCATCACCACCAAGGAGCTGGGGACAGTGATGAGGTCCCTGGGACAGAACCCCACCGAAGCAGAGCTGCAGGACATGATCAACGAGGTGGACGCAGATGGTGAGCCCCACCCCTGGGCACGGGGGCCTTCCTCGGGGCGAGGGGGTCACCTCGCAGGGCCCGGGCCAGGGGTGTTCCCAACTCCCTTCCCACCTTCCAGGGAACGGGACCATCGACTTCCCGGAGTTCTTGACCATGATGGCCAGAAAGATGAAGGATACGGACAGCGAGGAAGAGATCCGAGAGGCCTTCCGTGTCTTTGACAAGGTAAGCAGTCCTTCCAGAGTGGCTCTGGGACTCGGGCCGAGGGACAGAGTGGGCGGGGCTCTGGGACGCACAGAGTCCACGCTGCGGGAAGCCTGGGTCCCCACGCGGCCCCACTGCCAGCTCCCGCAGCAGCTCCCGGGAGCCCCTTCCTCTGCTCAGTCAGGGCGACAGACAGCCCTGCCCCTGCCGCCCTCTCCCACCGCCCCCCAGGGAAGAGCAGGGGACTGCCTCGAGCTCAAAGCCCGTACCTGTCCCCGCACATCAGGACGGCAACGGCTACATCAGCGCGGCGGAGCTGCGTCACGTCATGACGAACCTGGGTGAGAAGCTGACCGACGAGGAGGTGGACGAGATGATCCGAGAGGCCGACATCGACGGGGACGGCCAGGTCAACTATGAAGGTGAGCCGGTGTTGGCCTCGGTCCTCGGGGCCAGGCCCCGGGTCCCTGCTGGGAGGGCCGTCTCGGCCCAGCCCCGCCGCACCCCCGCACCCCTGCACCCCTGCACCTCCGGCCGACCTCTGCCTCCCCGCTTCCCTTCCAGAGTTCGTACAGATGATGACCGCGAAGTGAAGACCCGGGCAGCTGGCAATGCCCGTTCTCCCGATCTCTCTCCTCGCGCGCGCTCTCTTCAACACTCCCCTGCGTTCCGGTTCTAGCAAACACCAGTCGGTTGACTGAGAATCTGATAAAGCCACAAAAGATTTGTCCCAAGCTGCATGACTGCTCTTCCTCCCCTCCAGCCCCTTCCACAGCCTCATCCCCTCCTTTGCCTTCTCCTCCACTGACCTCTGCTGGGGCCTGAGGTGTTTATAAGATGAGCGCCCCTCCCCCTGGGGGAGCCTCTGCCCTCCTCCTCCAGCCCGGGTGGCTGTCCTCCGTTTCGGTTTGTTCCTTCCATGTGTCATCTTGTTCTGGGTGCTGGGATCGCTGCCAGCCCTGTCCGGGACCTGCTGGGGGGACACAAGGCCCTCGCAGGCGGAAGGGCACGCCTTGGTCGTTGCATGCAGCCAGCCTTGTGATTCCGTGTGCAGATCCCAGCAGCCTTTGGGGCGAGGGGCCGAGAGGTGTTCCAGAAGGACTGAAGCTTGTGGTGTTGGCCGGATGTGGCCCTGGAGGGGGTTGAGGGGCCAGGGAGTCTTGGAAGCTGGCATTCTTTTCCCACTTGATGGGCCAACTCATGGCAGGGACAGACAGAGTGGACAGCACCCAGACCCCGCTAGCCGCTACCCGAAACCCTCCGATTGGCTTCCTGACGCCGGGCTGGTGGGGGCTGCCCAGCTGGCGGCTCTGCAGACCGTGCCTGCCCGTGCCCCTAAAGCACTCCAGCTGTTCTGTAAATACTTGGTGCTAACATCCCACGCCACTCCCTCGTGACCCCGCCCCCCGCATCGCAGTCCGCTGGTGGGGACCGGTGTGGGGATGGTCGCTTTGTAATGTGCTGGTTCTCCTGGGTTTTTTTGTTTTGTTTTGTTTTGTTTTTGTTTTTTCTTCATGCCCCTGAAAACTTTAATTTTTGTCAAAACCATGCCGGGCTAGCTGAAGGGTGGAGAGAGGGAAGGTGCGCCCCACCGCACCCTCGAGAGAAAACACCTGCAATAAACAACCTTGTCGGCCAGCCGCCCGGAGGACCGGTGGCCGAGGGCAGCCCTGCTCCTGGTCAGCCGTCCCCTCCCGCTTCTCCGTGGTGACCGGCGGGCTCCCTCACATCTGCGCTGTCTCTGTGCCCTGCTCTGCCCCCCGCCCACCTGCCTGCCCCCCCACACCCCCAGCGGAGAGCATGATCCGTGACCTCGCTTCTGACTTTCGCCTCTGGGACAAGTAAGTCAATGTGGGCAGTTCGGTCGTCTGGGTTTTTTTTCTTCTTCTTTTCCCTTTTTCTGTTCATTTCATCTGCCCCCCAACCCCCAGGTCGATCAAGTGGCTTTTCCTGGGACCTGCCCAGCTTTGAGAATCTCTTCTCGTCCACCCTCTGGCACCCACCTCCGGGGAGGGGAGGGGAGGAACAGGACTTAGTGGGAGACCCAGCCAAGAGCTGAGGGTAAGGGCAGGTAGGCGTGAAGCTGTGGACATTTTTGGAGTCTTTTGGTTTTGGTTTTATTTGGTTCTTTTTTTTAAACCGGGCAATATTGTGTTCAGTTCAAGCTGTGAAGAAAAATATATATCAATGTTTTCCAATAAAATACAGTGACTACCTGATTGGCTCTGGCCTTCTTCTTGGTTTCTGGGCCTGGGACCCTGCGGCCCGGTCACTGCAGCCGAGTGGGCACCTGTGGGCCGGAGTTGGATCCCAGCCGGAGCACACAGCCGTGGGGGGGCGGTCAGCTCTGAGCGCCCGCCACGGGCCAGTGCGGGGATGCACAAGGGTGCCGGAGACCAGCCCACCCTCGGGGCCTGGGGGGCATCAGTCGGACTGCCAGACAACTGAGAAGGCGGTGTCAGACCCTGGGGGGCATTCTCCGCAGGGTGCTCTGGGGGAGGGGCTGTTCACTGAAGGAGGCGGTGTCAGGCGGCCCAAGCGTGCCACGTGCTCCAGAGCTCATGGGGAGAGGGCCCAGGACTCCGGGAGAGGTGAGGCAAAAAGGCCCGTGGGCCCACCACGCTACAGCGAAGGGGTGTGACAGTCCTTGGGGGCCTTCCCCAAAACACACGTGCCCTGACCCGGCTGGCAATGCCATCCACTCCCCACGCGGGGCGCGGGGGATGCACCAGTAGTAAACATCTTTGCCGGGCCTTGGAAGGGCGGAGAAGCCTGCCGAGGCCCAACGTGGGGGGCCTTCTTTGTAGCAGAGATTGGCCTGGTCTGGATCTTCCTGCTGTGAGCCTGTCACCAGAGCCCCAGCTTCTCTGCCCCCTTTTCTTAAAAACACTTAAAGATTTTATTTTTAGAGAGATGGGTAAGGAGGGAAAAAGACACATCATTGATCAGTTGCCTCTCTCACACCCCCTGCTGGGGACCTGGCCCGCAACCCAGGTGTGTGCTCTGCGTGGGAACTGAACTGGCGACCCTTTGGTCCGCAGGCAGGTGCTCAATCCACTCAGCCAAATGTGCCCCCTTTGCTGCCATCTCTTGCGGTCTGGCACTTGGTGCAGTGAGACAGTATAAATGGATAAGAGCTCAGGGTCTGAGCTGACCACTGACTCCAGCACTTAGCTGCCTCCTTGGCCTCAGGCAGATGACTCGTCCCCAGACCCCAGTGTCCCATCTCTAAAATGGGGGTGTCAGGCCCTGGCCAGGGGCTCGCTTGGAGTGTCATCCCATACACCGAAGGTCGTGGGTTTGATATCCAGTCAGGACACGTATGGGAGGCCACCAACTGACGTTTCTCATACCGCTGTTTCCCTCTCTACAGTCAATAAATATCCTCTGGTGAGGACCGAGAAATGGGGGTATGAGAGCACCTACCTCCTGGTGTCGAGCCAAGGAATGAGGAGTCTCGGGACCGGGCCTGGGCGTGGCGAGCGTCCAGCCAGCGTTCTCTGATCTTCGCACAGGGCTCCCTGCTTCCCTGGCTGTCTTCAGGACTGCATCGCCGGTCTCGCTGAATCCTCCAAGCGACTGTTTGGGCTGGACGCCATCAGTCCCCATTCTGCAGCTTCGGAAATGGCCCCAGAGAAGTGAAGAGTCTCTACCAAGGTTAGGAAGTCAAAAGTGACAGGGCTGGCATTTGACGCAGATCTGATCCCAAGGAGTTCATGCTCAGCTGCCCAGTTTTAGAGGCAAGGGTCATTTTAAAACAAAGATGGGACTTCCGGCCAAGATGGAGGCGTAGGTAGACACACTGTGCCTCCTCGCACAACCAAAAGAAGGGACAACAACAATTTAAAAACAAAAACCAACCAGAACTGATAGAAAATTGAACTGTATGGAAGTCCGACAACCAAGGACTTAAAGAAGAAACATTCATCCAGACCAGTAGGAGGGGTGGAGACAGGCAGCCGGGACAGAGGACTGGAGGCAAGGCAAGGCTGGCAGACCCGACAAGGCGGTGGATTGCGGACCAGGCGGTCCCACGTTCGCACACAGATAAACTGGGAGAAACAGCTGAGGAGCGAAATGGACTGCGCAACCCAGGGCTGCTGCACGTGGAAATAAAGCCTCAAACCACTGACTGAAAACACCTGTGGGGGTTGAGGTGCCGGGAGAAACTCCCAGCCTCACAGGAAAGTCCGTTGCAGAGACCCACAGGGTCCTGGGATGCACACAAACCCACCCACCCAGGAATCAGCACCAGAGGGGCCCAATTTGCTTGTGAGAAGCAGGGGAAGTGACTGAAATCTGGCAGAGAGCTGAGCAAGTGCCATTGTTCCCTCTCGGCCCCTCCCCCCACATATAGCATCACAAGACAGTGACTTGGTTGCCCCGCCCTGGTGAACACCTAAGGCCCCGCCCCTCACTACATTACAAGTGTGACAAGACAAAAAAATGGTCCAAATGGAAGAACAGATCAAAGTTCCAGAAACAATACAACTGAGGGACAAAGAGATAGCCAACCTGTCAGATGCACAGTTCAAAGCACTGGTGATCAGGATGCTCACAGAATTGGTTGAATTTGGTCGCAAATTAGATGAAAAAATGAAGGCTATGCTAGGTGAAATAAAGGAAAATGCACAGGGAACCAATAGTGATGGGAAGGAAACTGGGACTCAAGTCAACAATGTGGACCAGAAGGAAGAAAGAAACATCCAACCAGAAAAGAATGAAGAAACAAGAATTTTAAAAAAACTGAGAGGCTTACAAACCTCCAGGACATCGTTAAACATTCCAACATCCAAATTATAGGGGTACCAGAAGGGGAAGAGGAAGAGCAACAAGTGGAAAAGTTATTTGAACAAATAAT
>CM052550.1:40575914-40644628 GCA_028533065.1 Trachops cirrhosus
AGCAAGGACCTACATCCCAGATTGCTCTATCCAGCAAAGCTTTCATTTAGAATGGAAGGGCAGATCAAGTGCTTCTCAGATAAGGTCAAGTTAAAGGAGTTCATCATCACCAAGCCCTTATTATATGAAAGTATTATATTTATATAGTATTTTTATATATTATATATTATACAAACATATGTGCTTATATAGTATATAAAATAAACATGTTATATACAATACATTATATATAATATTATATATTATATACAATTATTATATTAATTGTACTTAAGAAAAAGAAGATCAAAAATATGAACAGTAAAATGACAAGAAGCTCACAGTTATTAACAACCACACCTAAAACAAAAACAAAAGCAAACTAAGCAAACAACTAGACCAGGAACAGAACCACAGAAATGGAGATCACCTGGAGGGTTAGTTAGCAACAGGGGCGTGGGAGGAGGAGAGAGGGGGAAAGGTACAGAGAGTAAGCAGCATAGATGGTAGGTAGAGAATACACAGGGGGAGGGCACGAATAGTAGGGGAAATGTAGAAGCCAAAGAACTTATCTATGTATGACCCATGGACATGAACTAAAGCAGGGAATGTGGGTGGGAGGGGTGTGCAGGGCGGAGGGGAGTAAAGGGGGCAAATGGGACAACCGTAATAGCATAACCAATAAACTATATTTTAAAATAATATAAATAAATAAAACGAAGATGACTTGGGGAGACCGGAGATGGAGCCAGGAGGAAGGTCGGGGTCACCGTGGCGGGGCCTGAGATGGAAGCCGCCCTCGAGCAGCCAGGAGACCTGTGGAAGTCTGGCCTCGAACCTGAGAGAAGACAGGCTTTGGTGACCCGCAGAAGTGTGGGCTTCTCCACCAGGCCCACCTCCACCGCTCACTCAGCCCCAGGGGCCACCTGTGCCACACCCCGCCCGACAGCCCTGGAGCAGTGACTGCATCTCTCTGGGCCTCAGTCCGTGCGTGCAAAAGGAAGAATAACGATGATCCATAAAGGGAGGACCATAAAAAGATGCCCACCTCTGAGGGCTGGGCCAACACCTTTTAGGCATCTCGTTTATTCTTGCGCCGGTCCAGTTGAGTCCTCACGAGACCCACCTGTGTGCGGTGGGCGGGGGGCCTGAGATCCCGAGGTCTGGCGGAGTGGGACGGAGGCCCAGGCAGGCAGAGCGCCTTGGGACACTCCTTGGAAGTGGCTGGGCTGCGTCTCAAAACGCCAAATGGTTCAGGTCCCCGGGCCCGCAAGTTTCTGCTGCCTCTCTTTACCCACTCAGGTCCTGTGTTTTGAAAGACTTTTACTCCCAGACAGGCTGCAGTATTTTTTTAAAGACTTTATTTATTTTTAGAAAGAAGGAAAGGGAGGGAGAAAGAGAAGGAGAGAAACATCACTGTGTGGTTGCCTCTTGAGTGCCCCCCTCCCGGGGACCTGGCCTGCAACCCAGGCCTGTGCCCTGACTGGGAATCGAACCGACGATCCTTTGGTTTGGAGGCCCGCGCGCAATCCACTGAACCACACCAGCCAGGCCCAGGCTACATTATTCAACGAGCGTGACTCCCCTCTCTCTTTGTAAACCAAAGACACAGAGGGGTGGCACTCAGAGCTTCTAACGCACACGGGGCAGGCACGGAGGGGAGCCAGCTCCACCCCAAAGCAAGGAGAGGCGGTGGGAATGATCTCCAGTTCAGGCCCTCAGATCCGCGGCACCAGCCCAAAGCTGTACTGACAAGGTGGCCAGACAGGGCACACCAGGAGGTGCCCAGACAGTGTCCAAGTGGGCCGAGTCCGAGGCTCCCTCACCCCAGAGAGCGGTGGCCCCCATCTGGAGCCGTGGCTCTAGGGCCACTTCTACGTGCCATTTCCAGTGTGACCAGCAGGTGGGGCAGTGACTACAGAAGTTGTCCCCAGTGTGACCAACGGGGTGTGTGTGTGTGTGTGTGTGTGTGTGTGAACTCCGGTCTGCGGGTCAGGCCCACAGCTAGGAAGACCGACATGAATCGAGTGTCCTTGGGGGAGATGGATGCATTCCGAGCGTGTCACGTCCTGACCCCGCAGCCCAGACTAGGGCTGGTGCGTGGCATGAGTTCTCACAGATCCTTGCACTGTGCGTTCTCTGTACGTGTCACCGCTTGTAATTTTGTCTTGTTGCTGCTTTCTGTAGTGCACATTTCTACGATTATTCAGTGGTCCCCCCACTGCGTCATGAGCGAGGGAGGGCCACGGTGGTGTCGGTCCCGGCTCTATTCCCAGCGGGCACACAGCAGCCTCGGGCCCAGAGCAGGTTCGAGGGAACCTGTGTTGAATCAGTGAGTAAGAGGCTAAAGAAGGGACACACTGGAGGCCAGAGTCGGGGCTTCGACCACGACAGAAACCCTCCTCTCGGCTCACTTTTGTCCAGTCCTCAGGTCCTGGCTCAGCCACCCCCTCCTCCCAGAAGCCCTCCCTGATGTCCCTCCAGGTATCTCCTCCCATCCCCCAGTCCTGCCCACTTGACTGTGAGACCCAGGAAGGCAGGGCGGGGCTCTCTCTGTCACTGCCATGTCCCCAGCACCACAGGGACAAGGCCCGCTGTAGAGCCTGCTGAGCGAGTCAACGAGAGTCTGGGCCAGGCAGGCTGTGGTGGATGCCACCTCGGAGCAAACAGTGCCAGCGAGTGTGCATGAGGGAGGAGTGACCACGTCTCTAGGGAGGAGGGGTTTGAGCAGGACCTTGCAGGGCCAGGGTGCCTTCGACAGATGGGAAGGGGAACTGCTCCAGGAAGGATGAGCTCACTAAGCAAAGAGGTGGAGGCCCGAAAGGTCACGGGCTCTGTGGGGAGACCTGGGTTGTCTGATGCGGCAGAGCAGAGTGAGTGGGAGTTGGCACTTGGCCTCCAGGCCGTGGGAGCCCTTGAACTTGGCAAGCAGGGGACTGACTGCTCAGAACCTCCCAGGACAGGACCTTGGCAGCTAGTGGAGCGGTTCTGCGGGCAGCAGGGTCAGGACACAACCAGGAGACGAGCTCCCAAACCAAGCCTGAGCGCCCGCAGGTAGGAGTCGTTTGAAACCCCTGACCCGGAAGGCAGCGTGGACATCTTGGCCAGAGGTGGTGGGGGGTCCTTAGGATAGAGCCTGGGGTGGGGGGTAAGAGCTGGCAGAAAACCAGCTTCAACACTCACCCCCTCCTCCCCTTAAACCTCATCTGAAAAGCGGGCGTGATAATACACCCAGCTCAGGCCAGGCTGCGGTGGGTGCAAGTGCGCTGGCCTCTGGTGAGTGCTCAGAGCGGGCCCGCCTCCAGGGGCAGCACAGACACGAGGCAAGTGTCCCCCGGAACGGGCAGGCCCCTGTCCTTCTCCCACCCCTCTGCAGCCCCTCCACCCCTCTCCTCCTCTACCTCCCTCCAAGGTTCTGAGTCTGGGCCAGGCTTAGTGACGAAGACTGGACCCCACCGGAGGCTTCTTCAACCCATTTTTGTTTTTTGTACCAAGTCAACTTTATTGTTAAGTTCAACCAGTGTGCTATTTCTACAACCTCTCAATTTTTTTCAGTATTACATGGGGGTTTTTTTACTATTTTTTAAAGATCTTATTTATTTACTTTTAGAGAGTGGGAAGTGGGGGAGAAAGAGAAGGAGAGAAACATCAGCATGCAAGAGATACATCGATCAGTTGCCTCTCTCACATCCCCAACCAGGGACCTGGCCCACAACCCAGGCGTGTGCCCTGACTGGGAATCGAACTGGTGACCCTTTGGTTCACAGGCCAGCACTCAATCCATTGAGCCACACCAGACAGGGCAGTATCACATGGTTTTTTTTTTTACATTATTGTGGTAAAACACCCATAACATAGAAGCTATCACTTTAACCATCTTAAAGCGCACACTTCAGAGACAGTCAGTCACTCACAGTGTTCTGCAACCATCACCGTCCAGAACAGCCTCGTCCTGGTCCAGAACGTCTTCATCTCCCCAGAAGGAGACCCCAAACTCAGTACGCAGTCCTCTCGACCTGTGTGTGACTCTCCCAGACACCCCGTGTTCTTCTTCAACCTGCCTGGAAACACGGAGACTGAAAAGTCCCGACGGTGGAGCAAAGCCCTGCGTTCTTGTCGCGCCGCGTCCGCCCGGGGAGCCAGAGCCCACCGTGGCCGCGCCGACCCCCGCAGCAACCCCAGCAGGGTTTGTCGTGGGCTCTGCCCCGGGCCCTGTGACACATTGCTTTTCAGGGGGAATCATATCATCCTCAGCACAACCCTGGAAGCGAAGCGCTTGGTTAGGATCGCCCTCCTGAGCAAAAGGAAGCCGAGGAACAGGGGCAACGTGTCGGGCCCGACAGGTGAGCTGGACTCCGGAGATCAGCTCCCCGCTCCGGCTGTGTGACCTGGGGCTGGTCACCGCCCTCTCTGGGCCTTGATTCCGGCCTCTGTGGAAAGGCTCCGCTAGCAGGCTGGAGTGAGAGGGTACACCTCACACGCCGGAGGACTCGCTGACGGTAGCTGCCGCCGAAGGCTCTCGCCCTGCCTGCCCTGCCCTCCCGCAGGTTCAGACGTACTGGTTTCATCCAGGAGCAAGTGAGAAAGGGGAACTGGGGCCGGGCAGCGGGGAGGGCTTTCCCATCACCCCTCCTGTGGCCCTGGGCATACTTCCTTCCAAGCTTTCCAGCTGTCTGGCTCCCTCCCAAGCCCCCTCCACTCTGGGCCTCTCTGAGGGCAGGCAGGGGCTGGCAATGAGGAGGGCGAGGGGGGGAAGGCTGAAAATCACCCAGCAGAGTCCAGGGTGGAGCAGAGACTGGTCTGTGTCCCCAGTACCTGGCGGAGTCAGTGCCCACTATTTCTTGAATGAATGAATGAATGAATGAAATCTTGGTGGGGGGTCAAAGGACAGGTGCGGTGAGGTCGGGCTGTGTCTGGAGGCAGCTATTTATTTGGGGACAGGCACAGGACTTAGGCCTGGGTTCTTGGGCCGTCCCTGGGATTCACCCCCTGACACCCATGCCCGAAGTGCAAGTCTTATAACCACCAAGCCACACCCCGTTTCCTGGGTGCACACCCAGCAGCGTGGGCCGCAGCTCGGTGGCTCCCCTTCCCCCGGCCTCTCCTGGGGGGCCAGAGCTCCCAGGGTTGAAGGGGATTCAGGAGCAAGAGGACGACGCCCAGAGCCCCTGGCTCCCGTGGGGCAGAGAGGGGGCAGGCCCATCCCCCGGGGGCTGTGGCACCCTGAAGGGGCGGGGGCGGCGCAGGAGCAGTGGCCCCCCCAGACCCGAGTGCACAGGAGCTCTGGGAGCTTCCCCACCTCCCAAATATTTAGACAGTGAGATGGATGGACCAGCCAGGGCCGAGCCAGGCCAGCCAGGCCATCGGTTATTTTGAGAGAACTGTTCTTGTGCTCCAGCATAAACGTTCCCTCTCTCCCTCCCTCTCCTCCCAGAGCCTGGCGTGGCCAGCCAGGGCGGGGGCGGGGGAGAAATAGCAGCTGATTGCCCCCTGAAGGCAGGGGTCATGGTCCCAGCAGGCCAGGTCCCCAGGATTCTTCACTCTGCTTGTCCACCTGCAGCCATCAGCCTTGTCCCTGATTGTCTGGCTCCTGCTCCCAGAAGACAGGGCGGGAGGTCGCAGGAGAGCCTAAGACGTCAGCAGGCTGCGGTGGACCCCACTGTGGACGGGGCTCCCACAGTGCTGCCGGAAGGCTGTGCCGGAGGCAGGCGTGCCCCTTGCGCCTTGCCCCAGGTCGACAAAGGCACCCAGTTCCCCTCCTTCCCCCCGAGAGTGGCGGGGGCCCTTGGGTCCTTCCTCCCTGAGGCAGGCTGGGCGAGGGGTGTCGGCGAGCGGCCGTGGGCAGGCCTGGGGCACAGGCAGCAGAGCCAGAGCTTGAGGCGCTGGAAGACGGCCTTGCGGAAGAGGATGAAGACCCAGGGGTCCAGGATGGGGTTGAAGGCGTTGAAGCGGAAGGCGAGCAGGTCCCCCATCTCACTGCTGTCCGGGGCGATGGCCTGGGTGAAGCCTCGGATCTGAGGGCAGGGGCAGGGCGTCAGGAGTGCCCACCTCCCCACCCACCCTACCCTCATTCCCCTTCACCCACTTGGTGGCTTCAGGAATAGGGAGGGGTGGCCTGGCAGAAGGGGAAGGAAATAAGATAAGATGAAAACGAAGAAAGAGTGCATCCGGAGAACAGAGGCCTGGGAGGGGCCGTGTGGGGGCATCTGGGGCTGTGTCTGTCTGTCCACAGCTTCCAGCCCCTGAGTCATCCATGATCTCCCCCCACCAAAGTTCTGACGCTTCTCAAATTGCTCCCAGCTTTGACTTTACAGAAAGAGAAACTGAGGCCCAGAGTACAGATGGGGTCAGTGGGAGCCACAGTACCAGGGTCTGCCCTGCTTCAGTTCTGGAGAGGCTGAGCGGGGCTCTGGGAGGAAAGGGGCGGGGCCAGGAGGGTCCGGGAAAAATAGAGGGTGGGGCGGGGGGCGCAGCCTGGATGTCTGGGGGCGGGGGGCTCACAGTCTGGGACCACAGGAGCCTGAGGTCCAGACTCAACTCTGCACCATCACGGCCGAGAGACATCGCCCCTCCTCGGTAAGTATGGTGACAAGACAGGAACTTTGTCCTATTTCTTGGTAAATGCAGAGTGGGTGTGTAGGTCTTTTTGAAGAGGATCTGAGAAAGGATTTGTAAACCACAGAGCAAGTGCCGGATGAACGGTAGATCCTAATGTGATTAAGAGGTAGTGGGCGACCGGGCAAGCCTTTGACCCTGTCCGGGACAGGGAAGGGGGTATTCCAGGGGTCGGGAGGAGTCCAAGGCAGCAGAAACCAATGAGCAGCGACCTCTCTAGCAAGCCAGAGTTGTTTGACAGTTGCCAAAGCCTCTGACTTCTTTGGGTCTCCGTTTCCCCTCTGTGTGAAATGGACACACGAGGGAGGACAGAGCTTGGCGCTGCCCCTCCCCCCCACACACGCACGGGCAGCAGCGGGGACTCACCGTGAGAGGCAGGGAGCACACGGCCATGATGCCGGTCATGAGGGCCAGCAGGATCAAGTAGTCCACCTCGTCCTCGCCCGCCCCGTGCCTCTGCTGGCGGTACATGCGGCAGAGGCTGAGGGTGACGGAGCCGTTGCAGAGGACGATGGCAGCCACCAGCAGGGCCATGAGGCTGGCGTAGGCCAGGGAGAAGGCGCGGCCGCCCAGCTCGGCGGAGCGCAGGCGGATGAAGCACCAGCTTCCCGGGCAGTACTGCTGGTGCTGGCCCAGGCCCAGCAGGGGCAAGGAGCAGAAGAGGGTGCAGAAGGCGTAGACGGCGGGCAGCGCCAGGCGGGCGCAGCGCGGCCCGTCCAGCTGGGCGTAGAGGTAGGGGTGGGTGAGCGCCAGGCAGCGCTCCACGGCCATGGCGAAGAGGATGAGCGTGGAGGCCAGGCCGAAGAAGGTCATGGCGAAGGCGAAGGCGTCACACAGCACCGGGTGGCCCCGGGCCAGGCCCAGCAGCGAGCTGTTTCGGGCGTAGGCCACGAACACCACAGGGCTCAGGAAACACGTGCCCAGCAGGTCGGTGACGGCCAGCCCGGTGACCAGCACTGCGAAGGCGGATGGGCGAGACCGCCGCCGGGCCCCCAGGATGCCCAGCGCCAGCCCGTTGCCCACCACACCGGCCACGAACATCAGAGTGCTGGTGGCCGGGCCCACGGAGTCCCGCACGTATGTGAGGTTCCTGCACGAGTCCGCCATCCCGGTCACCGGCCGCCCGGCCTGAACTGGAGAGGCCCCAAGGGTGCGAGGGAGCAGCGAGAAGGAGCCGGTGCAGCCACTCAGAAATCCTCCGCCAGCCGGGTCCCCATGGTCCTCACCGCCGCCGGTGTCTCCCGGCCAACCCACGGTTCTCCCTGTGCATCCAGCTCTGTCTGTGCTTCTCCCTCTCACCCCTACTTCTTTCCTTCTCTGTTTCCTCTTTTCCTCTCCTCTTCCCTAGTTTTTTCCCTCTGTCTCTGCCGTCTCTGTCTGTCCCCTCCCTCGCCCAACCCCTCTGCCTCTCCCTCCTCCCCACCCCCGCCCCCCACGGCTCTCTACGCCCTTCCCTGCATGTCTGCAGTGCTGCAGCCCCTCCTCACTGCGCCCCGGCCACCTCTCACCATCACTCCTGTGCCCTCTCTGGGTCTGAACTCGCTGTCTGAGGTCTCTCCGTGTGTCAGCTTCTCCCCGCTTCCCTCCCTCCTCCCTCCCTCCTCATCTCGCCTGCTCGCCCCAGCTTTTTCATTTCCTCTCTCTGCCCCGCCTTCCCTCCCCCTGCTTTCTCCAGAGGCCCCCTTGGCTACCTCCCGCCTTCCCTGGCACGCTCCCTCTGTCCCCCTGCCCAGCACATCTGTCTCCCACACTGCCTCCGCCCTTCTCTCATGGTCCCCATCTCTGAGCCACCTGCCACCTCCCCACACGCAGGTCCACCCTTCTCCCTGCACAGCATGTCCCAGTGGCCCGGGTGGGGGTCACTGAGTCACCACAAGAGGAGTTTGGAGCTCACCAGTGGGGAGCGGGACGGACCCTGAGGAGCGCAGCTGGCCAGTCCGCAGGCTGGCTGGGGGTGGCCCCGGGGATCTATTCTGGGCTCCAGGCTCCAGGGTTAGGACATTGCCCAGGGATTGAGAAATGACCAGGAAATTCCTCCCTGATGCAGTGTTTTCCAAGCACTGCTGAGATTTCTGTTCCCTGGACAAGATTCACTCCTTCCAGAGGGCTGGCCCCAAGGAGGCTGGGCCAGAGGGAAGAGTCCCGTCCCGGGAGCCATCCCGACTGGGCTCGAACTCAGAGCCCTGGGAGTGGAGGGGGCCTCCTTCCCTCTCGCTTCTCACCCCAGCTCTCCCAGGCCCCAGGCCAAGCTCTGGCGACCTTGACCTCCAGGAATATTTTAGCCTCAGACAGCCGTCCAGGGCTCCAACATCACGGTCACATTGCTTTCTCCTGCCCCTCCACAGGGCACCCCAGCGGCCGCCACCCTGGGCCAGCGTGGTGCGCCTGTGGGTGCTGCGGGTCCTGTTCCCACGGAGCCCACGGTGCCCGCGCAGCCTCCCCACCCACAAGGGCCGGAGGGGACCTGGGAGACCCTCTCAGACAGCCCTTATCCTTCAGGGAGGCAGTTTCAGTGTAGACATTGCAAACGTAGGCTCTCTCGACTTTATGTCTTGAGTTTCTGTCCCAATTTGACCACCTCCTTGCTTTGTGATGGCCTCGGGCAAGGATGGAAGCCAGTGCACCTCAGTTTCCTCATCCGTACAGTGGGGCCACAGCAGCTGCACAGGCCTGGTGGCGGATCTTGGCCAGCGGCCCATCCAGAGCCCTCTGTAATGTGGACAGAGCCTGTGCGGATGTGCTGTGTCCAAGCCGAGGAGCGAGGCTCCTGGCCCCAAGCGCGGTGGACTTCCCCTCTCTGTCCCCATGTCCCCATGTCCCCCATAACCACAACTCCCTCACCCGGCTCCCTATCGCCATGCCCAGCTGGCAGCCCCAGCTTCCAGCAGGACGGATGCCCCAGCTCCAGCCGCACCAGGGCCCCCAAGGGTGACCACACAGCGCTGCTCTCGGGGCGCCCGTGGGTGCCAGCCTCAGCCTCCCAGCCACGCAGCCCCTCCCGGCGTACACCCTGCACTCACCAGACAGACCAGAGGGACCTCGGGAAGTTATATCATATTAATGAAGGATGACGCCTGGCAGGCTAGCATCCTGTCTCTGCATCTGGGGAGTTGCAGGGTGGCGGGGTGGGGGTGGGGGTGCTGGTTCCCGGAGCCTCCTCCTCTCACTGGCTTCCTGTCCCCACCAGGGACTCAGGAAGTCCACTCTGCTCTCTTGCCCGGTGGCACCTGAGACAAGTCTCTACCCTCCCCCAGGGCCTCAGTTTCCCCATCTGCGCCAACAGGGGCCCCAGAGCCCTGGCAACCCTGGCATCGGTCCTGTACTTGGGGTGCAGGTGGGGGTGGCGGTGGCTGTAACTCATTCCTAGTGAGAAGACTAAGGGTCCCCGGGCGTCTGTGCCAGTGCTGGACCCAGCTTCCGGGGCCCTGGGCCTCCCGCCCCGCTGTGGCCCCAGCCAGGCCCACAAAGGGATGCTCTTTCACCCAGGTGCCTTGGGGTGAGAGGTCACCCTGCTGGCCGAGTTGGGGGTTGAGGAGGGGATGGTTTCCGGAGCAGAGGGTGGGGGACTGTGGGGAGGAACTGCTCCGGGTAGGTGAGTCAGCGGCTCTCCCCACCCTCCACCCACTGCGAAGAGCAGGGGCCTCCCTCAGAGGGGTCCAGGGCAGTGAGGCAGCGGGCAGGAGGAGGACAGCGGGGACAGCTGGAAATGGACACACAGGATGGGGAGGGGAGGGAGATGGGTGCCCAGAGGGGTGTGCTGGGCCTGTGGATACGTGAGGTGAGTGGCATGTGTGGGCGGGCGTTATTTTCTGTGAGGCCTCTCTGTGCGTGTCCTTGTGCTTCTGCGTCTTCCTGGGGGGCACGTGCACTTGCACAGGCTGCGTGGTGCAGGGGAAAGGAGCGGGTCTGGGAACTCACGCCCGCCGCTCGCCAGTCATGGCGCCATGCTGGAAAACGCCTTGCCCTAGCTGAGCCTCGGTGTCTTCCCCCAATGCCTGCCTGCCCTTGCCGGGTGTCGTATGCAGATCACACACAGGCTTCACCCTCCCTGCCTCCGACGCTGCTGCTGTAGTGGTTCACTCCACAAACCCTCACCTGCTCTCTGTGTGCCAGGGGCTGGGGGTGCAGAGAGGCTCAGAGGGCGCATCCGAGGGGGCAGCTTCCCCATGGCCTGCGGCAAGTGATGGGAGAGGAAGGTTAGAGCCGGAGCCGGGCTGGCAGGCCCTCAGCTGAGTCACTCCACACCCAGCTGGGACTCGCATCTGCCTGGGTGTCTTTGGGGGGGCCAGCGCCAGGCAGGCCCGGAAATGGGGCTGCAGTGGGGCCTATCCCACGCCTGCTGGCCAGAGCCTCCGGCTGCCCGCCCTGGCCAGCATCTGGGCGTGTTGCTGCTCCCGGCTTCCCCTGTGCCCGGCCCTCTCCTGACTCCCTGGCTTTCACGCTGTCCGTCTGCCTGTATACACCTTCTCACTTCAGTGAGAAGCCGCCGAGAAGCTGCCGTGTGTCCATCCTGACCTGTCCCTCTGTGCCAGGTCCCCGCACCTACAGCCAGAGGGTTTTTTCTCAGCCCCCACCCCCTTCTCCATCCCAAATGGGTCCTTGCATATCTCTCTGCTTCTTGGCCATGCACCGGCAGCTTCGGCTCTGTGGCCCTGCCCTACTTTGCCTGGCCTGTGCCCCTCACCTGGGATACCCTCACTCCGTCTTTCAGCCCCACCCCCACACACACACAACTCCTCCAGCCCCTCCGGAGACCACCCATTGGTCCCACTCCAGCCTCAAGCCCCAAATGGCCAGGGGACGTCACCTCTCTGTGCCCGTTCACCATGTCTGTAAAATGACGAAGCCCAGAGTTCTTTTGGGAGCTATCAGGGAATGGAGTGAGCTGGGGTGCTGAAACAGGACTCCCAGGAAGCGGTGGCCTCAGGGCACGAGGGGCGGGTGACACCATGTGGTGTGGGAGGCTCGGCAGCCTGGGAGCAGCTGCCAACAGCCCTCAGGCTTGGGAGTGAAGTGGGAGGGTACTTCTGAGAACAAGTACTTCCACAAGTGTTCACCTCTCTGCCCCCTGGCCAGGCATTGACCCCAGGGCTGACCTCACAGCTGCGGGTGGCAGGAAAGAGCGGCTGAGGACCAGAGCTGGGCTGAAGCGTCATTCCCAGCTAACGAGATTATCTGGGTTTGCGGGGAGGCTGGTCACCCTGTCTCTCTGGCTTCTCCTCCCTCCCAGCCTCAGTCCTGACCAGCGTCTGGGCCCAGGCTCACCCACCTCCCCTTCCCCTGCCCCTTCTTGCTCCAGGCGGACTTGCCCCCACTTTCCCACCCCAAGTCAGCCAGCCCTGCATGCTTCTCCTCAGCTCCCCTGTCCCAAGACTGTGAATTCAAAGGAGAAAGCTCCAAGATCCCAGGGCTGAGAAGGTTAAACCCCAACAGCCCAGGTTCAAGAAATCCTTACACTCCTGAAGTGCAGGGCAAGGGGGCAGGACCCCAGAATCCTGACCCCACCAGATGGAAGGACCCCAGATGCCAGCCCTCGAGAGCCCTGAGATTCTAGATTCCTTTGCATTTCCGGTTCAAAGATGCAAGGATGCTAGACCTGAGAAATTCTGGGATTCTCTGGCAACTTACTCCCACCGCCCAGAGCATCCTTGGCTCTCTCTGTCCAATCTCCCCTGTTAGGGTGGCCAGTTACGCAGGCTGTGAGAGAATTCACAAAGAGAAGAAAGTGCAGAGAGTATAGTTTTTATTCACTCTCCAAGAAAGGAGAGGGGTGTGGTGTGCAGAGATGCACCAGCCCTGAGGGGTGGGGGCTTTGAGCTTTTATTGGATTGTAATTGGGTCTAAAAAGGGTGGGGTGCAGTTGTGTGGCCCCTGGGCTGTTGGGGGTGCAGTTGGTTCCAATGTTATCTTCTGCCTGTGGCTGTAGGGAGTGGTTAGTTATGTTCTATTCTTGCTTTCCAGTCATTTCCAGTCCTTGGGGACCTAAGCTGAGAAGAGTAAAATGACAGTCATGTTTGACAAGGTCACAAGCCTCCTCAGCCAGTGGTGCTCAGCCAATGTGAGCAAACGGGGCTGGCTTTGTCCTTTCATTCTCCCCACCTCACTCCCCAACCCCCATCTGGTTTTACAATGGATTTATTCTTAATGACCTGGCCCAGTTTTGATCTGGGAGAGCAGGGATGAAAGTCTGTAACTACTTCAGGTGGGCTAGGGATGTAGAACTGTCCCTGCCTGTGGATCCGGGTGTGGGTCATCCAAAAACCAGGATTTGCCTCAGTGGGTGTAGCTCAGTGGATTGAGCATAGCTTCAAACCAAACAGTTGCCGGTTCGATTCCCAGTCAGCACACGCCTAGGCTGCAGGCCAGGTCCCCCAGTGGGGGCCACGTGAAAGGCAACCACACACTGATGTTTCTCTCCCTCTCTTTCTCCCTCCCTTCCCCTCTCTAAAAATAAGTAAATGGAATCTTAAAAAAAAAAAAAGCTATTGTTCCAGGAACTGAAGGTGTGACCCGCCCCGAGTCCAGGAGACCAGAAGCGGTTCCAACTTTGTGCCTCGGGAGGGGCTGCAGGCCATCAGGATGGAATCTGAGTCTTTGTGCTCCAGGGTGAGGTGACCCCGGGGAGGACTGCTGCAGTTTTTTAAATCTAATTAATTTTTCCCTGAATTCCAAACCCCTCACCTACACTTTGTCCTCCTTATAAAAAGGACCACTTTAAAATGGAATTTAAGACTGTCTGTTGGGGTATAAAACCACCGTCTTCTCAGATCGCCGGATCTGAAGAAAGCGCCCGTACAGATTCAGTCCCTGTCTCTGCTTATTGGGTCTGGTGGTGTCAAGCGGCAAGAATGCCGGCTTTTCCGGTTTCATATTCTGGTGACTCCATTCCGGGACAGGTATTGGGACTGTCCACTAAGTCTGGGTATTTGGCAGGGAGTCCCATTGGCTGCCTGGGCTGGGGGGCCCCGGGGTGCAGATTTGAAGACTCCCTAACAACAACTGCCAAGTGATTTCACTTGGGGACTCTCCTCCTCGGACTCTCAGCAGGTCCTGCCGTTTTCACATTTGGTCGAATCATCGCACTTTCTGGTTCAGGTTTAAATCATGGGTCACACTTAGATGGTCAGGATTTAAGGTACGGTCTGGTTTACATGGCTCTGTCTGGTAAAAAGCTGTCTTCTGGTTTGGGAAACAGCCCTTTGGGGTAAGTCTTGGCTCATAGGTTGACCTGTGCTGATAAACCTACAACTACAATGGAAGTGGTTTTTACTGTAACACAGTTCGGCTTATGTATTGTATAATCTAGACTCAGAAGAGCTGCGGCCGCTGAATGGGTCTTTAAATCACTGCATATACTATAACTAGAGTTGTTTTGTCAGAGATTGGGAGAGTGGGACAAAATGCCTTACCCAGGAACTTTCATGAGTTTCCTTAATCAGGATGCAGAATTAACAGGAAATAGATGAATGGTCCAGAGAAAAGGGACTTTGCCTGTGAAAGACAGCAGAAGCCCAGGGGAGAGCGCCCAGGAAGGTCTGAATAGTACGGCGGCCGCGAGCATGGTCAGGGTTCCCACGGCCCCTCAGCCCGGAGGAGGGGAGGTCTTCCTCCTTACTCAGCCGAGGGAACTGGGAAAAGTGAGCCCGGACTGGCCTCACCATCTGGAACCCGTCAGGGAACCAAATTCGGTGGAGGACAAGCCCCTACCGGGGCCAGGCAATACCCTTTGCGAAAACTTCCAGTGGGGGTAGGGCCAAAGGGCCAGCCCGCCGGAGTGTGGGCACACACTCCGTTTCTACCTCAGATCGGTTAAACCGGAAACACTCTGAAAGGACCACAGTGTATCCCTTCAGAGTGGACGAAGGGGTGCACCCAGGCTTTTGAGTCCCTGAAGGCGCACCTGGCGTCTGCACCGGCCTCGCGGCTCCCAAACCTACTGAAGGCCTCTCAGTTATATGCTCATGAAAGGCAGGGCGTTGCCCCCAGTGTCCTCGCCCAAGTGCTTAGTGACATTTGCCGCCCGTCACATACTTGTCAAGGAAACGAGATCACACAGTCCAGGGGTGGCCAGCCTGCTTGAGAGCTGTGACAGCCACCTGTGAGCTGTTACAGGAAGCTGGAAAGTTCTCCTTGGGACACAGCCCATCACCATTTCATCACCCCAGCAAGTGCTGAGCCTGCTGGAGCAAAAGGGAAAAGTGTGGCTCGCTGCTGGGAGAAGGGGCAGGTACCGAGCCGTTCTTCTCCACAATCCCAACGGCTCCCTCAAAACTGTAAGTAAGTTAAACCCTGCCTGTCTTCTCCCAGGGCCTGACTTGGCTGTGCTAATCCGTGACTGTGCTGAGATAATTGATGAAGTATATTCTAGCAGAATTGATTATAGGACCATCCTCTAAAAGAAGCAGACTGGACTGTCTATGCAGATGGAAGCAGTTACATGGACAAAGGAAGCAGAGAGGCTGGGTACGCAGCTGTGACTCTTGAAGGAGGAGTGGAGGCCCAGGCCTTGCCGCCAGGAACCTCTGCTCAGAAAGCCAAACTGATGGCACTGAGGAGGGCGCTGGGATTGTCCGCTGGGAAAGAGAGTGGATGTGTACCCGGCTCAAGGTACGCTTTTCTGATTTTGCGTGCACGTGGCTTCATCTGGGAAGACAAAGTACTGTTAACTTCTGAATAAAAAGGAGAGTAAGCATGCAGCAGAAATTTTTAAATTATTACAGGCTGTCCAGGCACCCTTACAGGTGTCAGTTATGCACTGCCTGGGGCATCAGAAAGAGGACACTAAAGTGGCCAGAGGAAGCAATCTGGCTGAACGGGCAGCAAAAGAGGCTGCTAAAGGAACATTTATAATGCCCTTGGTACCTGTTCTGGACTTGTCACAATTTGACCCTGAATATTCAACTGCACACTTAGAGAAAGCTGAGAGCTAGGGTTTTGATGAAGGAGCTGATAGTGGATGGAGAAAGAGTAAGAAAGGAGCCATACTGTTTTCCCAAACATTCAATAGAGCCAGTCATGAAACATTTGCACAAGGCCACACACTATGGAAGAGACTCATTCGCCACCTATGTCAAACCATGGCTCACAGGCCCTGGAATTTGTAGAGCCGTAAGAAAATTAATCGCTAGATGTGTAGTGAGCAAGAAGAACAGCCCCAAGACAGACCCCCATCAAAAGAAAGAAGGGAAACAATGCCAAGAGCAGTGTCCCCTTGAGGACTGGCAAACAGACTTCACTCAGATGCCAAGGGGCTGAGAGTGGAAGTACTTGCTAGTCTTTGTTGACACCTTGTTCAGGGTGGGTAGAACCTTATCCTGCTAGAACGGAAAAGTCCTCAGAGGCAGTGAACGCTTTACTGAAGGAAATAATCCCTCACTTTGGCCTCCCTGGCAGCATCCAGAGTGACAGAGGACCTGCTTTTGTTTCAGAAATCACACAGGAGGTTAGTAAATTTTAGGAATCAAGTGGAGACCCCACACCTCGGGCTTCTGGGAAGGTGAGGATGAATCACACCTTGAAGAAAAACATAGTCAAGCTGTGTCAAAAAACTCATCTCCATCGGGATCAAGCTTCGCCCATTGCCCTGCTCAGGATGAGGGTGGCTCCTCGAAGTGGGATTCAGGTGAGCTCCTATAAAGCTGTGTACAGGCGACCATGTCAGGCTATGATTAGCGTGGGAGATATGTACACAGGTCAAGAAATAAAGGGAAAGAAATATGCACAGCCATTAAGTCAGACCTTAGCTATAATTAGTGGCCTTGCTTGTATTAGGGGCCTCTCCCCACAGGTTTGCCACATTCCTTTGAAGACAAGGTGCTGCTCAAGGGCTGGGAGACGAGACCTCCAGAAAGCCAGCTAGGAGAGAAGTGGACTGGACCTTGGGACGTACTCCTCACCAACTCCACCCCACAGGGTGGTGGTGAAGTTGGCAGAAATAAAACCTCGGATTCATTATGCCCAAGTAAAGAAAGCACCAGCCCTGGTTGGTGTAGCTCAGTGGATCCTGTGCTGGCCTGCGAACCAAAGGGTCACCAGTTTGATTCCCAGGCAGGGCACATGCCTGCATTGAGGCCAGGTCCCCAGTAGGGGGCGCACGAGAGGCAACCACACATTGATGTTTCTCTCCCTCTCTTCCTCCCTTCCCCTCTGTCTAAAAATAAATAAATAAAATCTTTAAAAAATCAACCAACAAATGCATAAGTAAGTGGAACAATAAATCAGTGTTTCTCTCCCTCCCTCTCTCCCTCTCTCTCTAAAATCAATCAATAAAAAAATTTAAAAAATAAAACAAAAAAGCACCAGAGGAACGATGGACCGCTGACCCACGAGAAGACCTGAAAGTCATCTTTCAAAAACAATGACTTACATTCTTTCCATTCCTTTTTGTTCGACTCCATGTTATGGACAACTTATCCTTTCAAACGAGATGAAAATATTTGGGTGTACTTAGCAAAAAATGTTCTACACATTTCTTTTGTCTTGCAGGAGGAACTTATGTAGAACAAGCTTTCACTTCATGTCTGGTAGGTGTCTGTACTCCCTTGGAAAGCCTTTGAAATTATACTGTGTTTGAGCATATCGAAAAGAAAATGCCCTACTCTGATATTTATAATTGGGGACCAGTGGTAACTCTCAAGGGCAGGGAAATGTTTTCCTTGAAGGTCGCTAATGTACCCCAGCTACGAGAGTGCACTTTCGTCAATGCACTAAAAACTGTTCTGTGCTCTCGGCAAGTGTGAGGATGAATTGCACCACCACCACTGATGTATCTTATGCTTTTGCTCACGTTAAATTGCCTGCTGGATGGTTTCTAATATGTGGAAGGACGGCTCACTTCTGTGTTCCAGCCAACAGTTCTGGAGGCCACGCTCTCTGGGAAGGCTGATGGTGTATGTGTCTCAGAAGCCCCACCGGACCCGGGCTCGCCGGGACCTCTCCCATGCCCCTGATTGTATCAGTGACTTACGCCTTTTAGCCCTGCTGAATATGTGTCTTTGACTATATTTGTAATGACAGCCACAGTAACCTATTTCAATGTAGAAATAAGCAGATTAGCCTGCGCCATGGCAAAAGCTTTGAGTGCCACCTCGCAAGCCCTCAGTGCCATCAGTCAAGAACTAGGACAAGTCAGAGAAGCAGTACAGCTATAGACCACCTCCTTTTAAGTCATAACCATGGACGTGAAGAATGTAAAGGGCTCTGCTGTTTCAACCTGACTGATAGTTCACAGCTCATAGCACACAAAGTAAAGCACGTAAATGAAGCAGTACCCAGCATAAACAGAGAGAGGGAATCTTCGGTATTGATTCGTCTAAACTAATCTCCTGGCTGCATAGTGTTACTGGTCTTAGAGAGGCAATTGTTGTTTTCATTTTTTCATTTTTTTCAGTATCAGAGCTTGCTTACAATGCTTACATTGCTTACAATGTGCCCTTTATGTAGGTCTGCAATTACGTCTATTCCTAAGCCCCCGCCAGATGGTCTAATGCTAAGATAGGTGCTCAACAGCAAAAACGAGATCTTCCATCCACGTGAAACTGACCTCACAGACACAGCGTAGTTTAAAGTACCCGTTGGGACGGTGATGGGGGACTCAGAAGTTGGAAAATTTTAATTTAACTAATAGCTAATAAGTTTAGTCATCCATGCATGTAAAAGCTATTGTTGCAGGAACTGAAGGTGTGACCCGCACCGAGTCCAGACCAGAAGCGGTTCCAACTTTGTGCCTCGGGAGGGGCTGTGAGCCATCAGGATGGAATCTGAGCCTTTGTGCTCCAGGGTGAGGTGACCCAGGGGAGAATGCTGCAGTTCTTTAAATCCAATTAATTTTTCCCTGAATTCCAAACCCCTCACCTACACTTTGTCCTCCTTATAAAAAGGGCCACTTTGCAATGGACTGTAAGACAGTCCGTTAGGGTGCGAGCCCGCCGTCTTCTCAGACCGCCGGCCATCTGAAGAAAGCGCCCGTACAGATTCGGCCCCTGCGTCTGCTTGTTGGGCTGGTAGGAGACAGCCGGACACCGGCTTTTCCGGTTTCCATACGGTTTCGCTCGCCTGCAGTACCTATAGGTTTGGGTGGATTCCTCAAGTTCTCCAGGCCCCAGAAATGTCTTCAGGTTCCTTCCTTGCCACCTTCCGGGGAAGCAACCTTCGCTCCTCACCTGGAATGCCCGCCATGAACCACGTGACCCAGCAAGGCACCTGGCGTTTCTCCGAGGGGCTCTCACCGGCTGTGAACGTCAGTCTCCGTTCCTTAAAGCTTTCTGGTGACGTCCAGCGTCCAGGCTTGACTCTTTCGATCGTGACACACCCAACAAAGACCTGGTTGATAAAACCACACATGGAAACTGGGGCTATTATAAAGAGAACAGATTCTTGCTGGGTTTAGGCAAACAAACAGATTGCCATGAAACTCACACTCGGCTCCTTAAGAATTGCCGAATTCGGGGGGGGGGGGGGGTCAGGTAGGGAGAAAAATAAATGTTTCAATATTGCTGATGAGGATACAATTTACAAATTGTTCTAGGGGAAAAAACGTGTTTTCTTATATCTGGACAACAAAAAGGTTTAAAACTAGCAATATTTTGAACAAAGTCATAAGAATAACAATTATCTTTAGTTCATTCAGTGCCATATAACCAATTCTGTTTGTCTTGATTATTTGCCAGTATTTCCACGAATTCAGTTATTCCTTAGGGTTCTATAAATCTTCATTTGCTTTAAAGATATGACCTACTTAAGATACCTGTAATTTAAGTCAGAATCTTTTTCATGAACCTATTCGAAGATACATTTGCAAATACATTGGAGTTGAACAGTGACTGTTTATGTCCAAATTCAAAATGACACGGTTATAGATTTGATTAAAATGCAATTGATAGAGAACTTTGCTTCTCTGTAAAATATATTTCAAGATAACAATTTCTTGATACATAATTACTATGAAATGACATAAACATATAAATCTGTATTTTCATATTTTAAAATATTTATTTATTTATTTTTAGAGAGAAGGGAAGGGAAGGAGAGAGGGTGAGAAACATCAATGTGTGGTTGCCTCTTGCCCACCCCCTACTGGGGACCTTGCCTGCAACCCAGGCATGTGCCCTGGCTGGGAATCACACCATTGGTTCTCAGGCCAGCACTTAATCCACTCAGCCACACCAGCCAGGGCCCAAAATTTGTATTTTAAAAGATGGCCTAGACAAAAGTTCTTAAAGAACATCAAGTATTTACATTTCAAAAATGTAGGGAGAAAAAAGAAAACACCAATCTTCTCCTAGAACGGCTTTGGTCTCATCAGGCAAAGGGGCAGAAAAGCTGCTCGAGTTGAAAATGCCACTTTTTTTCTCTGCATTGAGGGGCAGGCCCAGTTGTTCCCAGGATCTGGCAGCTCCCAGGTTTCCAAGGGGACTATGCGTTTTACAGTCTGGCGAGGGGGGCAGATTTTCCTCCCTCCTTGTACCCTGGTTTGTACTCACCTTGGGCACAGCGGGCCGAACCTAATTCCGAATGGGGGTTGAATGCAGGACTTGGGTCAGGCGGGTCAGGAACAGCGTCACCCCTGCTGGGTCGTGTGGGTGAAAAGAGCGAGGCCTTACAGGGTTCGAGAGCTGCTGGGCTGAAAACAAATACAGCAGTTACTCTGTAGCAACACAGACACGGGTGGGGGAGGGGTGGGTGGTAGTGTGAGGCAAATTTGAATGAAGAGGCATCGGTAGGAGAAAGAGGCCTAGAATCCCTGCTGAAGGTTAAAATCTTGTCTCCTCCCCTTGAGGATTAACCCTAAGGAGGCGATCAAGATGGCAACGGTGAAGGCCAAGTTGGAGGATAGCATTTTAGTTAAGAGGTCCGTTCATGGGCCAGACTTCCTGGTCACCCAGTTTGTATCGAGGCCAGGCCGTGTTGCAATAAAGAATCCAGCACTTGGACTTGAGGTCGGTAAGTCCCAGAACTTCCATCCCAATAGGAAGTCCTTGGGTGGGGCTGATTGAGAATTGCCCATTTTAAAAGGGAAGGAGATCTCAGGGACAAGAAAGAACGAGGGGCAGGGAAGGTTTGAGAAGGGCATCCCCACCTAAAATGACTTAGAGGTCTGTGGCCAGAGCTGAGCATCCTCGAGCCTGAGGGCAGACGGAACTCGAGGATCTGCCTCAGAGCCAGGCTCCCTGGGCCTGGGGAACAGAGCGAGCCAGCAGGGAGATGGGTGGGGGCATCCTTCCCAGCCGAAACCCTGTGAAAGAGATAGACCCAGCCCTGGGCTTTATGACAATGAGACGTGATGGGTATAGGCTATCAGTTTCTATATGATATTTTTGTCTCGAGATTCAGAGAGACTTACTGATTGCTGGCTGGGGGCACGAATGGGGGTGGCGGGGCCGCCCTGTCCACAGAATCCGGAGAGACAAAAGGATTGGAATCCTCTCCCCAAAACTCACAGAGACAGGGTTGAGGGTCGAGCTTCCGCCGCCCACTGCTCTCCTAAGCACAAGTCAGAAGGCCAGAGGAGAGGGAGAAATAGAGAGTGTCCCTGTAAGGGCCACCAAAATGTTAGCGTGGTCGGTGATGCGGGGTGAAAGAATTCACAAAGAGAAGAAAGTGCAGAGAGTAAAGTTTTTATTCACTCTCCAAGAAAGGAGAGGGGCATGGTGTGCACAGATGCACCAGCCCTGAGGGGTGGAGGCTTTGAGCTTTTATTGGATTGTGACTGCATTAAAAAGGGTGGGGGTGCAGTTGTGTGGCCCCTGGGCTGTTGGGGGCTCGAGGCTGCACTGTGTTCCAATGTTATCTTCTGCCTGTGGCTGTAGGGTGTGCTTAGTCATGTTCCGTCCTTGCTTTCCAGTAATTCCCAGTCCTGGGAACAGAAGCTCAGACCAGCGAAACGGCAGTCGTGTTTAACAAGGTCACAGGCCTGCAAATGGCTCTGACTTTATTTTTTTCATCCCCCGGAGGGTTCCCGCAGCTGTGATGCAATCAGCTGAGAGGTGGGAGGCAGGAGGAAGATGTAATTACAGCCTCTCCTGCCTTAATTCAACAGGAAGCTCAGAGTTGGGGCCCAGGGGACCCTAATCCAATGTGACTGATGGACCACCTGCTAGACACACGCAGGGCCGGCTCTGGGGGGCGGAGGTGCAGCGAGCTGTCCGCCACCATCCAGATCCAGCCTCACTCTGAGGAGCGGGGCATTGAGCCCTAGAGAAGAGGAGGCTGGGGTGAAGGAGTGGGGAGGGGGTCTTGAACTCCATGGCCCTTGGGCCAACCAGGTAAAATAATTAACCAAACCCACAGCTCACCTTTCTTTTCATTCCACCGTAAGAAGCCCCTGGCACAGGCTCCATGATAAACGTCAACCGGGCCTCCACCTCCTCAACTGAGAGACAACGGGGCAGGCGGGGACTTCAGCGAGCTGGGAAGCCCATGTCCCATCTCATAGCCTATGGTCACCCTGGGGGGTCGTGTAGGTCTGAGGTCACCAGACCTTCCAGTTCGGAAGGAGCTCGAAATATGGACTTTTGTGTAAAGTACTCTATTTATCAATTTGACAAGAACATTACATAGTGCAGAAGAGATAGCCAAAAATATACCTGCAGGCTCTATATGTCCTGCAGGCCATCAGTGTATGACATGGGACACACAGGGCAGAAACCAGAGCAGGTACAGTCGCCCCTGTGTCCCTAGAACAAAGAAATTGTTGAAGGAAGGAATGTACAATTTAACTTGTCTCCTCTCCCTCTAGCCATGCTTCTCTCTTCTCTGGGTCCCAAATTTGGGTTTTTGTTTTTTAAAGATGTTCTTTATTTGTTTTTAGAGAGGGAAAGGGAGGGAGAAAGAGAGGGAGAGAAACATCAATGTGTGGTTGCCTCTTGTGCACCCCCTACAGGGACCTGGCTTGCTACTCAGGCATGTGCCCTGACTGGGAATCAAACGGGCAACTCTTCAGTTCGCAGGCCTGCAGACTCAGTCCGCTGAGTCACACCAGCCAGGGTGTGGGTCCCAAGTTTTATTACCATCATGTTCCAGCTCAGATTTCTCCTCCTCCAGGGAGCCCTCCCTGACCCCCAAACTGAGTCAGGTGTTCATGCTCTCTATGAGCTCTTCCACCCCAACCCTGCCCATTTTGGGTTGTCACCTTTGGGGGACAGGTCTGTCTCTCCCACTGGATTCTGAGCCCCAGGAAGGCAGTGCCAGGCTCTGCCCCCAGCTTCACCCAGCACAGGGCCAGTCGCAGGGCAGGAACTCAGAGAGCATTTGGAAGAATGAATGAATGAATGAATGAATGAATACACAGAATTCAGTGCTTAAGGACAGAGGGAGGCCTGTGGCAGGGGGTAGCCAAATGTGAAAAAAGGGGTGAAATCATTCAGGATGAGAGAGGTGGGACGGGCACAGGAAGCAGGAGAGGGCAGAGGGCAGCCGAGGGGTTCAGGGAGCACTGGACTCCACGGTCTTCACCCCATCACCTCCTCTCCGTGTGATTTTGAGTAAGGGACCTCCTTCGGCTCCATTTCCTCAACTGTAAAAAAGCTATTCTACAAGCAGCCAGCTGCCTCTGGGACTGTTGGGACGATTAATTAAATTCAGGATAATGGGGCGCTGAAAGGATCATTTCTTCCCACACACCCTCGGTACCCACACACACAGCATATTCTCACCCCACCCCCATACTCCACACACACTCAGAAGATGTGAGAAGGGACACGGGTGGCCCCAAGATCTGCGCATGCCTCAGTTGTCCCCAAAAGCACAGGTGCCATCAGTCACCACGTTTATTGGATTCATATTTCGGCAAGGGAGGGTAAGCTGTAGGGAAGGCTCAGAGCAGGACGCAAAAGAGGCGCTTGTCGCGGAAGGGGTTCTCTGCGGCGGGTACCGGCGTCACCAGCGGGTCATCTTTGGCGTGCGTCTCGCAGAAGGCCAGGAGCTCCGCTGCGGCCTGCGACACCTGCGGGCACACGGGTGAAATACACACCCTGCCCCGCCCAAGGCCCAGGCCCCTCCCCTTGCCCCGCCCCACCCCCTCAGGCCCCACCCCTCTCAGGACGGAGCCCAGGTCCAGCTCAGTTTGGAAGGGAATCTTACCTACCACGGCTCTGTGCCCTTAACAGCACCGGGTCCAGACCCAGCCCCTGAGCTCCCACCTTCCTCCTACCCCAACCAGCACCTTCATGCGGTCGATGTTCACTTCCAGCTTCAGCTGTTCCACCGTCTTGCGGGCTTCCGCGATCTTGGCCATGTTGTTGGACATGGCTGCGGCGGGGAAGGGGTTGAAAGCCCGGTGGGAGTGGGGGCGGAGGGGGTAGGCTAGGGCAAGTCTGGGTCCCCAGCTAAGGTGGCTGTGGTGGTGGGACCGAGCAACTGGGGCGTGGGTGGAAGAGCGCACGAATGGGGTAACCCAGCGCAGGTGGAGGGAGATACAGGAAGAGAGAGGGAAAGTGGAGGGGTGAAGCGCCGCACAGACTGGGGACCAAGAGGCAGGCCCAAGGAGGGACGAACGAGCAGGGCGAAGAGAGGCAAGAGGGGAGGTGGACGGATGCACAGATGGGGTACCTGGAGACAGAGAGGGACGAGGAAGGCAGGAGGGACGCACAGATGTGAGGCCGAGAGGCAGGTGGAGAGAGGGACAGAAGGACAGGGCCACAGGTGCTGGAGCAGGATCCAGGTGTCCTCAGCCCCCAGGGATAGGGCATGAGCCAGGAGGGGGGCCCTTCCCAGGCCAATTAGCGGCCGCTCCAGGGAGAACAAGGAATTAAGATCTCGGCGGGAGGGGCGCAGAGGGGGCCTCATTAGGGCCTTGGCAGCAGCTGCCCCCTCCGCTCCCCTTGGGGAGCTCCCCCACCCCAGCCCTGCACCTCAAAGGCGCCTCTGCTCATTAGCAGCTGGAGAGAGGGCTGGGGGTGGGGCACCCAGACAGGACTGGGAGAGGGGCAGAGAGGGATGGATGGAAGGGTAGAGGGAGAGATGGTGACTGAAGCACAGGAGAAATGAAGAGACCGAGGGAGGGAAGAAAGAGATGGGGAGACGGGGGAGGGATGAAGCGATGGAGGGAGTGGGGGGGGGGCAAATGGAAGGGTGGAGAAGGGGACAGAGTGATACAGGGGGAGAGAGGCGCAGAGGGCACAAAGAGACCGAGGGAGGGTGAGAAAGGGGAACCGAGGAGCCCAGGAGGGGTGGGAGTGGGAGAGGATAAAAATAGGATGTATGGAGAGGTAGGGGAAGAGGAAGGGGGAAGGCAACAGGGAATAAGGGGACAGAGGACGGGGGACAGAAAGAGAGGGTGAGGGGCCGGGGGAGAGACAAGCTGATGGAGATGCAGAAGTACAAAATGATTCCCTCACTCACTCATTCATTCATTCCCAGGTGGACAGACTGGCCAAGATGGGGCAGAGGGACCATCTGCTGGGGCCAGGACGGGAGCTTCCTACCTGTTGTTGCTCAGGGCTGGGATGGCGGGCTGGTGGCGGAGGCGGGGAGACAGCTCTGGGTCCCCCTGCCCAGCCCAGCCCCGCCCCGCCCCTCCCGCAGGGCAGCCTCTGAGGACCCGCCTCTGCTGCTCCCGCTGCCACCTACACCCCACTGCTCTCTGAGCCACCTTGGGTCCGTCTCCCTGGGTCCTAGCTCTGTCTGTCCTCATCTTTGTCTCTGTTTCTGCGTGTCTCTTGTCCCTCTGTCTCTCCTCTCAATCCCTGTCTGTCTCTTACACTCACTCCCTCATTCAGGGGAGAAGACGGGCTCTCAAGGTGTGCCCCACGCCCTGCTGTATGCCTTCCCGTCGCACAGCTCTCTCCCGTGTGTCCCACACGGCCTGACTTTCCATCACACGTGCTCTCCCACCCTGTCACACCCACCACCTCAGTGTCACCCCGTCCCAGATGCCTCCTCACACTCACACAGCCTCACACTCACAGTCCCTTGCCCAGAGACCCGCAGCACCTCCCCACTGCATCACACAGTGTTGCCACACACCCTCACCCACGGTCCCAACACACACTCTCCCACAGTGCCACCATCACGTGGTCTCTCCAAATGCCACACACTGTCCCTCACAATCTCTCGGAGCGTGACACATCCTCACCCATGACATCAGTCAGGTGTACTTTCTCAGAGTGTCCAGTGTACAAACGGTTTCACACGGTGTCACACAAGATGTCAAGATGTGTGTGTGAGTGTGTCACACACTCACATGTGATAAAAACTTCTGTCCTACACCCTCGCACAGCCTCACTTTCCCAGTGTCTCATGCAGTGACATGTACTTACTCACGCAACCTCCCTGTCAATTACTATCATATAATATTTTGTAGTGACACAGTTACCGTCATAGCCAGTGACTCCCACACACGTCACACACACTCTTGCACAACCTCCAAGTGTCTCACAATCTTACACATCCCCTGACACATGGTTATACAGAGTCTGCCCCCCGCACTGTCCTGTACAGTCTTGCCGAGCCTCAGTCTGTGTGACACACGGCTGCCGCCCGCCCTCACACTGACACCCCCCAGTGCTGCACACTCACACACACCAGGTGCCTCCTGCGCTCTGACCTTGGAGTGCCCCTCGAGGTTGCCCACTCGTTCACACCCTGTCATGATGCTGGGCCAGTCAGTCAGTCTCCCACACGATCTATGCCGCACACAACCGCACATATTCTCGCAGTTATCGGGGTGGCTGGCACCCACTGTCTCACACTCACATGGCCTCTCTGACACACCCAGTCCCCGCGGGCCTCTCACACTGCCTTCTCATGCCATCTCTGGGTGGGTCACACTCATTCACTCACACATCATCTGCCCATGTGACACACACAGGACTCACGTCCTCACCATAGCACACTGTCACGACCGCTCACTCTCACAACTGACCTCACAAACAGTCCCTCAAACAGTGCCTCAGGCACGCCCAGTCTTGTAGGAAGAAACAGTGTCTCCAGGTGTGCCCCCCGCCCTGCTGCATTTATTACGGTCACCCACCTCTCCTGTGTGTCCCACACGGCCTCTTTCCATCACACAAGTCCTCCCACCCTGTCACACGCACCAGCTCAGTCACACCCAACCACATGGTATCACCCGAAGCCACGCACACGTGTCTCTCCATCTCCCATGCACAGTCCATACAACCCCCAGGTGTAACACATGGTTTCACAGTCATACTCTGGTTGTCACACATCTCACCAGCTCACAGGGCCACACACAACCTGTGGCTACAGCCTCATGGTGGTGCACACTCACACAGTCTCTCGGTGTCACCCACCATCTCGCCGCGTCACCCACGGACACTCGGTGTCTCTCCTGCATTCTGCAGACGCCCGCCCGACGCACACACTCTGCTCTACGTCTCCTCCTGACACTCCCCTGCAGGCCACAGGGGGGCGTCCGCGGCCCACAGAGCCGGCACCACAGCCGTGGGAGGAGGTGGAAATCCGGAGGGCAAGGCGACCGACCCTCTGGGAGGGTTGGGGTGCAGGCAGTGGAGAACAGGAGATGTAGGAAGGTGGAGGGGTCTAGAACGAGAGAAATGAAGATGGACTGAGACACCGAGAAAGGGAGTGAGAGATGCAAGAAGAGGCAGAGAGACGCAGAGACAGGGACAGACAGAAATTTGGAAAGATAAAGACGGAGGGTCTCGGGGAGACAGAGATAGGCAGAAGGTTACAGAGACAGGCACAGAGACATGCAGGTACAGGAGAGACACACAGACCAAAATGTGGAGTCGGAGACAGAAATACAGACACCTAAACCGAGACAGAGGCGGGCAGAGACACAGTGCTCAGACCACGCCTTACACAGGGGATGGTGGCCTTGGCCTGAAGAGGTGCGCCTAGGGGGCGTGGCTTTGGAGTCCTAAGGGGCGTGGTCTTGAGGGCGGGGAGGTGGGGAGTAGCCTGGATGGGGCGTGCCGGACCACCCCCGACGGCTGCAGGAGGGGCGCAGCCCCGAGCTTAAGGAAGAGGCGGAGGTGGGGAAGGAGCGTCTTTACCGCAGTCAGCCCATCCCAGTTCGGTTTTTATGACCTCGTCTGAGGAGGGAGACCAGTGGGAAGGGGACACCAGCCCAGATCCATAGTGTAACTATTTGATAGGGGGTGTCAGACCCTGGCTTCCCTCCTCCCCAGCTCCGCGGGAGCAATGGGGCCAGGTGGGGGAGGGGAATCAGGCTCACATCTGGAAAGCATCAGGAGCACCGGACGTGCCAGGGCCCCGGCCCACTGCGGATGGGGGGAGGAGAGCTGGGGCGCCCTAGTTTCCCGCCCCCCTTAATGGGGTCTGCCGGCGCCGGGGAGGGGCCTGGGAGTGCGCCCAACCTCCGAGCCTCCCGCAGCTGGTTTTCATCAGCAGTTCGGGCCCAGCAGCCCCGGAGAAGGAAACCCAGCTTGGAGCGTGGGTAGACAGGGTGACGACCCGAACTCCCCTCCCCCTCCCCGTGGAGGCCAAAGACCGGGGGAGTAGGGGAGACGGGCACTGCCTGAACTGAGCGTGACCTCCATTTCTCCCCTGAGCGGCGGGCCTCGGGCTTCTTTCCACTCTATGCACGGCCATAGTCTCGAGGTGTGCTGTTCTGGTCTGTGCTGCACAGGAATCGCCGCCCCACCCCACCCCCCACCCCCCACCCCGGTCTCATGACAACCTAGTGGTCGCTGGTATTGTTGTCCCCATTTTTTTGGACGGGGAAAACCGAGACCCTGGGTTAAGATTCAATTCCCGCTTTAATAATTCAAGAAACGTGCCATGAACACCAACAGTACTTCTAGGATGAAATACCAATCGCCTCCTGGCTATTCCCACCTGGATGTCTGGTGGGGATCTCAAACTCAGCGCGTCCAAAATGGAGCTCCGCAGTCCACCCGTCACACCCACTCCCAGCGCAGTCTCACCCATCTCCGTGGGTCTTTCCTGGCGCCCCTGCCTCTCCCGACTCTCCACAATCCCGTCACTTCTCACCTCCTCTGCTGCACCCACACCGGTCCGGCTACCATGCTCTCTCGCGTGGACCCGTGCAGTGGGCTCCCCACCGGGTGCTCAGCCTCTACCTCTGCCTCCCTCAGCTGGGTCCCATCAGAGCAGCCAAAGGGACCCTGTTTGAACTGAAGTCCCCATATAATGGCAAGTGTTCGTGAGGATGTGGAGAAAGCAGAAGTGTTGATGGGAAGGTAAAATGATGCGGCCACTTTGGAAAACAGTCTGGGCAGTTCCTCAAAAGGTTAAACAGAGTTACCACATGACCCAGCAATTCCATGCCTAGGTATCTCTCCAAGAGAAATGAGAATGTACATCCACCAAAAGAAAAAAAATTGTGCAGGAATGTTCACAGCAGCATTACTCATAACAGCCACAGAGTGAAAACAACTGAAATGCCCATCAACTGATGAATGGATAAGTTAGATGTGGTCTATCCAGACAATGGTGTGTCATGTGACAATAAAAAAGACAAGAAGGGCCCTGGTTGCTGTAGCTCAGTGGATTGAGCACAGGCCCGCAAACCAAAAGGTTGCTGGTTCGATTCCCAGTCGGGGCACGTGCCTGGGTTGCAGCCCAGGTCCCCAGTAGGGGGCGTGTGAGAGGCAAAAACACACTGATGTTTCTCACCCTCTCTGTCTCCCTCCCTTCCCGTCTCTAAAAATAAATAAATAAACTGTATCTTTTTACTTTTTTTAATAAATGAAATATATAAAAAAAGACATGAAGTACTGACACACACTACAACACGGACGAACTTTGAAACCAGTATGCTGAGTGAAAGATGCCAGGCACAGAAGATCACAGATTTCATGATTTCACTTATGTGTCCAGAATAGGCAAGTGTATAGAGATGAAAGTAGGTCAGTGGTTGGCAAGGGATGGGGAGACTAGAGGAAGGCAGCTAAGGGGTGCTGAGCTTCTATTCAGGGAGATAAAAATATTCTGGAATTTACTGTGGCAATAATTACACCGCTCTGTTACTATACTAAAAGCCATTGATAAGACATTGATGAAAGAAATGAAAAAGGACACAAATAAATGGAAAGGGATTCTATGCTAATGGATTGAAACAATTAACATAGTTAAAGTGTCTGTATACTCAAAGCAATCTACAAATTCAAAGCAATATCTATTAAATTCCAATGGCACTTTTCACAGAAATAGAACAAACAATTCTAAAATTTGTATGGAATCGAAGAAGACCCTGAACAACCAAAGTAATCTTGAGAAAAAAGAACAAAGCTGGAGGTGTCACGCGCCCTCATTCAAACTATATTACAAAGCTATAGCAATCAAAACGGTATGGTACTGGCATGAAAACATAGATCAATGGGCCAGAATAGAGAAACCAGAAATAAACCCACACATATGTGGTCAATTAAACTACAACAAAGGAGCCAAGAATATACAATAGAGAAAGGACAGTATCTCCAACAAATTGTGTTGGGAAAACTGGATAGCCACATTCAAAAGAATGAAATCTGGACCACTATCTAAAAACATACAGAAAAATTAACTCAAAATGGATTAAAGACCTCAATGTAAGACCTGAAACCATGAAACTCATGGAAGAATACATAGGCGGTAAGCTCCTTGACATCAATCTTGGCAATGATTTTTTGGATTTGACACCAAAGCAAAGGCAACAAAAGCAAAAATAATCAAGTGGGACTGCATCCATCTAATAAAAAGCTTCCATACAGCAAAGGAAAATGATCAACAAAATGAAAAGGCAACCACCAAATGTGAGAAAATGTTTGAAAATTATATATCTGATAAGTAGTTACTATCCAAAATATATAAACAACTCATAAAACTCATTAGCAAAAAAAAAAGTCTGATTAAAAAATAAGCAGAGGCACTGACCATCCCTGATCACACTCAGAATTACAAACTCACCCTGACTGGTGTGGCTCAGTTGGTTGGGTGTCATCCTGCAAAGCAAGGGATCGCCGTTTTGATTCCAGATCCAGATGTGGGGCATGTGCAAGAGGCAGCTGACAGATGCTTCTCACTCACATCGATGTTTCTCACCCTCTCTTTCTCCCTCCCTTCCCGTCTCCTAAAAATAAAATAATCTTTTAATAAATAAGAAATTTGACACTTCCAGTTAAGATGGTGGCATGGGTAAACGTGGCTCACCTCCTTGCACAACTACATCAAAATTACAACTAAAATAGAGAACAACCATCACTCAGAACTGTCAGAAATCCAGTTGGATGGAAGTCTGACAACTACAGAATTAAGGAAAGTACATCCCTCCAGACTGGCAGGAGAGGTGGAGAAGTGGAATGGTCCGGTCCCACATCCAATGTGTGGTGGTTAAAAACTCAGGAGGGATATCTTGGGAATAAGGAGTCCCAGCCCCACACCAGGCACCCAGCCCAGGGTTCCAGGGTCAGGAAGATAAGTCCCCACAAGTTCTGGTTGCAAAAAGGGAGGATTGAGTTGGTGGAAGAAACTTCTGGAGCCCCAAGCAATTACTCTTAAAGAACCCACACAGAGACTCACCTACTCAGACTCACTCCCTCTGTGCTCCAGCACCGGGGAAGCAGCTTGGAAGGCACCAGTGGCACACAGGGAGGAACTGAAGTGTCTGACATCAAGGTGAGAGCTGAGGGATACCTTTCTCACAGACAGAAAGGTGGTTAGAGGCCTTTGTCCCTTTTCTGAACCCTCCACCACAGAGCCACAGAGCCAGCAGGCTGGTGCCTTATCTGAGACTCCATCAACCTGGCTAACACTGTTTGCCCTGCCCTGGAGATCCCCAGAGACTCCATTCCACCCAATTTCCAGGCCCACCCAAGCTGCTTTTCCACATGAATGTCTGGTCTTGGCTCAAGCTTCACAATTTCCTAAATTCTCTCAAACAAGAAACAGCTGGCCTCAGTGAGCCCCAGCCCCTGTGCCTCTTGCTAAGTGGCCCCAAGCCCAGGACTAGCAGCAGTTCACAGCTTGGCTCTGCCTGGGCACCTCCAAGCCCCACACAGGTGGCAGCCATCTCGGATTGCTTTGGATTGCTTTGGATTGCTTTACAGCTCAGGCAGGGTGGCCCCCGGCAAAACACAGGTGGGAGCTGACCTTGGCTTGTACCACCTGGGAAACCCCAGAGCCTGCTTACACAGTGGACAGCTACAGACCCTGTCGGAGCACCACCACCCTGCTCCGGCACAGCTGGCCCTACACAGAGGGTGGAGGTTGGTGGTCAGAGGTCAAAGCCAGTCCTTGCAGCTGACTGACCTGAGTAAATCCCTCCCTTTGACCTGCCAGTAGCAACCAAGGCTCAACTATAAAAGAAGGGTGTACTCAGCCTGCACCTCAAGTACCTAGCTTGGGTGATAGGGGAGGCTGTGCCACTGGACCCTACAGGATACATGCTACATTAGGCCACACTACCAAGACAGGGAGTCACAGCAGCTCTACCTAATACATAGAAACAAACACAGGGAGGCTGCCAAAATGAGGAGACAAAGAAACATGGCCCAAATGCCAGAAAAAGAACTACACACAATGGAGATAAGCAATCTATCAGATGCAGAGTTCAAAACATGTTTATAAGGAGGCTCAAGAAACTTAGTGAGGACCTCAGCAGCATAAAAAGACTCAGCCAGAAATGAAGGCTACACTAATTGAAATAAAGAACAATTTACAGGGAAACAACAGTACAGTGGATGAAGCCAAGACTCAGATCAATTATTTGGAACATAAGGAAGCAACAAACAACCAGTCAGAACAAGAAGAAGAAGAAAGAATTTTAAAAAAAGAAGATAGTGTAAGCAGCCTTTGGAATATCTTCAAGCAGTCCAATATTCACATCATAGGGGTACCAGGAAGAGAAGAGAAAGAGCAAGAAATTGGAAATCTATTTGAAAAAATAATGAAAGAAAACTTCCCTAATTTGGTGAAGGAAATAGACATACAAGCCCAGGAAGCACAGAGAGGCCCAATTACAATAAATGCAAAGAGGCCCACTCCAAGACACATTAAAATTAAAATGCCAAAAGGTAAAGAGAGAATCTTAAAAGCAGCTAGACAGTCCTGGCTGGTGTATCTCAGAGGACTGAGTGTGGACCTGTGAACCAAAGAGTCGCCAGTTCGATTCCCAGGTAGGGCACATGTCTGGGTTGTGGGCCAGGTCCCCAGTAGGAGGTCCGCAAGAGGCAACCACGCAATGATTGATGTTTCGCTCCCTTTCTCCTTCCCTTCCCCTCTCTCTAAAAATAAATAAATAAAATCTTTTAAAAAAAAAAGCATCAAGACAAAAGAAGTTCCCTACAGGGGAATTCCCATAAGACTATTAGCTGACTTCTCAAAAGAAACTTTGCAGGCTACACAGAATTGGCAAGAAATATTCAAAGTCATGAAAAGTGGGGACCTACAGGCAAGATTGCTCTACCCAGCAAAGACATCATTTAGAATTGAAGAGCAGATGAAGAGCTTCCCAGATAAGAAAAAACTCAAGGAGTTTGTCATCACCAAACCATTATTATATGAAATGTTAAAGGGACTCATTTTAGAAAAACAAGATCAAAACCATGAACAATAAAACAGCAATAAATACACATCTCTCTCCACAATTGAATCTAAAAAAACAAACCAAGCAAACAAGAACAGGGACAGAATCATAGATACAGAGAACGTTTTGATGGTTGCCAGAATGGAGGAGGGTGTGGGGGGAACGGGTGAAGAGGTGAGGGGATTAAGAAGCACACATAGGCTGCCATGGGGACAGCCATGGGATGTAAAGCACAGCAGAGGAATGGAGTAGCCAAAGAACCTACACATGACCCACGGACGGGAACAATGGTGTGGGGATTGCCTGCGAGACGGGGAGTGCTGGGTGGAGAGGGGCAAAGGGGGGAAATTAAGACAACTTAATAGCATAATCAATAAAATATAGTTAAAATAAATACATAAATAAGAAATTCACACTGACATCACAAGGATACTGTGATAAAATGATAAGAGAAAATAAAGAAAATATGAAGGAGAGATCCAGGCAATGAAATCAACTTGCCCTTAGAATCCTAGAAAGAGAAAATGAACTGGATATGTAGATGCCATATTCAAAGGAATAATTGGGGGGCAATTGCTGAGTTTATAGAATTAAAGGTTCCCAGGCATCTCTGGCCAGGTAACTAACTCAGTTGGTTAATGTGTCCCTCCCCATACACCCAGGTTGCAGGTTTGATCCCTGCTCAGAACACATACCAACCAATGAATGCATAAATAAGTGGAACAGCAGGTCTCTCTCTCACACATCAATAAAAAAAAAATTTAATCTTTTAAAAAATAAAATGGCAAACTTCTCTTCTCTCCATCGCACTCAGTGGTATTCCTTCATACCTCCGCTCAGTTTTTTCCCATTGTCTGATCACCTTGAAAAGATTATAAAATGTATTATGTCACACCCCCCGCCAGCTTCCATCTCTGTGACCGGTTCCTTGTATAGCCTTCCAGAGACAATCCACAAAGCAAAGGTACTATGTAGGCCAGTGGTTAAGAGGCTGAACTCTTAGAGAGCCCGAAGTTAAATTCTGACTTTGTGATTGAATCACTTCAGGTCAGCTACTTAACCTCCCTGTGCCCCAGATTCTCCTGTAAAATGGGCATAATAGTATCTGCCTCCCCCACCCGCATGAGGCTGTGAGGATTCAATGAGTCAGACTGCTGAGAATAGAGCCTGGCATGTGCTCAATGAGCATTAGTTGTTATTTTTTATGAGTAAGCCCAGAACGTTCAACAGGAAGGAAGGGCATCGTATTTTGACCAGGGGGTGAGCTGTGCAGACAAGTCCCCTCCATGGCCCTTCCCCTTTCTGGCTTCAGTTCCCTCTTCTATGGAATGGAGATGGGGCGAATATTCCCAAGGGCCCCACAAGCCGTGGCTTTTCCTGGCAAACTTTTAAAAATAACTTTGATTTATTAGTGCTCCTAAAAGAAAGATGTTTATTCACACACATACTAGAATGGATGCTCCACAGGGCAGAAATGTTTTCTTCTGTTTTGCTCTTTGCTGCGTCCACAGTGCCTACCAGGCGCTGGGGATTCAGGTGGGCACAGCAGGCCTGGTCCCAGCTCTCTTAGGCCCCACAGGGACAAACAGGCACACCACCCACATAGACACAAAGGTCAGAACAACAAGAACCCATCCTTCAGACTGTGAACTTGGTGATTGTCAGGTCCCAGTCCTGGCTCCCTCCTGCTATGTGGCCAGGACAAGTGATGGCCCCTCTCTGAGCCTCTATTTATCCATCCTTGAAATTAGTATAATTATTGGGCTTACGCAATAGAAGAATGGGCAACCGACGTGAACAGGCAATTCATAGAAGAAACACAAGTGGACCAATACCCAAACAAATAGGTGTATCGCCTCAAAGAAACAGGGAGGGAGACATGCTAATTAAAATAAGTCCTGAAGCCATTGTTTGGTAAAGGGGTGGAAAGGAAGCTTCTCAAAACTTGCTGTTGCAAGTGTCAGTTAAGGGCAGTCTGAGTGAAAGGAAGTGTGGCTGTGTCGGTGACAAGTTTTTAAGTGAGCAATTCTATCTCGAGGAGTGGATCCCACGGTTATACGAGGGCTGTCCAGAAAAAGTCCAGCCATTGTTAACACAATGAGAGAGCGTTTTACACAACATCGATGTAACCTGGCAGCCAAGGAGAGTGGACTGGATTGTGCATGTGTGAACAATGATGACTTCACTGTAGTAGTCAGTGGGGGCGGTAGACACTGTTGAGTGAGCATGTGTACTGTGTGGCTGAGGCATTCAAAATGACTGAGCAAGCAGAGCAACGAATCTGCATCAAATTTTGCGTTATGCTTGAACATTCCTCCGCGGAAAGTATTCTGATGATTCAAAAGGCAGCAGCTAGGGGCTACTGGTGATTGGCAGCTGCATCAGGATGATGTGCCCACTCACGCACCACGTTTCTTGCAGAGTTTTTGGCCAAACATCAAATCATCCAGGTGACTCAGACTTGGTAACCTGCAACTTCTGGCTTTTCCCAAAACTAAAATCACCTTTGAAAGGAAAGCGATTTCAGACTGTGGATGAGATTCAGGAAAATATGATGGGACAGCTGATGGCGACTGGGAGAACTGTGTGGGATCCCTACTTTGAAGGGGACTGAGGCATCATTGTCCTATGTACAATCTTTCTTGCATCCTGTATCTTCTTCAATAAATGGGTCTCTATTTTTCATATTACGTGGCTGGATATCTTCTAGACAGACCTCGTACATAAATACACAAGGTCCACAATAGCAAAGGAACTGGAGCGCTAACAATAGGGTCCGCAGGTGGGCTCCCCGCAGTGGCATCTCAGGCAGCTACTGCAGTAACGGGAGTAGATGTCATCCCAGTTTACATCACATGGACCAATCCCTGGAATAATACCACTTAGCAACACTGACACAGGAAGAAATAGAAAAGCTACATAGTGCTATAACTATCATAGAAATTCGATTTTTAATTTAAATGTTTCTCATAAAGAAATCTCTGGACACAGATGATTTAACCAAAAAAAAATTGATAAAGAATGCATACATATAGTTCAACTCACGTAACTGTCTAGTTTCATCTGTACAGTGGACGGTATGTGTATGTGTGTGTACTTACACACATTCATCTAGCTACTAGATCCGTGTACCTATGCTAATGCATGAAGGACGCACATCAAACTGGTTATGGTGACTTCTGAGAAAGGGGGTCTGGGACTGTCCCTTTACCTGTATTGCCTCTGCTTTTATGAAACCATATTTATGAGCACACAAAATTCCATCAAAGGTCAGATTTGTTGAAGTAAAATAGCCAATGGTAGGAAAACGATGTTGAGACCCACCCTGCCATCTGCCATCTGGTTCTGGACACTGCCACATCGAAAGCCCTGGCTGGTGTGGTTCGGTGGACTGAGTGTAGGCTTGCAAACTGAAAGACCCTGGGTTCGATTCCTGGTCAGGGTATATGCCTGGGTTGTGGGCCAGGTCCCCAGTGCGGGCACACAAGAGGCAAACAATTGATGTTTCTCTCCCTCTTTCTTCCTCCCTCCCCCTCTCTCTAAAAATAAATAAAATCTTTAAGAAACAAAGCAAACAGTAATCGCTCAATAAATGTTAGCCCAGCCCTGGCTAGTGTGGCTCAGGGGATTGAATGCCATCCTACGATCCAGAGGGTCATGGGTTCAGTTCCCAGTCAGGGCACATGCCTGGGTTGTAGGCCAAGTTTCCAGTTGGGGGCACGTGAGAGGCAACCACCCATTGATGTTTCCCTCTCTTTCTCCCTGCCTTCCCCTCTCTAAAAATAAATAAATAAAATCTTTTAAAAAAGTAAACAAATGTTAGTCCAAAGGGAAAGCATTTCTCCCATTTTAACACAGAAGTAGACTCCACCACATATGTAACATAGTGCATTTATTTACAAAGAGGTTAGAGAAACACACAGAATCCGGCCCCCCTGTGCACCGGGGAGTCACCATCGTCATAATAAATACAGTAATTTTTAAAAAGAAAAAAAATACTGGATTGGAATAGCTGAGGGTCATCCTGAGCTCCCCCCACTCCCTCTCATGGGTGGGGGGACACCAGATAGAAGCTATCTTCCTTCCCCTCTTCCACTTCCCAGTCCTCCGTAACTGTCCAAGGATAGAGGTAAAAGAGTCATTCTTTCCAGGTTTTATCAGCTCCGACTTGACCCTCGAAACCCCAGAATCAGCGCTCCTTCCCTTCCCAGGGCACTCTGCTGGCACCATCTGGATCAGACACCGAGTCTCCAACCGGGTGCCAAGAGAATATCCTAGGGGCTCCAGAGACATGGACGGGGGCACTTTGTGTATGAAGGGGCCATATCTGGGCAGGGAGAGGAGGAATAAGAGGGTGCAGTGAAGGAAGTGAAGGACATCAAACAGGCTACGAGTCTAAACTAAAATGGGGAAATTCAAACCGAATTACCCCCTTCAGCATACCATAGTACACCCATAGTACAGATGAGGAAAGTGAGGTCGAGAGAGAGGGAACTTCCTTGCCCGCGGGCTGCAGAGCCAGCAGCTGAACTGGGTCAAACAGGGCTCCGCCCCCATTCCTCCCTACGTTGGAGGGGGAGCCTTTTCAACCAAGCCTGCTGTGGATGGGGGCAGTGGCGGAGGGTCTTTGGAAACCGAGAAAATGGTGGTCTTTGGAAGGGAGGTGTGGAAGGGTCAGTGATTGGGAGTGTGGTGGAACTGAGGCTATGAAGGGGGAGCCCAAGCAAACCCCCAAACTCACACTGTAGTCATGACCTTAAGAGAACCCGAACGGAAACGCAGTATCTTCTTTTTGAGCGCGTGGGAAGCCTTGATCTTCACAAAGACTTTGGCGGGGCCGGCGGGCGCCCCACCACCAGCAGCACCACCTCCCGGCCCGGAAGCCGCGGTGGCTGCCACCAGCTGCTGCGGCCACACGAGGCCACCGCTGCCGTCTGAGTCGCTGGATGCGGAGCTGAAGGCAGGCGACTCCCCCTCGCTGGCGCTCGATTCACTCTCCCCGTAGCCGCCGCCGCCGCCCGTAGGGCCTCGGCGTCCAAGGGGCCCCAGGCGCCCCGTCGAGCACTCGGAGTCGCTGCCCGCACAGCCGTAGAGCAACCGGCGCTGAGGAGCAGACGGGGATGGGCCGGGACCTGGGCCACGGGCGGCGGGGGCGCGGGGACGGCCGCGGCGCCCATCAGCTGCGTCGATCTCGGCCGTGGAGCGCCAGCGGCGGCAGGACCCCGCGGCCTGCGCGGCCAGCGTGGGTGCTGGGCCGCGGCGGGGCCGCGGAGGCCGAGGCTCTTCCCGCTCCGCTGTGGGGTACTTGGGAGGCCCCGGAGGAACCGCGGCGGCGCGGCCCAGCAGGCTGGTCTCGGACTGGGAGCGCGCGGCCTTCCGAGCCCGGGGCGAGCCTCGGCGGCCCGAAGCCTCTGTTATGCGTCCGCGGCGGCCCGCGGCCCTGGGACGCTCCCGGGGTGGGGACTGCTCCACGCTGCGGCCCCGGGTCAGTGGTGGCGCTTTGCGGCGGGCCGCGCGGCCGGGGAGGCCGCGGGTGGCCGCCTGTGCGCCCGGGATGTACTGCGCCTTCACCAGGCGGCCCTCGGCCGGGCTGTCCGGGGGCGAGGGGACAGCGGGCGCCGCGGCGGGCTCGGGCACCGCCTCAGACTCCCACGCTGAGGCCCAGGCCCGGCCCAAGGCGGCCGGGCTAGAGGGACGGCCCCCCGCGCGCTCCACTGGGGGCTCAGGCGCGGGCCGCGCGCCTCCGGGGGGCGGGGACGCGTCCGGCGGCCGCTGGCGCACGCTGTTCTGGCGCCGCGGGCCCCCGTCCGCGCCCCCGGGACTGGTCCGGGGCTGGCCCGCCCCCCGGCGGCGGCGCCTGCGCAGGAGCGCCGAGATGTATCCGTCCAGGGGCCGCCCTACGCCCGGTACTTCGGGCGAGTCTGCCGGAGGACGACCGCTAGGCCGCGGGCTGCGCAGCGCCACGGCGTGCAGGGGGCTGGGCGTCAAGAAGGGCCCTGCGCGGGCGCGCCGCTCCGCTGAGGAGCAGGCCTCCGAGCCTGCGGACCCCGCGGCCGTCGGGTAAGGGGCGGAGAAGGACCGCGGCACTGGGGCCCGAGCTCCCACGGCCTCGGGAGCGCTGGGACTGGCGTCTCCTAGGGGAGGGAAGCAAAATGTAAAAAGGAAGAGTGGGAGAGGCTCTCAAAGCCCTTTCGCAAAGAGCCTAAAAGGGGCATTTCCCCCACTATTGTCCCACTCCCATTAAAAACCAAACCAAACCAAACCCTGCTCTCACCCCTTCCCTCATATCAGATTCACAACAAACCCTTCACAGCAGCCTACAAGACCCTGAATGGTCTGCCCTCTGCCTCTCTGACCTCCATTTCTAACCCCTCTGCTCTGTATTTGTAGATCTGTATGTATCGGGCGAGTGACCTCCCGGATGTGCAGGCCAGTCTGGCTCCGCCTCAGGGCCTTTGCACTCGCTATTCCGGATTCCTGCAACGCCCTTTTTCTCGGGACATCTGGTTGGTCCACGTACTTCAGGGTGCCATGCCACTCAGCTGGCACAGTCTCAGTGATGCCCTCTCTGACCACATTTTGTAAAATTGCAACTCCTTCCCCAACTTGAAAGGATATGCTGTAGTCCCCTTCCCTAATTTTGTTTTCATTGTTCAAGTCAACACCTAATACCCTGTATATTTTACTAATTTATCTTGTGTGTTACCTGTTTCACCCACTAGAGTGTCAGTTTTGTGAGGAGAGGGACTTTTTCACGGCTGTATCCCTCACCCCTAGGATAGTGCTAGGATAGCACGTAGCAGGGGCTCAGAAGCGTACTTGAATAAATGAATAACCGCAGTTCCTGATTACTGAGAGGCTCCCATGTGCCAAGTCCAGTGCCTTACAGCAGAGGCTCACTGAATACTCAAAACTTCCTTACGGGGTAGGTGCTATTATTAACCCCATTTTAACAGACGGAGAAACAGGCCCAGAAAGAAACAAATGCTCAAAGTCACACGAAAGGGAATGTCACAGCCTGAATTCGAATTCAGGTTGGTCTGGCTCAGAAGTGGGTGCTCAAAACCATCTTCTTTCGATCAGTTCCCTGGCTCTCGGGGCCCCAACCCCACCCACCTTACCTAGGGATTTGGGCCTCTCGCTGGCATAGATGCCCCGGGGTTCAGAGGGACCCAGGCGTCCGTAGGAGCCAGATCCAGAGAAGCCACTGTCGCCACAGAAGGTCGAGGGTGGTGAGTCGGGACCTCCTGTGGAGCTGGGGTCTTCATAGAAGCCTGGATTGGAGAGAAGGGGAGAGACACTCAGGGGGTCTGGCTGGGGAGAAAAGAGACCAAGCAACAGAGACAGAGGGGGGGTCTGAGGGATGGGGGACAGTGGAAAACACTGGGGTGTCCCAGGCCGACCCTGCTCCCTTCGCCCACACTCACCCGAGCTGCGCCCGCTCTCCTGTTCCAGGCCCCCAGACTCCAGACTCAGGTCTCCCAGCTGCTGGCCCAGGTCCCAGATGAGCCCGGGCAAGGCCTCCTGAGGGCACGGTGAGAGCAGGACAGTCAGAACCCACCCCAGCCCCAGTCCTCTGCAGACCGGTCCCCTACCCCAGGAGCTCATGGACCAAGTTTCACTTGGACGATGAGGCGTAAAAGCAGGACCTGGGTCCCAGGGTCCCACCCTCCAAGGTCTCTGCACCTTCATCTCATGAAAAAGTCCTTCTGGCTAACTCCAACCCTTCCAGCTGCAGCCGCATCATTTCCTGTAAGGTGTGATGAGGCCTCAGTAGGTCCCATCCCTGTCCCCTCCCCTTCTTCCATCTGTGCTCATGGCCCCTTGACCCCTATTAAAATGTCCCTCATTGAGGCTCACTTCACTTCCTGCTACTTCACTGCTAGAAGTTGGTGACCAGGACCTGGCGGGTCCCTTAGGCATGGATCCGCCTTCTCCCAGCCCTGGACCCTTCCTCCTCAGATGCTCCCCTCTTCCCCACTTTCCCTTAGCCACCAGTAGAAAGTTCTTTTGCAAGTCTTCCTGCATGCTCGCTGGTGCAAATTGACCCTTTCCCTCACTTGCATAAAATAAGCTAAGCCTCCTATGTCTTTGCTCCTCTCTTCAGAAAGAACCCACATGCCTACTGGAAAGTCCTTCTGTGAGTCTAACCTCAGTGGCACTGCAGCAAGGAGCCCTGGCAGGTTCCTTTGCCCACGGGGCCACAGCTGCCTCCTGCTCTGGCTCCATTCCCACCCAGAGGCCCCCGGGGTCTACCCACTGCTCCTCATCCTCATAAGAAATTTCTGTTGTGTCTACCCTGGCTCCTTCTTGATTTGGGGGTGGGGGAGACCATTTCCTATCAGGTGTGACTAAAAGAAGGTGCAGACGCTTTGAGAGGAGTGTGGCAGTGACTGTGGCTGGGGAATAGGGGCTGAAACAACACAGATGGGGTCGAAGACACTAGAACTTAACCCCATTTTGGGAAATGGGGCCAGAGCCAGGAAGAGTCTCACACGGGTCTGGGTGAGGCCAGGGGTGGCGGCAGGCTGAGCTGACGGTTGACCCTCAGACAAAAGCGGCTTGTCTGGCCGCGGGAGGGAGGGGAGGAGGGAAGGAGGAGGGGCTGGGAGGGCAGGCGCCCCGGCCCTGCCTATTTAAGGCAGAAAGACTGGCCGGCTCCCTCCCAGACACCGCCCCCCGCCCCCCAGTTTCCCAGTCCTGTGCCTGCTGTCCTGGGCCCCATCCTGCCCTTCCCCCGAGAACAGTAGCCCCCATCTGGGCTTGTTTATATGGCAGGAAAGTCAACAAGAGTCCACTCAGGACTCCTGCTCTGGGTGTGCAGAGGTGCTCAGGATGGCGTCATCTTTAAGCAAAGCCCGGGAAAGCAGCCGACGTGTGCAGCATCAGGGGTGGCTAAAAGAAAAAATCAGAATCGCCCAGATAACCAATATCACATGCCCTGCTAATCACCCCCTTGCTCACGTGCCGGCCACGTAGGCCTCTTCGCTGTTCCCCCCGAAAACGCCACGCATGTTCCAACCTCAGCAGCATTTGTCCCCCGCATCTCCTCCTGGCTCACTCCCTTGCTTCATTCAGAAACTTCGCTTACCCGCTCCCTTCTCCCACCCTCTTTCCAAAATAGCTCCCCTGTCACTCTGCACCCCTGGGGCTCTGCCTTTTCCCCTCCGTAGCAGTACTGCCCTCCTGGCTTAAAGTTACTTATCAGGTTGTTATCTGCTTATTGTCTCTCTCACTGGGATGTGGGCCAGCCCCCGGAAGGTGCAGATTCGTGTCTGTCCTGCTCACGGCTGCATCCTCCACCTCCAGTGCCTAGAATGGTGCCTGGTACAAAGCAGGTGGAAGGTCCGATGAAGGAATGAATGAGTGTGTGCAGCAGAATGCTACACAACTGATACAACGGAGGGAGGCAACCTCTGTAGAGCAGCATCACCACGACAGAGCGCCGAGTTAGAGGAGGGCAAGTGCAGAATGCATAGTATGGGAGGGCGTTAGAATCGGCGGGAGGGCGTTAGAATCGGCCGGAGGGCGTATTAAAAGCTGAATCACTGGATCCCCCAGATCTCCTGATTCTGGTCTGGAGCCCCCCAAACTGCATTCCTAACAGGTGTCCATGGATTCTGGGCCGTGTTTCGAGAACCCCTGGCATGGTCCTTGGAACCTCACCCAAGAAACTGGAATTTGTAAAGTGCAAAGCAAAACTCTATGTTTTTGGTATGTAAACTGTTTCTCTCAGCAGCTGCACTGAAAGAGGTCTGGAGGGACTCCCGAGGTGACACAGAGATGACTTCAGGGGAGAGGGTGCATTTAGGAAGCCAAGTGAGGGATAAGGGGGCTGGGTGGTAGAATGAAGTGGTCAAGGAGGCATAGCTTGGAGCCTAATTGCCAGGGCTCCAGTTCAGCTCTGGCACTGCCCAGCTGTGTGACCTTGCAGGCCACTTCACCTCTCTGGGCCTCGGTGTCCTCGTTGTAACAGAGCACCCTTCGACTCCCTCCCTCATGCGGTTGTTGAGGGCCCAGGGAGTTCAAACATCAGTTCCTTTTAAGCACTGCACAAATGCCAGCTTTTATTACTGCATGAAGACTCTGAATTTCTATCAAGGAAAATATTAAATCATGTTTTACTTGTGTAATTCAGATGCAACATTAAGTTTTTCAGGTCGAATTTCAATTCTCCCCCACTGCAGGGAAGGCAGGAGTGAGGGGAACAGAAAGGAGAGGCCTCCTCTGCCTTTGTGCCTGGACCCCCAACACTCCTTCCCCGGGTCTATTCGAAGTCTGACCTCATTCTTTCCAGCTGCAAAAGGATGAATCTTGAAAAGACCAGAAGGTCTTTAGTCTGAATCTGGTTCCCTGTTTGCTTGCCCACAATGCCCAGCGCGTTTGAGGGCATCAAGCTAAGGCAGGTTTAGCATAAGTATGGTTAGAGCTCCCCTCCCATGCCCCTCGTCTGTGTCCAACTGCCTTTGTTTCTGTGAGGAAGTCCTTCTGCAAGTCTAACTTAAGTCCTTGCTGGAAGAGGAAATTTTTCCTCGGTGGGAGAGAACAGGGCCCCCACCCCCTTCCAGAATTCTTGCCTGTTTTCTCTGTGATACCCTGCTCCTGCATCCCCATCATTCTTATTAGAAACTAATGAAGCCTGGCTCAGTGTTCTTGCTTCAAAGGGAGTATATTCCCCGGGCGGGGGTGGGTGGGAAGGTAAGCATGGTAAGACAGAGGCTCAGGAATGAGTAGAGGCCTCCGCCCCTCTTCAGAAGGACCGAGGAACCCCCAACACCAGAGGGGTTTATATTTAGCGCTTCTCAGCTCCTCGCTCAGTGCCGCTGTCTCCTCCCGCTGCCTGCCACCGCCTCCTCCCTGACGCTGGGACGGAGCTTTGCCTGGAGACTGTAGGGGAAAGAGGCCTCTCTACTACCACCTCATGGGTGGCGGGGCAGGGGCGGGGGGCGGGGACCTGAGGGGCAGAGGTGGGGAAGCTGAAGGGGGAAGGGAGAAGAGACTGAGGCAGAGACAGGGAGAGACTGAGGGACAGGGAGAAAGGACACGGCTTGCCCATCCCCATGCCTTCTCCCTCTCCTCGTAGAGGTGGGAGGTGCCTCCCCAAGCCCAGCCTGCTGGGTGTGAGGTGGGGGGAGCTGGTGAAGGCCCCCACAATGCGTCTCTAACTTTGGGAGGGGGTGGGGCCTCCCACAGCTGTTTCTGTTTCCAGAGAAGAATGTGCAGGGTCCCACTCCTGGGCCGGGGGAGGGGCTGGGCGTGCAGCCTAGGAGTCTGGCTTCAGTCCCCTCCCCAGTCCCATCTGAGGTAGGGGCAGTCCAGGTCAGCGGCAGGGAGAGCCCCCTCCCCCGTCACCTCGGCTCAGGTTTCTCCAAACGGGAAGCTCTGACCACCCACAGGCTTGGGGATGGGATCTGCAAGGGGAGCTGGGGTCTGGGGCCTGGCGGGCCGGGGGGAGGGGAAGAGAGAGACAGGGACCGGGACATAGGGCGGGAAGAGAGAGGTGCAAATATGCAAGAAGGGAAGAGCAGGGAGAAAGAGACAGAGAAACAGAGAGACACTTTTTAAGACAGAGAAACACACAGCAAGTCACAGAGATGCGGGAGGAAGAGTGTGAGGGTCCCAGGAAGAGGTCGGGAGAATCAAGAAATGACAAGAGAGGAAGAGTTGAAGAATGGCAAGAGTCATTCTGGAGACTTCTGCCTCATCTTCCCCCATTAGAGCACCCAGAGAGTCCAGAAGCCAGACCCCCATGCTGCCTCTAACCACCTCCTCTTGGGTTAACCAGGACTGGGACCAGGTAGGAAAGGAGGAAAAGTGTCACAGGAGGGTCAAGATCACTATGGGGTCCTCAGAAACTGTGAGCTTCCTCTCAGCAATCATCCCACCCTCCATCTGACCCCCTCGGAAGATCTCCAAGCTCACCAGGACTTAGGAGAGATGGAGCCCTGGTAGCCAGGGCTCAGAGTGGGGTATGTTTGGATCCTAGCTGTGTGACCTTGGGTGAGTTGTTTGCCCTCCCTGAGCCTCAGTTTCTTTCTCTGTAAAATGGGGACTACCACCCAAGCAACAGGAAGACAACGCATGCGGAACACTGGTCCCCGGGCTTGACACATACTTGGCGCCCAGAAGGATTTTCTTTGGGGAAGGGGAGGAGGGGACGGGGCCTTGTGCATCTCCAAAGGCTCCAGCAGAGGCGATGCAGTCCCCCTTTTCCCAGTCTGGGGGGTGGGGAGGCCACATCCCTCCCGCCACCCAGACTCCAAGGTCTGCAGCCCCACCCCCTGCCCTTCGCCCCTCCCTTCCCCCCACCGGGACCGGTGTATGAGCGTTTAACCCAGACAGACGGACAGACAGACACAGATGGGTGCGGAGGGACGGATGGACAGGCGGCCCCTCACCAGCTGCTCTTCCAGGGCCGCTGCGGCCCGGCGCGCTGCCGCCGCATCTTCATCCTCATCGGCGTCCTCCTCGTCCTCGGCCTCGGCGCCCCCCATTCCGGGCTGGGCCAGCCGCAGCGCCTGCTGCACGCGGTACTCCTGCCTCTCCCGTAACCAGTGCAACTCGCAGAGCCCGGCCAGGCTGCCCTCCAGCCAGCCCCGCAGCCGGCCCCGCTCGGGGCTTACCGGGAACGAGAAGGCCCGGATCATGGCTGCGGCCCCCCGCCCCAGCCCAGCCGGGCCCCGCGGCCACCCCTCTCCGGGTCCCACCTCCCCGCCCCAACAGCCCGCCTGCCCGCCCGCCCGCTGGCCCGGCTGTCACCGTCTCATCTGCATAGGCGCCCGCCCATTGGGCCGCCCACCCGCGCCTTATCTTAATGGCCACGCCCCCGGCCACACAGCAACGGTCGCCTATTGCTCGGCCTTGCACCCGCCCCTCCAACACGACGCATGCTCGCAGCTGCCTACTCGCTGTGCTCTCAGGCGGCCTTGACACGCCCCCCGCTAGCCAGCCACAGGTCCATGGCCACGCCCCCAAGCGTCACAATGAAACAAGCTGGGTCTGGCTCTTTTGTCATTGGTCCGTGCCTCCCCAGTCCCGCAGCTGGTTCCGCCCCCTTTTGGGCGAGCTCCGGCTACTATTGGACTGTCTAGCAAGAAGGGAGGAGGTGTTCTATAAATAGAGAACGGGTCCAAGAGACAGTTTGGCAGAAGACCCTCTCTCTTCAATCCCTCGAAACCCTGAACAGGGAGAGAAAAAGGTTAGAGGGTCGAATCTTGATTTTGCCTCTTCTTCCATGAAGACTTCCAAGACATTCAGCTGTAAAACTAGAGGGCCAGTCTAGCTAAGATCAACAATCTCCCACAAAATTATACTTGTAAGCAGGGCTGGCTTCAACCAGGTGCGACCAGCTTGGTTTTAATGATCAGCTGTTCTTGTCTTGAAATTCTTAATTTTTGAACTAGGGCCCCCGCGTTTTCATTTCACGTTGGGCCTCGCAAATTATGTAGTCAGTCTTGCTCCAGGGTCTAAGATCAGTTATATCCCAAGTCCTGGACTTGTAAGACACTGGGTGGAAGGTTCTATGATTCAACCACAACAGAATCTAAGCGTCTTTTGTCCGCCAGATGCTGTGAGTCTCTGCGCTGGCCATTCTACCATCCCAGGGGTCTTTGTTCTACGTTCTAAGAGGCTTTGTTCTCAGCCTTCTACTATTCAGTGTTCTCAACGGTCTATGGTCCTAAGAGCTTGAGCCTGACATTCGTTTCTAAGGTTCCCTCCTCCGTCTCCGGGCTCCGCGAGTGGGGCTGGCGCCCCCTCAGGCGGCCAATCTGTGTCACTACATGCAGTGTGCGTTCCTACAACCTTTAAGGAGATCTAGTTCCAATATTGATCACCATTTCTCAGACAGTCCTTGACTCCTTAAAAACGAGGGCTCAGAACATCATGTGTGAACCTCCCTTTCTAATGAGTGACCTTCTAATAGTGAGCTGGAGAGGCAATAGTAGAGAATGAGAGCAAAGACGGTCACGAGTGAGCCCCAACTCTGTCACTTTCCAGCTGTGTGACCTTAGGACACTTGCTTAACCTCTCTGTACCTCAATTTCTTCATCTGTATAATGGGGGTCAGAATACTGCCTTACCTCACAGAGCTGTTATGGGGACTAAGTGAGATATTTGTCAAGTGCTTGGAGTGGTGCCTTCCATGTATAAAGAACCAAGCAAGGATCTGATCAATAGATAAACAAACAAACAAACAAACAAATAATAAATAAATAATCAATCTAGAGTCCAAAGGAGAAAAACAAGTCTGGACTTCAACAGAGACAAACTTTATTCAATCCCCCTCTTGTTTAAGACAGACCTAGACTGTCCTTAATGACCTTAATTTTCCACCACAGGGAGACTATTGGGATTGAAGAAAAGGAGTTCTGGGGAGATTGCTCTCAAACAAGATGGTCTCAGTAGTCAGGGCCAATGTCAGGATTGGTTTTTCATCCCTGCTGTTTGCACAAGAACTGTCGAACCAGTTTCTGTGTAAAATATTGGATCGCAAGCTGACTTAGGAGGCTGGTCAGCAGGCATTTGAAGATGAGTATTCCTGGAAGAAAAATCAAAATGGCTTGAATAAAGAAGTCAAACCAGGATCTGAGGCCAGAGGGCCACCAGTAGACAGGGTTCCGAGAAGGAGGTGAGGAGAGATCCTTGGTGGGGGAGCCCAAACAGCGATTCTGCGGATTTCTTCATTGGCCTCTCGATGTCCTTATCGATACTGACAATGCCTGCAGAGTTTCTGTAAAGGACTGTGCAGCATCGCTTCCAGCCACAGCCCACAAGTCCCTCCCCTGGCAGCCCCTAACCTGTGGCCCGAAAGTGGCTGGAAGCCACATTGAATCCTCGGAGTTCACTCTGGTTTCTTGTTCCGAGGCTTCATTGGGTCCCAATGAATAAGAACATTACAGTCATCCTGGGTCTCGTGTCTGCGTGGTGGTTCTCAGCCTCCACAGGAGTCAACAGATCTCTTACGTTTGTGAGGAGTTGACGGTTTGAGAGGAGAAAGACCGAAATGTGGGTATTGATAGAATTAGGGGGGATTGAAACGATAAAGGCTCACAGGATTGGCAAGAGCGCAGCAGCCAGTCCCGCTGGTAGGTAGATACCAGCCAGTGAAACCCACACACGGAAAGTATGTGTCATTGAGGGTAATCAAAGTCTCGTGGAGAAAATTTAGATTTTTAATTTTTTAAGGTTTTATCTATTTATTTTTAGAGAGAGGGGAATGGAGGGAGAAAGAGAGGGAGAGAAATATCAATGTGTGGTTGCCTCTCACGTGGCCCCCCACTGGGGACCTTGCCCCTGCAACACAGGCATGTGCCCTGACTGGGAATCGAACCGGCAACCCTTTGGTTTGCAGCCTGCACTCAATCCACTGAGCCACACCAGCCAGGGCTCTTATTTATTTGAGTGGTCAGAAAGCAAATGTTGATTAAAGATGGAAAACCAAGGAGAAGATGTGGGGACAAGACTGGGACCATGAGATGAGTCAAAAGAAGAGCAAGCAATGCCACTGCACCAAGAGAAACGGTCGGCAGCATCAGCGGACCTGGGATTGGTAATATTTTGATAGCTAGAAAACCTGGGTGTGAGTTCAGTGAGGAGGTGGTTCATGCCATTCAGGTTGGTACGGTGTCATTTACTACATAAAAGGTTCAGTGATGCCTGGCTGGTGTGGCTCAGTGGATTGAGCGCAGGCCTGTTAAGCAGAGGGTCGCCAGTTCTATTCCCAGTCAGGGCACACGCTTAGGTTGAGGGTTCGGTCCCCAATTGGTGCACATGTTGGCTAATTACATGGGGATCCATCTGGGTAAGAGGTGGTGAGGAAGAGCTAAAGATACCGATAACAGAAGATACTCTGAGTTACAGCATTCAATGAAAAAACAGCAGTTTACAACGGTATCTACTCTGCACTCTCATTTGTGTTTTTATTTTTTTCCTATTTTTTTGAGGAAGAAACACAACTTAAGTGAAATTTATTATATGGTAGCATACAGTAGCATGTGAGAAGAAAGACACTGCAAAAAGTAGAAAGCAGCCCTGGCTGGTGCGGCTCAGTGGATTGAGTGCAGGCTGCAAACCAAAGGGTCGGAGGCTGGATTCCCAGTCAGGGCACATGCCTGGGTTGCAGGGGCCAGGTCCCCAGTAGGGGACATGTGAGAAGCAACCACACATTGATATTTCTCTCCCTCTCTTTCTCCCTCCCTTCCCCTCTCTAAAAATAAAGAAAATCTTTTTTAAAAAATAGAAAGCTGACATTTTAATATCATTTTGTATCTTAATATCTTTGATATCATTTAATATCTTTAAAATGACATTTTATTTTCTTGTGTACAAAACACGAGATTACCCTCTTTTTTGTAAAAATCTTCACTGAGGCTATGCTCAATTGATTTTACTTTTTTAATCTTATTTTGTTAATTTCAGAGAGAGGGGATAAGGGGGAGGAAGAGAGGGAGAGAAACATTGTTGTGAGAGAAACATCAATCAGTTGCCTCCCCCGTGCACCCCAGTTGATATTTTCTCTCCCTCTCTTTCTCCCTCCCTTCCCTTCTCTCTAAAAATAAAAATAAAAGAAAGCAAAGATGTTAACCCAGGAAAGTGGGCAGTATCAGAAGATATAGAGAGAGGTTTAGGTTTGACTATTTTATTTACTGCCGAGAGGTCTTGGACTAACGGTATCCCAACCAACAGCAATATTGGGGTCCTTGACGAGAAGGTGGGAGTGCTGCAGGGGCCAGAGGCCGTGTTGGAAGTTCCTGCGTGATGGGCTGGAGACCCTGGACGGCGGTGTCAGAGCCTGTTAAGGCAGTTTCGGGAGAGGCATGAAAGGATCTATGGCCACTGTAAGAGGCTCAGCCTCTGAGATGCACCCTAGGTCTGTGGCATTGAAGGCCCAAAGAGAATCAGGAACTCAGGTTAGCGCAGCTTGACTTGGTGGGCCAGAGGGAGAGATCGATGGGTTACTTTGGGGCTGGGGCTGGGGCAGGGAGGAAGGGTAGTGGCCCAAGACAATCAGGAGCAGTCAGGGACTGTGAGGAGTAAGCTCTCTCATACACGTGCGAGGCTGACATTCCAGATTGACAGGACGTCCCCTCTGAAAAGATTTACTGAAGTAGTCCTGAGTAAGAAACTGCTGCGCAGTAAGGGACGCAAGGAGACAGAGTGGCAAATCGTGGCATCTCACCACGCCATCGCTGTGTGCTGGGGGCAGGACTGCAAGACACCACTGGGTGTGGGGCGGCCCCAGCATCTGGGAAAACGGTGGCAGCAAGTCCTTTCGTTAATGGGAGGGTCACTTCCCTCTGGGGGTTGGGTGGTATTTTCTGGCCAGGGAAACAAGTCTGCTGGAAGGGGGTCGTCAGGGAGACAATCTTACTTAGGCTCAAGTTCCTTTATTTTAAAACTGGGCAGTCTCAAGCCCAGTGTACCTTTACAATATCTACATGTGTCTCTATCAAGGTTAGGTTTTGTGGTATCTGATGGCCCTGCAAAAATGGACCTTTTTGTTTGTTTCAGTTTTAAGTTGTAGGACCTTAGATGGTGTTGTGTGGATTTGATTTTGTCTGCCATGGCATCCTCATGATGTTGGGCTAGCTCACAGAATCCTGTAATTGGGGCTTTTTTTTTTTCACATCACGCCTCTAATTTCTGATCTCAGGATACTAAATCTAGCCGCCGGGACAATTGTCAAGGATCAGGATTGAGTAGTCTTTCTGCACATTTCCTAGCCTGGCCTGGCTTTGGGGATGGATTTGTCTCTCTGTTGTCTGGATCTTAGATCAGTTCTAGAGGGAGAGAAATTCAGGATGGGACATTCCCCACTAGAGTTAGCTTGGATTACACCTCGGGGGTGTTCTGGTTCATTCCGAGATCCTCATTTCACTGAGACTCATTAGGCTTTTTCAAATCAAAGAGCTGCAGTTCCGGAACCGACCAGCAGGTGGACTCATCGATATAAACTGGGAGGACGTGAAGAGCAAGCTCCAGGGACTAACTAGCCTAAATTGGCTGCTAAACACAGACGATTTTTACCAGGCTTGAGGAAAAGTCTTTAACTAAAACGTGTGAGTCTGAGTGTGACCCAGGTGTAAAGAGAACGTGCCCTGGTGCATGCTCCCACATCACTTGCCCTCAGCTGTGGGACCAAGAGTCTGGCTGACGCTGGGGAACAGGAGGGCAGGGGTCAGATGTGGAGAGGTGTTCCCTGTGCCTAACACCTCACGGATTAGAAGTCAGTTCAGAAGACTAGCTCTCCCTGGCCCTCAGGCTCGCTGTAGGCTGCCCTACACTGCTGGGCTCCCCAACCCAGCCCTGCCCACTCTGGGTCATCGCTGTTCCCGCAGGGACAAGTCTGTCTCGCCACTGAATGGTGAGCCAGCTGAGGGCAGGGCCTGGGGTGTCTTGGTCACCACCGTGTCTCCGACATCATCCAGCACAGTGTGGCAAATGGATGAACCAGTGAGTGAGCACATTTAGTATGTGGAAGTCACCACCTCGAGTTCAAATAGCAAATATCATGTGTCGGCTTTATACTAAAGACCAGACCTCAGCTTGCATGGTCGTTATTAATAGTTGTGATTAGTAATAGCACCTAATACAAAATGTATCAAATAAGCCATGAGATTACTTGCTTTTCCCTAAATCCTCCATCCCTCCGTTTGTCCCCACCTCCCTATCCAGTCATATTCCTTCCATCTCTCCTCCATTTCTAGCTCTCTGGCTGTTACTCCTCCCTCTCGCCCCTATACGACCTCCATACCTTCTCCACTTCTCCTCTCCCTTCCTGACAATCCTCTATATTATCCACATTAGTCCTCTTTCCAAAACTCCTCCCCCTCTGCTGTTCCCCACCTCTCCCACCTCCTCTCCATCCGGTCTGCTTTTTAGGCAGCCCTCCCTCCAGGTGCATAACATACCTACGATACAAGAGGTATGGCCAGAGGCCGTGGCCAAGGGGACAGAGATGAGTCCATTTTAATTGTTGGGAAATTAATTTTGGAAATAACTCCCAGCACCTCCCCCATGCTCCTCCCCCGGGGCGTGTCCCATCCAGTTTGGGCAGCAAGTTGCTTCCTCTAGAGCAGTTCATCGCTGGGCCGGTGTAGAGGGCCGCTCCCCGAGGAGGGAGGACAGCATCACGGGGCAGCCAGGGTGAGGGCACGGGGCCTCAGAGGACGCTGATGCGCTGGGCCAGCCCCTGCATCTCGTGGTCCTGCGGGGGGAGGGCCTCCCCGAGCTCCCTGTCCACGGTCAGCCCGGGCCCGGGCAGGGGGTGCTCCGCCACGAACTGCTCCCAGCGCGCGTCGTCACTCTCGTGGGTGATATACCGCTCGCCCATCTTCCCCTCCAGCTCTCGGAGGTCCAGCCACGTCTGGTACTCCTAGGCAAGGGAAACCAGGAGTTAGCTCGAGGGCTGCACCGAGGGCAGCCCTTAGCGACTCAGCGCTGGGTACCAATAAAGATGAAGCTTTCACAACCTGCCCAGTCAATCAATGGAGATGTAGCTCCACCCTCTTCCACAGCCCAACCAATGGGAGGCTCAGCCACATTCCCCATCCACTGAAACGTACCACACCCATCTCCTCCCAGCCCCGGTCCCTGCATCACCTGTAACCATGGGTGGCTGAGAGACTTGTCCACGCTGTAGCGCTTGCGCATCTTCACCTGCAGCAGGTTGTTGATGAGGTCTATGGCTGCGTGGGGAGAGAGACAGCTCAAGCCCTGCGGGGCCGACAGGCCACCCCGCCTACTTGCTGCCCATCCAGGCCTTCCTTCTGCACTGGCCCAGGTGGTTCGGAAGCCTCACCTGCGTCAATCACTCACCCACCCCTTTCCTCACTAAATCACAAATTTGTTTCCCTCCCACGAACGTGGCAAACGTACTCCTACCTCTGTTCAAGTTTCTACCTCAGTTTCCCCACTCTTATGGTGCCTTCGTAAGTCTGTCATACACAGGTATATACAAGTACACCTACGATTTTTAACTTAACATTTCTCTTTAAGCCAACTCATTTGTCCAAGATGTAATGTGGACAAAGCAGGTTGAAAAACAGCATGTATGGTATGCTGCCATCTGTGTAAAAAGGGGAAATAAGAGAATACATGTCCACATATTTGCTTGCCTATATACAGAGTGGGGCAAAAGTAGGTTTACAGTTGTTCATGTGGAAAATAATTCAATAATTAATAAAATAATACAAGAATAAACTCCGTTTTGCATACTCAGAACCGTAAGCCTACTTTTGCCCACCCCTGTCTGAAGAGACTTGTCATAGCCACTTGCCTTTGGGAAGAACAGCAGACACAGGAGCGAGAGAGAATTTTCACTGCAGAGCCTTTTGTATAGTTACAAATGTGAACCATGTGAGTATTTAACCTAAGTAAAAACCAACACCACTAGCCCTGGCTGGTGTGGCTCAGTGGCTTGAGCTCGGGCCTGCAAACCAAAGGGACTCCAGTTTGATTCCCATTGGGGCACCTGCCTGGATTGCAGGCCAGGTCCCTAGTAGGAGGCATGTGAGAGGCAGCCACACACTGATGTTTCTCTCCCTTTCTTTATCCCTCCCTTCCCCTCTAAGAATTACATAAAATATTTTTAAAAACCAACACAATTTTGTGAATCACTTCACCTTTTAAGGTGAAAATGAATTTATATAAAATGAAACTTCACGTCACCCTGATGGACGGAAATCCAAGGACCACCTGCCATGTCCACAACAAGAAGACGAAAACAAACGACACGAGTGGATGGCAGTCAGTCACTGGCTTCCTGCAGAATGCCCAGAGACCAAGGCCCGTTCGTGATGAAAGGAAGGATTAGCGAGTATCGGGCCTTCAAGACCAGCCCGCACTTGTCCGGGGCTCTCTCCTCGGTCAGAGGCCTTGAAGGACAAAGGCCTCACTGTGTGAGCCCCTCCCAGCGTAGGCCCTGTCTACATGCGCGCCCTGTTCTGGTCAACACCACGGGCTCCCTTACGCACATCCATCCACACTCAACTTCTCTCACGCACACTTGACAAGCTTACTGAGCGACTTCTGAGCAGGTCCGGAGGCCAACCTGAGGACCTGCAGTATTACCCAGGACCCGAGTCAATCCACGCTCTCGTTTCTTAGTGCTTACCTCTCATAGGTCCGCCACCAACTCCTTTCCTGCACCGAGTAACCCTCACGTCAGCCCCGCCCCCACCAGTTCCATGAGGCCACGCCCCTCCAGGGCCTTACCCCTCCCTCTGTTCACAGACCACTCGACAACCTCTTCACATGATCCCTTCTCTTCAACTTATCTGGGTATCCCCAGAATCTAGTGCGGTCCGAACCAGGCACATGGTAGGAACTCAGCGTGTCCTTCTTCAATAAATTCCCATACTTCCTCTTGTCCTGAGCTCCAGGCTGCAGGACCTGTCCCTTGTTCTAATTTCTTTAGGGCTTATCTTAGCCCCGCCCTTGCCCCACCCCCACATCTGGCTCCGCCCCAACGTTGTGGGCACCAGGACTTAACTTTCCCAGGCAAGTGCCCAAGGCAGGGGCCCAAGTCACAATGCCCAGTGCCACTACCTGGCTACGAGAGCAAAGCCCCTACCTGAAGACATCCTAAAGTCCGCCTTGGTCCTGACTCCCCTCTCCTTGGAGCCCACGCTTCTCCGCACCCCAGGTTTCAGGTTTGACTTTGGTCTCCAGGCTTGTAGTGCTTTTCCCAGACAGCTTCAGAAACCCTCCGTGGCCCTGCCCCCACTCTAGCCACGCCCCTAAACCAGCCCCCTCTGTCACTGAACCTGCCCCCAGGCCCCAGTCCCTAGTCTACCCCAGCACCCAGCAAATTAGTCAAACCCTTTAGAGGTCATAACCCCAAAGACTATAGGTTCTGGCTAACACCTCGGGAGGATCTGCCCCTCCTCCTGGCACCCCAGCCATTTGGCTTCCTCAGGTCCCCCTTCCGATATGGTCCTAGACAGGCCACGCCCAGCTCAGCCCCCAAGATGCCAACCGAGAGTCCGTCCTAGCACTTCTGGGCACTCCACATATGATGGGGCCTAGGCCTGAGTCTGGGGCCCTGGTTCCATACACGCCCAAGTCCCAGTTCCAGGGCCACGGTGCCTCACGGTTTAAAAGATTTACCTCCTCCGTGTCCCCACCCAATGTCTAGGCTCCACCCAGGCAGTTCCAGGGCCCACCCCTCTTGTGGCCCCGCCCACTCCCCTTCCCGGCCAGCCCCCGGATCCCTGCACACCTCCCGCAGAGATGCAGCTCCAGGGACAAGCCGGGTACATGAAGGCGGCGTTCTGGATCTGGTCGTTGATGTCCTCGTCCTCATTGAAGGGGAACGTCCCACTGAGGCTGACATACATGATCACGCCCACTGACCACATGTCCAGCGAGCGGTTGTAGCCCTGGTTGAGCAGCACCTCGGGCGCCAGGTAGGCGGGCGTGCCCACCACGGAGCGCCGAAATGACTTCTCACCGATGATGCGTGCGAAGCCGAAGTCACAGAGCTTCACCTGCCAAGGTGAAGGGCAGAGGGTCTGAAAAGGCGTTGAGGAAGCATACCCCACGGGGTCTCACACCCCCATCATAGTTCTCTAGAGCAGGGGTGTCCAACTCATTGTCAGTAGGAGCCACATCAGCCTCGCCGGTGCCTTCAAAGGGCCAAATGTAACTTTAGGACTGTATAAATGTAACTACTCCTTAACCAGGAGCAAGGAGCTCGGCGCTGCCACCGGGTAGAAACAAGGTGCCGAGCCAGATAAAACAAGGTGGACGGCGGTGGGCCGGCGGGCCTTGTGTGTAACGCCTGTGCTCTAGAGAATATCAGATATTGGTTCAAATCCAAGCTCCTCCACTCACTAGCCAAGGGACCCCCTGCAAGTGATTTCCACTCTCTGTGCCTCAGTTTCCTCATTTGTGTGAGCAGGAGGAGCATACTAGCGCCTGCCTCAATGGCTGTCATATGGGTTCCATGAGTTAATCCATCTAAAGCTCACAGGACAGCCCTGGCTGGTGTGGCTTAGTGGCTTGAGCCGTCAGCCTGTGAACCAAAGGGCCGCTGGCTCAATTCCTGGTCAGAGCACATGCCTGGGTTGCAGGCCAGGCCAGATCTCCCGTGGAGGTGTGCAGGAGGCAACCACACATTGATGTTTCTCTCTTTCTCCCTCCCTTCCCTTCTCTCTAAAAATACATAAAATCAAAAAAATTTAAAAAATAAAGCTCACAGGACATTAAGAGCCCAGCATGGTCCCTGCCACATACCTGTCATGTGGAACAGGTCTTACTTAACCTCCACGTGGCTATTTTCTCTTTCACACAATGGAGATGCTTAGAGCCCCTACCTGAAAGGGTGGCTGTAAGGATCGGAAGAGTAAACCCACACCAAGGGTTAGGTGCAGTGTCTCGCAGAGAGAGCCTCTCAGGGAGGGACCTAACTTCTCACCGCCTGTTTTGTCGTCTGTATTGGGCATGTTAATAGCAGCTTCCTCTCCAGCTTCCCCGGGGATTAAAGAGGACCGGGCAGGGAAACTGCTGATGGGGTATCAGACAGCAACAGGTGTGCGCCCAGCTTTCCCGGGTTGGTGGAGGCAGTCTAGGGTCATGCACAGGCTTTGGAGCCAGCAAGACCCGGGTTCAAGGTCCCGCCCTGCTGCCTACCTCTGTGCGGTCACCTCTGTTCATGTCTTGTCCCTCCGCTGCTCAAAACCCTCCCCTGGCGTACTTACTGTTGCTCTTCAGATAAAGTCCAGAGTCCTAGTGGCTCCAAGCCTCTGCTGCTTTCAAAAGCAGCCACACCCCAACCCTGACCTCAATCCCAACACGATAGCCATAGTATTCTTTCCTGAGATCCTTTTCCTTTAAAAATTTTTTTATTTATTTAGAGAGAGGGGAAGGGAGGGAGAAACAGAGGGAGAGAAACATCATTTGGGGTGCCCTCTGTATGCTCCCTGACCAAGGACTGAACCGGCAACACAGGCATATGCTCTGACTGGGAATCGAACTTGCGACTTTTAGGTTTGTGGGACAGCACTCAATCAAATGAGTGACACTGGCCAGGGCAGATCCTTTTCCTTTTTGACAGACCTTGGAGATCTTGTCCTTTTCTAAGGTCCACCTTTTTCTACAGATCTTACAATGGAAAATTATTCAGTCATAAAAATAAATAAACTTGCATATATATTAACTAAGTGAAAGAAGTCAGTTACAAAGGACCACATATTATACTATTGTATATTTCATTTGTATGAAATGTCCAGAATAGGTCAGTCCACTGAGGATAATGTTCTAAAATTGACTGTGGCAATGTTTGTTCAACTCTGTGAATACACTAACAGCCACTGAATTGTACACTTTAAAAGGATGAGATATGCCCTGATTGGTGTGGCTGTATTATTTGGGCGTCATCCCACAATGCTACAGGTCGCCGGTTCGATTCCCAGTCAGGGCACATGCCTAGGTTGCAAGTTCAGTCCCCAGTCGGGGTCGGGGGGGTGGGTGGGTATGAGAGGCAACCAATCAATGCTTCTCTCTCCATCAATATTTCTTTCTTCCTCCCTTCCCTTCTCTCTAATAAAGAAATAAATATTTAAAAAAATTTTTACTTCACCATTTAAAAAATTTTTATCTCACTAGTTTCTTTTCACTTTTTGTTTATTTTTTAAATGTGGCTACTAGAAAATGTAAAGTGATAACTACGGTTCACATTAGATTCCTGGTGGACACTATTACTCAGAGGCAGGGGTTCTGAAGCTCGGCAACCTTGCCACTGAGGGCACGACAGCCCTTTGCTACCAGGCTGTGCTCTGCCCGATGCGCAGCAGCATTCCTAGCTGCCAGTAGCAGCCCTCCCCTCAATGACTGGGCAACCAAAAGTGTCTCCAAGATTGTCACGTGTCCCTGGGGGGGGGGCACAAAATCGCCCCCAGATGTAAACCACTGCTAGAGATGAACGTTTTGGGGGCGCGGGGATGGGGATCTCTCGGTTTACCAGACCCTACTGCTCCAGCGTGAGGAACCTGGCACGCAGCGGGCACACGGTGGGCTTTAGTGGACTAGAGCGAACCTCTGGCTTTTGAAATGCAATGAATTACACGTGACCGTAAACTGTGGATAAGAAATCAAAAACTCCACAGGGATGTGGAAGGGCTAAATGAGAAACTGTACCTAGAGGCCCTTCAACGCAGTAGGTACTCAGTACACTGCAGCGGTTACAGCTGTCGCCCCTGGCTCTGCCCCTAAGGGGGGTCTCGTCACCTATTCAGGAGGTTGTCAGGCTGTTTTCTTTCTTTTATCATTATTATTTTTAAGATTTTATTTATTTATTTTTTTAGAGAGAGGGGAAGGGAAGGAGAACGAGAGGGACAGAAATACCAATGTGTGGCTGCCTCTCACGCGCTCTCTCCTGGGGTCTGGCCAGCAATGCAGGCAGGTGCCCTGACTGGGAATCGAACTGGCGACCCTTTGGTTCACAGGCGGGTGCTCAATCCACTGAGCCACAGCAGCCAGGGCTACTCTGTTTCTTTCTTCCTTCCCCCGCCATTTTGTTTTCTTTTCACACGGCGGGCAGCCAGCATGGACCGTGAAGACCAGGCAACACCACAGAGAGGCCAGAACAACAAGACAGCAGAAGCCACTGTCCCTGATACCACGTGACTTACTTATTCAGCCCCAGAATGCTTATGCCGGACTGTGCATGAGTGGTAAACAAGTCTCTATTTTAGCCGTTGTTATCGTGATTGATACCACGCCCCCCGCACCTGCCACCAGTGTTGGCTGGACTCCCCAAATTCAGGAGGCGACGTAACTGACCTGGGGAAACGGGTCAGCTGATGCCAGCAACACATTCTCTGGTTTCAGGTCGCAGTGGACAATGTTCTTGAAGTGCAGGTGTCTCAAAGCCACCAGGATCTGAGGAGAGGACATGGAACCAGTCAGAAAGGTGGAAAGGGGTCTGCTCCAGGTTCTGCCTTCAGCAGCCAGCCTTCCAAACCCCACCCATGCCCTTCTCTGCACCCCTAAAGATGCCCTCGGGGGCCAACGGAGGCCTTGGAGCACCACAGAAAAACCTCAGAACCCCAGCTCTATGCCTGGGATAGGAGTCGAACACATAGTTTTAGAAAGGCCGAACTGGAGCAGTGGGTTTGGGAAGATCTGGAGAGCCTGTGGCATGTGGTAAGCTCTTGCTGAAAAAAGAGCTATGAAGCCCTGGCCATGTGGCTCCGTTGGTTGGAGCACTGTTTTGTAGATGAAAAGGTTGTGGGTTCGATCCCTTGTCGGGATGCATATGAGAGGCAATCAATCAATATTTCTTACATTGATGCCTCTCTCTCCCTCCCTCCCTCCGTCCCTCCCTCAATCCCCCTTCTCTCTCCCTAAAAAAAAAAATCAATAAACATATCCTCAGGTGAGGAATAAAAAAAAAAAACTATTAGCCCTGGTTGGTGTGGCTCAGTGGATTGAGCGCCAGCCTGCGAAACAAAGGGTCGCCGGTTTGACTTCCAGTCAGGGCACATGCCTGGGTTGCGGGCCAGGTCCCCAGTAGGGGGTGTGCGAGAGGCAACCACACATTGCTACTTCTCTTCCTTTCTTTCTCCCTCCTTTCCTCTCACTCTAAAAATAAATAAAATTTAAAAAATTAAAAAAATATTAATATAGCAGTTGATTTTAAGGAGGTACTATTGTGTGACAATTTCTAAAAAGATTTTATTTATTTATTTTTTGAGAGAGGGAAAGAGAGGGAGAAAGAGAAGGAGAGAAACATCAGTGTGTGAGAGACACATGGATCAATTTCCTCTCCTATGCGTCCCCCCCAAATAGGGACAGTGCCTGCAACCCAGGCATGTGTCCTGACCAGGAACTGAACAGGTGACCTTTTGCTTTGTAGTAGGATGTCCAACCAGCTGAGCCACACCAGCTGTGACTCCATTTTTAAAAAATATTTTTTATCCATTAAAAAGTTAATACAAAACAATACAAACAATACTGATATGACATGTTACGTATCAATGTAATACTCTTCAGAAGCAGGGGGTATTCTGGAGCCAGTCTACCCTAGTGGAAAACCGGGTTCTACACCTACTAGCTTGTGGCCTTGAGCAAGTCACTTTACCTCTCTGGGACTCACTTTTCCCATCTGTAAAATGGAGCTGATGAGAGTAGCCATCCTCATGGGTTGCTGTGAGGCTTCAACAAGTAGATGCATATAAAGTGCTTAGGACAGCGTCTGGCGCAGAGCAAGCACTGTGTGTTAGCTATTATTATTGTTGTTACTGTTTACTGCTTTTGTGATGGCCTGTTGGTGAACGTATTTCTCTGTATTTGAAATAAAGCCTCTCCTGCTGTTATTTGTTAATTCAAGAGTATTCTACAATGGCAAGGTGAGCTGATATATTTAAAAAAACATACACACACAAAAAAAACTGATACTGCCCTGGCTGGTGTGGCTCAGTGGATTGAGCGCGGGCTACGAACCAAAGGGTTGCCGGTTCAATTCCCAGTTGGGGCACATGCCTGGGTTGCAGGCCAGGTCCCTGGTGGGGGCCACATGAGAGGCAACCACACATTGATGTTTCTGTCCCTCTCTTTTGCCCTCCCTTCTCCTCTCTCTAAAAATAAATAAAATGTTAAAAAAAAACTGATACCATTTGTAACCATTTATCTGTAGGACCCACAATTTTCCTTGATTCTGTGAAACTCAAACAAAATACCAAATACACTGGAAGTAGAGAGATGTAAGCATGACGTTGCAATTTCTACCTTCGAATGTAAATATTTGTCCTGGATGACAATCGAGGACAAAAAAAGCTACTTGAAAGCCACTGTGGAGGTCCACCCTCCTCATTCTGCAGGAAGACTGAGATCCCCCGATGTATTTAGACATCCGTTTGCTGACTCCCCGCCCCTAGTCAATGTGCTGAGTAAGGAGGGCGTATTCGAAGATAGAGAGATCCAGGTTCAAATCTCACCAGATCATTGCCTCTGTGAGCTTGGGTGAGACACAGGAACCTCCCCCACCTCAGTTTCCTCACCTGTGAGATGGGGATTATAGCGATACCTACCTTGAAGGGAGGGTGTGAGGTCTAAACAAGTGAAGGGCTGAGCCTAGGACTTGGGGTGGGGCAGGCAAGAGGCAGAAAGCAGAAATCTGCAGAGAGAGAGAAAGAGAGAGAGCAGAGGGCAGGCAAAGAGAGAGGAGGAGACGGATGACCAGAAAGAAAGAGAAACTGACTCAGTTTCTGAAGGCAGGCAGTTCCCCTTCCCGGCCTGAAGCCTGGACGAGCCTGCCTCGGTGGCTTGTCCCCACCTACCAGCCAGCCTGACACAGCCCCGCAGTCTCGGAGAGTGAGGGTGCTGGGCCCGGATAAAGAAGCTCACAGCACGGGGGACTTCGCCACCGACAGAGGACGTGTCCCAGGCTCAGGTGAGCAACCAGCCCGATGGGAAGACCTTTCTGGGAAGGCTGTGAAAGGCAGAAGCCACGGAAGGTGACAGGCAATATTGTAAAAGTTACAGTCTCCAAGGCAAACAAAAGCCAGGCATGAAACGAACAGGAAAACAAATCTGGAAGGAAAGAACTGAATGCAGTGAACAAGGGTCCAACTGAAAAAAGGGAACGTAAAGCACAGGCCAATAAACAGGACGACAGGGTCAGGCTCGCCCGTAATTTCCAAACCACCAGATGAAGCCCCGGGAAGTGCTGTGTCCCTGCCTAGAGCACTGGCGTTTATTGTATCCAGTGAGTAAGGAGTGGGAAAAGAGACACCTTCAACCTCTGCTGGTTCCAGCAAAGGTTGAAAGGGTTTTTCGAGAATAACTAGGCCATGCGTTTAAGGAAATCTGAAGCACGTTTCCCTGGAGCCAGGAGTCCGCTATTTGAACGTATTCCATTGAAACTCTCCCACCAGGACCCGGTAACGTTTGTCCACGGATGTGGGCTGACCGCTGTTCACCAGAGTGGAAAAGTTAAAACCACCTCCATGCTCAACGGTTGGGGGATTTGGAGACTCTATCAGGAGACACCGTTCAGAAAAAGAGGTAGTTCTGCCGCTAACTGTCCACCGAAATAGAACGCAGTCATGCTCCGCCTTACGACAGAGATGCGTCCTGAGAAATACGTCTTGAGAAAAGCATCTTTAGGCGTTGCGGTCGCTGCGCGAACTCATAGAGCGCACGCGCACAGACCTACGTGGGACAGCCCGCGACACACCGAGGCTGTGTGGTGCAGCCTGTGGCTCCGGGGCCACAAACCTGGACAGCACGTTGCTGTCCCAAATAACGTAAGATCAAATCCAACGTGAGACAGAATGATGAGCTGAAAAGATGCGGTAAACGTGAGACATAGGAGGCTGTTGCCAGCGTAACGCAACGTGCTGTTTTACAGCGCACTTTTTTTACAGGTAGAAAGAGTACACTCTATGATAATATAAAAACTGCAGCAAACACATAAAGCACAATAGTTGTCCATTGTCATTATTGTGTTATGCCCTGCATGCAATTGCGTGTGCTGTACCGCTATACGACCAGCAACGTACAAACATGTGGGTGACGCACTGCACGCCCTTACGGTGGCTACAGTGTCACTGGTGGTAGGAATTTTTCAGCTCCATTGTAGAATATCATAATATTATCGTGTATAGATGTTCTACTGCTGACTCATACGTCGCTATGTGGCACATGACTGTATTAATAACTACTATCATTATCAATCTATCATTTTCTGCCTATTAGACTATTATTTTTCTATTGTTATTACCCTGTGATCTGTTCTATGATTACGCTATTATTTTAAAATTACTATATGATCATTCAATTATCTTTTTCTGTTGTTACTATTAGTCTGTTATTGTTTTCTATTGTCCACTGTTGTGACTGCTACCCAGGGTCTGTCTGAGCTTCTGGGCACAAGGGGCCTCTCCGAGGGGACACCTGCCACAGGGCGCGTGGGGAGCCATGCAGGGAGGGCGGCAGTGGGTGGGGGGGGGCGCACCTGGGTGATGAGGAACTTGGTGAGGCGCTCGGGCAGCCGGCCCTTCTCGCTGGAGAGGATCATCTCCAGCATGTCCCCGTGCAGCTTCTCCATCACCACAAACACCTTCTCGGGCGTCTCGAACATGCACTCCAGGTTCACGATGCCGGGGTGCCGCAGACTCTGGAATGGGGCGGGGGACAGGTCAGGGCCCAGGTCACTCATGACCTTGGGGCCACAGGGGGCAAGCCATGGGAGCAGGGGGACAACAAACAGGGGGAAGGATGTTCCCCACACGAGCAGCTGGTTCCCGGGGGTGTCACTTGGGGGAGGGGAAGGGAATTCCCACAGGCCCAGGAAGAGCCACCGCCCTGCACCTCCAGGTCCAGAGGATCTTCACATCATGAAACCCTGGGGAAGGCCCAGGGTTGTGGGAGGGAGGGAGGCGGAGTGTGCAGAAATGGGAAGAATCTTTGTCTATCTCTTTTTTTCCCCCTCTCCCCTCTATCTGTCTTTTAAATCTGTGCCTCCTCCCTCTTCCCCCAGTCCTGATCTGGGGGATCCCCGGTTTCCTCCCACCCTCCAATGGCAGCCTACGGGATCTTTCTAAAGCACACACCTGACTCCATCCCTTCCTTGCTAAAAGTCCCTCTGTGGCTCCCCAGTACCCTCAGGAGAAAGACCACAGTGTGGGGCCCCAGCTTCCTGCCTGGCCTCTCACCACCTAAACCATCTAATAACCCTTCACGTTCCTGGAAGATGTGATGCTCCCTCTCACCTCCAGACCTTTGCACAGGTCGGTCCCTCTGCTCAGAACACCTCCTCTACCCCTTCAGTCTCAACATGCATAGTCCCTCCTCCAAGAAGCCTTCCCTGCCTACCCCCAGACTGGGTTGCTTGGCCCCTGAAAGAAGGAAGTGAAAAGGAAAGGCCCTTCCTGAGTGGGGGGAGAGCTGGGCCACAGGCCCCGGGGTCACCTGCAGAATGGCCACTTCGTTCCGGAGCTGGCTCTCCTGCTTGGTGGGGAAACGCAGCTTGTCGATGACCTTTACCGCCACATCCCGGCCCGTCTTCCGGTGCTTTCCTGGTCAGGGGTTGGGGGGGTTGGGGGATGAGGGGAGCAGGACCTTCCAGTCCTGTCAGTGGGACTCTGTCCCCCCACCCACAGAGACACGCCAGCATTGGGCGAAGGTGGATGGAGGGCCATCAAGGTGGCTCTGAGGGTCCCCCAGGAGAGGTGTAAGGGGCAGGAGGCCCTGGGAATAAAAGTGGAATGAAGGAAGGTAAAGACAGAGCTCCAAGGAGGGGACCCTACTACATGGGAAACTAGATTTCCTACCAATCAGAATCTAGGCTCTAGCTCTGTGGCCAATCAGAATACAGAATTATCCTCCCTGTTCCTACTGGGAGAAAGTCCATTGGCTTTTCCCAGTGAGAAAAGGAGACCCTGTGACTTTCTGCCCCCAGGGTCTAGCGTTCTAACTAACCATAACAGGAGGTGACATGTGGCCAATCGGAAGGGAAGGTCTGGAGCCCAGAAACCCCCAGAAGCCTCTGGGCTAGCTCGGAAATGTCCTTACCGCCATAGACCACTCCAAATTGCCCTGAGCCCAGCACCTCATCCGGGAAGATCTGGTAGACAGTGGCAATGTCCTGCAGGGTGGGGACAGGGCAGGTCAGGGTGCACGTGGAGCTGGGGATCAAGGAGGCCGGGGAGGGCAGAAGGGCTGGGAGAGCGTGGGAGGAGGAGGACATCCTTGGGGCCATGGGGTGTGAGCAAGGGTCTCACCACATTCTCTTGGATCTGACTGTTAGACACGGAGATGCTCAGAGAAGCTTGTCCTGGGGAGAGGGGAGAGGCGGAGGTGAGGGGACCCCAGGCTCAGGATGACGTTCATCTATAACTCCAGAGGCAGCCTCTGGAGCCAGACCACCCAGGTCTGAAACGGGTATCCAAGGCACTTCAGGCTACTGGCTTGTCCACTGTGAACCTTAGTTTTCTCATCTAGAGAATGGGAATAATACAGACCTCCCTCTCAGGGCCAGAGAGGGGAGTACATGGGATGGGCTGAGCAGCTCAAGAAGTAATGTCACAAATGACTTCGCTGAGCATTTCACCCTGTGATCTCAGCACCAAGCAAGGCGTGCAGATCCCATTTCATACAGGAGGAAACTGAGGCTCAGGGGTAAGTCCAGACTGACTCCAGCATCTTCCCCTAAGCTTGCCCCTCGGCCAATCCAACCAGCAACAGACATTTCCAAAGTCCTGATCCTTCTTTCTGCCGCTTAAATGTTTCTCCCCTCTCCGCTCGGATCCCCACCCTCAGCCTCTTCCCTCAGCTCCCTGCCCCAGTCCTGCTCTCTTAGTCACCGTCCATATGGAAGCCAGAGGGATCTTGCTGAAGCACAAACCTGACCCTGTCCATCCGCTGCTCAGAACCTGCCATGGCTCCCCAGTGCCCTCGGGAGGAAGCCCACGCCCCTTTCATGGCCTATCAGACAGGTTCCCTCATCTACTTTTTGACTTGAAGCCCTACTATGCTGTCCTCTGTCCCCAACACGTTGGCCTGCTCGCTGGGCCTCAGATACAGCAAGTTCTCTCCTGCCTCCGGGCCTTCGCACTTGCTGTTCCCTCTGCCACGAAGGTCTTCTTTCTCTCGTTCCGGACTTAATTTAAAAATCCTCCTTGTCTTTTGGTCTCAGCTCGAATGTCACTCCTGGGGCCATGTCAGATGACTCTAGCACATGTTCTACATCTCAGTTGTTCAAGTACCAGATGATACAACTAATGCTTGTCATCCACACTGGATTATAAGCTCCAGAAAGCAGGGAACCTGGCACTCTCTGATCATCCTCTGCCTCTGCCTGACATCATTTCCCATTTGCTTTCTCCTATTTCACTCCTCCTCAGCTTCCAGGTCTCAACTCAGATGTTGCCTCCTCCAGGAAGCCCTCCTGGATACTCAATCTGGGTCAGGCACCTCCTCTGTCCTTCTCCAACCCTCTGGTTTCCACATCCCAGCCCTGCTGCTCAATATGAAGCATCATGTATAAAGACAGTTCCCCCTCCCCCGCTGGACTGTGAGCCCCATGAGGGTGTGTCCTGGACCGTGCTGGTCACAGCTGTGTCCCCAGCACTATTCAGCAGAGGTCAGACACAGAGGAAACATTCAGTACATGCGTGAATTAAAGAGTCTACACTCACAACTTGGAGAAGCTGTCTCCACCCAGACAAAACTCAGAAAGTGAAAGCGACATGCCCAAGGCCACACATCAAGTCCAGGGCTTAATAGAGATCTGGACCCAGGCCTACTGAGTTCAGAAGCCACATTCACCACAGTGCCATTCCCCCACTTCCCCAGGACCCTCCCAGCCCCACCCTCTCAGGAACCCAGGCTGAGGACTCACTGTGGGGCGCGTGGCCTGGGGTGCTGGGTGCGTCCTGGAGGATGACGGGCATCAGGGCCTGGCGGATGGCAGTTTCCCAGGCCCGGGCGGCCTCAGCCCCCTGTCCACTGGGCCCCCCGGGGGCCCCGCCAGGGGTCTCGCCCACGAAGTAGGTGGCATTGGCAGTGACAATCTCGAAGCAGTGTGGGTTGGTGCCCGGGGGCACAAGGCTGAAGTTGTGGGCGGGCTCCACGGTGAGGATTTCTGACAGTGGAATTTCCTGGCAGGACACAGAGTCAGCGCAGGTGAGGGCACCAGGCAGACCCCAGCACCCCCCTTACTCTGAAGAGCATGCAGAATCCAATGTCAGTGGGGAGCTGGTTTGCATGGAATGGTCAGGAAAGGCCTCTGGCGGAACTTACGTTGAGGCAGAGGCCAGAAAGGTAAGAGGAAGCCCGTGGGTGGAGAAATGGTGGAAACAGCATGTGCAAAGGCCCTGAGGTAGGAAGGCTCGGGTTCAAGGGACATGCCATCTCCCCAGCACATGGATGGTGCCTGGCACACAGTAGGTATCCACACATGATAAATAAATGGAAGAAATGAGGCTAGGGCCAGGCCACGCAGGGCCTCATGGGCCACAGGGAGGAGCCTAGGCTCTGTCTCCAGGGTCCTGGGGAGCCATGGAGGGGTTTAGAGCAAGGAAGGGGCAGGTCTCTCTGGCTGTGTGTCAAGAATGGATGGAAGAGAATGGGACTGAGACAGGAGGCCAGGAAGGAGGTTGAAAGAATCTGGGTGGGAGAGAAAGTGCAGGACCTCTGGGGAGGGCAAAGGGTCTGCTTTGAAAAATATTGAAAGAGAAAGGAAGGAGGGAGGAAGAAAAGAACGGAAGAGTAACGAAAGAGAGACACAGATTTATGTAGCCAATAAAACCAGAAGCAGAGCTGTGGCAGGTGTGGCTCAGTGGACTGAGTGCCGGCCTACTAACCAAAAGGTTGCCAGTTGGATTCCCAGTCAGGGCACATGCCTGGGTTGTGGGCCAGGCCCCCAGTAAGGGGCTCATGAGAAGCAACCTCACATTGATGTTTCTCTCCTTCTCTCTCTCCCTCCCTCCCTCTCTCTCTAAAAGTAAATAAATAAAAATCTTTTTAAAAACCCACTTCCAGCCAAGATGGAGGCATAAGTAGACACGCTGTGCCTTCTCGCACAACCAAGATGGGGACAACAACAATTTAGAAACAGAATAACAACCAGAACTGACAGAAAAATTGAACTGTATGGAAGTCAGACACCCAAGGAGTTAAAATAGACACGTTCATCCAGACCGGTAGGAGGGGCGCAGTCGGGCAGCCAGGCAGAGGGGTTGAGGCACAAAGAGCGTTTGGGCCAGGCGTGTAAGACCGCAGCGGGTGGACCCTGGGCGCGCAAGCGGCGGCTGGCAGACTCCGGCCCAGGGGTGGCAACCGGCAGACCCAGCGAGGTGGCGACTGTGAAGCAAGGCACTGTGTGCAACCCAGGATCCCAGCGCTGGGAAGTAGCACCTGGGGGCACTGATCAAAAACACCTGTGGGGGTTGAGGCGCAGGCAGAGACTCCCAGCCTCACAGGAGAGGTCACTGGAAAGACCCACGGGGTGCACAAGCCCACCCACACGGGAATCGGCACCAGAAAGGCCCAGTTTGCTTGGGACAAGCGGCTGAAGGGACTGAAATCGGCAGAGAGAGGAGCAAGGCCATTGTTCCCTCTCAGACCCCGCCCCCACACCCAGCGTCACAACCCAGCGACTGTGGTGCCCCGCCCTGGTGAACACCTAAGGCTCCGCCCCTCATACGTAATAGGCTCGACCAGACCAAACAAACAACAAAAAAAAGATGGCTCAAACAGAAAAACAAATGAAAGGTCCACAACGGGTACTTTTAAGTGACCAAGAGATAGCCAACCTATCAGATGCACAGTTCAAAACACTGGTGATCAGGATGCTCACAGAGTTGGTTGATTTCGGTCGCAAATTAGATGAAAAAAATGCAGGCTACAATAAGTTTAATGAAGAAAGATGCACAGGGAACCAATAGTGATGGAATGAAAGATGGGTCTCACATCATTGGAGTGAACCAGAAGGAAGAAAAAAATAAACAACCAGAAAAGAACGAAGAAATAAGAATTCAAAAAAATGAGGAGAGGCTTAGGAACCTCCAGGACATCTTGAAACATTCCAACATCCAAATTATAGGGGTACCAGAAGGAGAAGAGGAAGAGCAACAAGTGGAAAAGTTATTTGAACAAATAATAAAGGAGAACTTCCCCCATCTGGCAAAGGAAATAGACT